>CP139507.1:28753609-29121688 GCA_021014915.2 Artemisia tridentata subsp. tridentata | reverse complement strand
AAGAGTTCTGTACTAGATCCTTCCAGAAAATTTAGAGTGGCGTAACAACCAACGATGGTTGGATAAGGGAATTCCAAAATTGGCAACAATGTTATCACAACTTGTCTTAATTTCTTTCTTTTACGATACTTAACCATCATTTTAATCTCCACAAGAAGTGTACGAATACGCGCTTCAGGTACTTTAATGTATGCATAAACTCTACCATTGCAACAAGTGAGAGAATATAAGTAACCATCATCGAAACCAGTTACGCTCCTTACTTGTTTAGCATATGTCATTTCGGTCCATCTTAATTCCTTTTCCTACGTGTGTTTGGGAAGAATGAATAGCTCCCAAGCCTACAGTACACCAAATTGCGCTTGTTGGTTCTAGTTAATAGAAGAACGGAACTAGGATGATCGGGCGGCCAACAGGCAACAATATCTGATATCATCATAATCTCCTTCTGATCCTCTATGATTCAACGGAGGGAGATTAATGATCTCACAAGTAATTGGGTTCCAAAGAGACCATGTGACATCACGGTTGGAGGAGAGAAGCGCCCAACAGCCAAAGAAACACCCTCGGATACGTTTCCGAGTAACTCTTGGATTTTGCAACGATAATGAGACAATGGGTCATGTAAGTTGAAGAAAGTATGAGCTTGTGCGTCGTCTTCTTCAGCTTCCAGGTTTTGAGCAACAAACCATGGATATTTAGGAGATAAGGGAGGCACTACCGAACGGCTAGAAATCTGATTTTGTTCCAATGAATGCATCTGAAGCAAATTAATCGTAGATAGCAAGTCATCATCTAACAAACATAATAAACATACATAAAACAAGAAGATGACATATGTCACTTGGCAAAAAGTTAACAGAATAAAACCAAGTACAAAAGACAAAAAAAGGTCCAACATTTATCAGAATCAAAGCATACAGGTATTTTGTAAAACATTAACATGCGTCTTTAAAATGGGATCATTGGCTCATTGCAAAACATCACGAACAGACAACAAAAAAAGCAAATTAAACTTAGAAAATAAATCGCATAATTAAGAAGATATATATACCTTGATATGATGACAAGAAAAAACTCAAATTAGTTGGCAGAACCTTAGTAGGATAAAAGGGAAGTTTTTTTTTTTTTTTTTTTTTTTTATTTATCAAACTATCATCGAAGGCATATAAAACAGATAAAAAAGAGCACTTGAATATGGATCTTTAGAATGGATAACAACAATATATGCAGCATAGATAGACATAAAGCAAACAAGTAGACCCCGAGGATGACATAAGTGACAACCAAAACATTACAAAAAGACTTATAAATTTTAATAAAAGTTAAAACAATAAGAAAGAGATATGTGAAAATGAAAACTTGGAAAGAAGTTATTAAAAGTGCAGAAGGCCTGCAGAGGGCTAGTTTATATAAAAATCAAAGCATATAACATATCAAAGAAACATAAATAGAAATCTTTTTATACTGGATTAGGAGCACGAATAGATACCAGATGAAGCAAATTGCTTGGCCAGACCAAAAGCTTAAAGCATAAAACATATTAAAAAAAAAAAAAATGAAGCAAATTATAGTTTCCCCTGATTCCGAACCGATATTTTTTAAATAGGATGCAACGTGTGCATACAAATTCAGAAGCTTTATTGTTATCTTGCTAATATTTTAGCATACAATTTTGCGATGCAGAAAAACGTGAAAGATGAAGCTGATTGTGTAAGCAAGATAGGTATGTGCATCCACATTCATTTACACCAAATGCAAATTAAGTTATTTTGATACAATGTCAGGGTATTATGCTTGTTACGATTTTACAGAATGGGATTTGACGATTATTTCTTTTGTTGTCTCTCAGAAAGTATTTCCTCACATGATACTTCAGAACGCTTGGACAGTGGAACTTTTAGTCATACGCATGCTGTTGATGGCAGTGGCGAGAGTCCAAAGATACCGGATGCTTAGAGGTTTCGGGAGATCCTTTGGTGGCTAAGAAGAGATATGAAGTTAAGGAGATATGCTTCGAGTGACTTGAGGAACTAAATGTGGCTGATAAGTGTGATACAGTTAATGATGAAAGCAAATCGATCACTTTTTGGGTCGAAAACTCTAAAAAGTACCAGTATTACAACCAAAAAGCACAAGAGTCAACCACCTATAGGCAAAAAGAAAATTTCAAGTCTTTTGCAACTTGCTGGGCCTGAGCTTACTACAGATAGTGTTGACAGAAGCGAAGAGGGGAAATTATCTGCCGACAATATAGGTATGTTGCTGAGGTTTTCTATGGACATGTGTATTTGTAGTTGTTTCTTATATCTCGATCAACAATTTTACTTTCCACAGAGCTTAAAGCAGATGTGTTATGCAAAGATTATTTTTTGGTATTGGGGTCAAAGATACGAGTTGTTTTCCAAGTATGATGAAGGTATACAAATGGATGAAGAAGGATGGTTTTCGGCAACCCCTGAGTGCATAGCAGAGCATCACGCTTATCGTTGTGGCGGGGGCGTTGTTGTTGACTGTTTTACAGGTGTAGGTAGGAATGCCATTAGGTTTGCACCAAAGTAAGCATTCCTAATGGCAGTTGTAATATATTGCCAAAAAATGTAAATGGTTCTTTATTCGTTTACTTTGGTGCAAACCTAATGGCATTCCCACCTACACCTGTAAAACAGTCAACAACAACGCCCCCGCCACAACGATAAGCGTGATGCTCTGCTATGCACTCAGGGGTTGCCGAAAACCATCCTTCTTCATCCATTTGTATACCTTCATCATACTTGGAAAACAACTTGTATCTTTGACCCCAATACCTGCTAATGTTCAAAAAATAATCTTTGCATAACACATCTGCTTTAAGCTCTGTGGAAAGTAAAATTGTTGATCGAGATATAAGAAACAACTGCAAATACACATGTCCATAGAAAACCTCAGCAACATACCTATATTGCCGACAGATAATCTCCCATCTTCGCTTCTGTCAACACTATCTGTAGTAAGCTCAGGCCCAGCAAGTTGCAAAAGACTTGAAATTTTCTTTTTGCCTATAGGTGGTTCCCGTGTTGACTCTTGTGCTTTTTGGTTGTAATACTTGTACTTTTTAGAGTTTTCGACCCAAAAAGTGATCGATTTGTTTTCATCATTAGCTGTATCACAGTTATCAGCCACATTTAGCTCCTCAGGTCTCTCGAAGCATATCTCCTTAACTTCAGATCTCTTCTTAGCCACCAAAGGATCTCCCGAAACCTCTAAGCATCCAGTATCTGGACTCTCGCCACTGCCATCAACAGCATGCGTATGACTAAAAGTCCAATGTCCAAGCGTTCTGGAGTATCATGTGAGGAAATACTTTCTGAGAGACAACAAAAGAATTAAATCGTCAAATCCCATTTTCTAAAATCGTAACTTAATTTGTATTTGGTGTAAATGAATGTGGATGCACATACCTATCTTGCTTACACAATCAGCTTCATCTTTCACGTTTTTCTGCATCACAAAATTGTATGCTAAAATATTAGCAAGATAACAATAAAGCTTCTGAATTTGTATGCACACGTTGCATCCCATTTATAAAATATCAACACTCATTTCTGCATATATAATAACTTAGAAGCATAAAACCTCAAGAAAGTTGTCATCTTTATTTATAAAAGGTATCCCACATCCTAAAAAAAAACGTCGTTGAGTGTTGATTGATTAATTAAAAAGGTCAAATTAGTCGGCAGGTAACAACATATTAAAAGAAAAACAAAGATAACTACCAAAACCTGCAAAGTTGGGATTTTTATCAAAACTGCAAAGTTGGGATTTTTATTCAAAACAAACATAATTAACCTAAAAAAGATTAATACCTGAAGAATGAACAAGAATCTTGATTTTAATAATTAACCTAATTTTGCAGCACAATCAAGAATTGTTTTTTACTTTTAGGGTTGGGTTTTTATTATATATGACAAAGTTTTGAGATTGGGAAAGTTGACATCCAAAATTACGGTTTTAACCCTCTCTCCCAAACTACTAAATTTTCTTAAAAATGAAGCGGGCATTTTCAAATTTTGAAATCTTTTAACATAATTTTGAAATCTACCGCCCAAAAATGTTCTCACAAACAAAAATATGTGGAAGAACAGCGTGGAAAATTAGGTTTAATGAGTGAAGGAAAAAAAAAATGGTAAAAAAATAACATTACACCCGTAAGTTTTTATATCATACAAATTAACATTTACCAACACAAAAACGCTTAAACCATGAAACACTTTCTTCCTAAAACCGATAAATGTACACTTTAATCAAACATTTATATTTTAAATTATGGGTATGAGTTTTATAAAAAAAATTAAATAAATAAAAATTATGGGTACGTTCTGACTTTGAATCGTAGATACTTTCACATTATCTATACAAATATAATGGAGAGAGCATCCTCTATCTGTTAAATGCAATCAAAAGTCTTAAAATTAAAACATACAACATATAAAGCTCTTGGTACAGATTAATTAAAGGCACATCTCAAAATCTTAAAATTAATAAGATTATTTCTAAAACACCTTTATATTGAAAATACATGTTACTATACACATTGTACAAACAAATAAACACACACAAAGCTTTATATAACAAGTTGATGGTACATATGATTTTGAAAACCGAACCAACGGGTTCAACCGGAATCCATATTTGCTATCTGTTCGGCTAGCCAATAAAAGCCATTCAAAAACGAAACGGAGAGGATCAGTCGGAACCGGAAAAAACGGGTGAACTTGGTCGGACTGGGATCATTTTTCTTTCTCCGGTTAATTGGCTCATCATTATTATTTTGTCGGCGCTTAAACTTTAATCACAGGGTACCCGTCGCTGCAACACGCGGGTACCCTGCTAGTAGTAAAAAAATAAGCAAAACGAAGTACACATACCATGTTCGTTCGTAGCATTCAAATTGAATATCAAGTTTTGAGAACAATAAGCTGGCTTCAAAGTACACAAACCATGCTTGTTGCATTCTAACAATTGAATATCAATTTTTGAGATCTTAAAATCTTGTCTGGGCACAAAAGTAGTTTCAAATGGCCGAATAACAGTTGAAATAACATAAGCATGAGGCAACCAAAATAACGGTAGCAAAACTTAGCTTTTAAACTCTTATTAAAGCTATAAACCAATCGTTCATACCAAGGATCAGCAATAGGAACAATAAAGATAACAAAAACAGCATCAGCAAGATGCTCTTGAGGTTTATGCCCTTACGGAAGTGTAATTAAGTAAACCGAATGCTAACAAAATAATTTCATACATCTGAGGCTTTTTCTCTATTGTTCCCATAACAAATACATACACACCAATAACCATATTTCCTAGTTATTTGCACCAACTAATGGGATGCACCAGCATCAGCAATTGCAGCAAAAAGCAAGATGCAGTTGCATCAACCTACTATCAGCAAGATGCAGCAACATAGCATCAGTATCAGCAACCCGCATCAGCAAGATGCATCAGAAACCCGCACCAGCAACCCACATCAGCAAACCCGGAATCAGCAACACATCAGCAACCCGCATAAGCAAACCCGGAATCAGCAACACATGCAAAGGCAAAGTGCGTAATCGGTTTATTCATATAGTTGTAGGTTTGGAGGATTTTGTAGCAGTTTCCTTTCTTCCCTTTCTTCCATTTCTGGTTTGGCAGCCCAACTCAAAAAGGAGACGATATCTTTTCCCATCTACAATTAACATAAAGAAAGGAAAAAAAGATTAAAACAATAAGCCCATTAACCATTAGCATAATAAAATGATAACCAACCTGGGCCTCTGTCGCTGGAGTTCCGTCTTCGTATTCAACAGCGCCGTCCATAAGCATTTTAGGCATTGCAATTGCTCCACCAGGAAAGTAAGGATGTTAGTGCAGACCTTCCCTCCCTGATCTGCAATTCATTCATAGATTAGCCTTTACGTGGAGGAAAGAAGATGATGTATACACGAAAACAACCAGAATACAGTCAGTAATGGCTTTATTTTATACACATGAAAATGTTGTCACACTTATGGACTATAAAGCATCTTATAATTGAAATTTTGATTTTTGACATTATTATCAGAAATAGAAGCTGCTGCTTAAATAAAATTAGCAGCAAAAACCAAAACAGCAATGACAACCCCAAAAAACTAGTATTCAATCTACTTGGAACAGATAGATTACATAACTTCTTTTCCGATTTTCAATGGTCATGGCTAAAAAGGAAACAAAACACCCCTTATTTATATGGTGAAAACACAATAATACACAGGTACTAAAGAATTGTCGTCAAATGACTATGGCACTGCAACCAATAAACTTGATGCTACTCGTAAAAATATCTCTTTGAATAACATAACTATCCCAATTAAAAATATCGTTTTCCCTTCCATCATCATAGTTTAAGGATCTTGACCTCAACTCATAAGATTTTATACATTAACTTGTTTTTCTTTTTTAATGAGAAAATTTTAGCAAATAAAGCTTACTTTTTATAGATAGAAGAAAATTGAAAACATGTAAACAATGATTGGCAACTTACAGAAACACCAGTTGGACCAGTCAGTAGTGCAAACACATAGTTCTGTCCTTTATGACGAGCCTGAAAGAAACAAAACATAAGAATCTTCTAACAACACACCAGCAATATTTTTAAAAAACAGAAACAGGCAGCAGAAATTACTTTGGTAATAAGACTCAAATCCCTCCATTAGCAAATCTAGCAGCTTGCTCATTTGGATAAGGTTGAGGAAATCGATCACTCAGTTTACCAGGACTTTACCCTCATTGTTAGGACCATCAACCACCTCAATTTCAGCAGCCATTGTCTTTAATTCCTCTTCTGTATATGCCACACACCCACCAAGTCACGATATAGACAGGATGCACATAAGTGTGTATGCCTGGTGACCACATAGAATCCTGTTTATGGTCAAACACCAAAAAATGAAAAAAGTCAATTACTGTGGAAATGTACATACTAAGCTGCATTCATTTGGTACTGAGTTCTCAATTGATACAGACATAGTACTTGAGTCGCAATGATTGTCTTTCTAAAAGAAAGTATGAAAGTCGGTCCAGCCTAGAAGTGGGAAAAATGGGTGGGTCAGGTAACATGTCAAAGCAGTTAAGTTTGGTATGAGTCATTCCTAAAAAAGAGAAAGCTTAAGTTAACAATTTTAGTGTACATCGCAAGCATATTGGCAACCTTATCTTTGGCGTTTGCATGAAATGAGTCTCCAAGCAAGGTTACATGTCCCATTCCCCATCAGAAACCCGTCATCAGAACCTCTTATCATAAATCCTCCATCAGAAACATTCAGCATAAATCCTCCATCAGAAACACGACACCAGAAACCCGACATCAGAAACACGACACCAGAAACCCGGCATCGGAAACCCGGCACCAGACACCCAGCACCAGAAACCCGACATCAGAAACCCAAAACCAGAAACACAACATCAGGAACACGATACCAGATACCAGACACCCGAATCCCAACAACAGAAACCCGACACCAGAAACCCGAAATCAGAAACCCAACAACAGAATCCCGACACCAGAAACCCGACACCAGAAACACAACATCAGAAACCCGACACCAGAAACCCGACATTAGAAACACGACATCATAACCCGACATCATAAACACAACAGAATCCGACACCAGAATCCTGACACCCGAATCCCGACACCAGATCCCCGACACCAGAAACACGACACCGGAAACCCGACATAAAAGCTCGACATCAAAATCCTAACACCAGAAACACGACATCAGAAACCCGACACCAGCCACCTGGCATAAAAAACCTGCAATCAGAAAGCCAACGTGGCACCAGCATCAGCAAGCCGACGTGCCAACAACAGCATCATCAAACCGACGTGCCACCAGCATCAGCAAGCCGACGTGCCAACAACAGCATCATCAAACCGAGGGATGTGGTAGTTAAATCATCATTTTGTATCTATTTTACTACCGAAAATCAAATATTTATAAGGTGTCAAGTATAATTTGCAAAGGTAGCGGCAGCAAGCATTTTGCAAAAGCAGCAGCAGTCAAGCCACAAGGCTACAGCAAGCAAGCTGCAAAGAGCCATACCAAATTTTACAAAAAAAAAAATATTGACATCTTTAACTTTTGAAAATTTATTAATTAGTTGACAGTATTATATAGTACATACTTTTCATAAAAGGTTATTACAAAATCTATTAATTAGTTGCTTGATTAAAAGGTAAGAAGAAGTAATTAATGATGAAAAAGTCATTATGAAAGCTTACATTACATTAGCTTATTGGGACACAGGATGTTTCAAGCTTATTGGGGCACAGGGACGTAGTTCATTCATTGCAGCATCAGCAGCTGATAGCATAAATACACATTCCCAACTCATTAGTGGACTTATGAAACATGAACATTCAAATAAATCATAAAGCAGAATAATAACAGTTTGAAAAAAGAAAAAAAATACGTTTGTTTATAAAGTTACTCATTGTCCTGGTGTATAGGATAAGTTATTTACAACCTACCATTAACAAAAACAGCAAGAGGTGGATGCTCCATTAAATTTGGAGGCTTCTTCATCGAAGCTACTGGTTGATAAGCCAACTGCTGGTAATGGGACCCATCGATGAGAATCCAAAACCACCTGTAATCAATATAACCATCAATGATGAGTATAATAGGTTTCTGATGTCGTGCAGGGAATAAAAATGCCTGTGTACCTGAAAAGTATTCATATTCTTAGAAAATAGGTTTGGGACAGCCCTGCACAAATGAAAAAAAAAAAGTGAGTTGTGCACATTGTGATCCTTGACCAGAAACAAACAAAAGATAAATGAACCGTAACATACTCTTCAAACAGAGGTGGTAGCAAGCCCCTAAAATCCAATCCAACCCAGCCAAGCCCCATGGCACAATACTGAGCAAGTACATACACTGATCAATACGGTTCGGGAAGAAAATATATATTGGCTTAAAGTCTTAAACTTATAACCATATCTATGACTTTACTAAGTTCAAGAGGCATAATAATCCAATGTCAAAAAACAGTTTCAAACGCATGATCTAATATCAAACACAAACGAACTCACTCGCTTTGATATTGTATACCTTCACAAGATCCCAAGCTCCTCACTCTGGTCTTCCGCCAACCATTGAGCACTTCATCAAACACCTGTTATCAAACACAAACTAACTAAACTGAATGAACTCGCTGCACGACTTTCCAACCCATGATCTAATATCAAACACAAACGAATTCACTCGCTTCTACATCTATTCTAACCTGTTGGGAAAAAAAAGAGAACAACTTGTATTATAATTCATTCTTGAATATAGGAATCGCTAATTACTTATAAGAAAATAACATACCCCTTTCCATGGAGCTTCACCGTTCTCAGACTTGCCCTGAATCAACATAAATACAATCAAGTCACAAGTATAGAACAAAAGATAGCTGGTTCATAATTCAAACAAAATGGTGACTCACCCGGCTCCCCAGTGAAGGAACAAATGCATCAGGAATTGTAGGATCAGGTTTGCTGTATAATGTGAAATAAAATTTAATAATCAACAAAAAACATGACAATTTGATGGTCACACACAACACACTATAAGCAAAATCTTACATCAGCTTCAGGAGGCTCATCAGAATCATATTCCGCCTAGAAAAACACAAGAAGACATTTATATTAAAATAATTCTACCCCACTAACCAATACTAAACATAACTAACACCTTCCACTTTTAAAAAAAAAACTCAAAATAAATAATACTATTCCATAAGCAACAAAATAAACACATACCATCAATTGATCGAGTATGAACCACCCTACAAAGAAAGAATCGTTGGTTTTAATTTTAAATGAAATACAGGAATCCTTTCATTTGTTGAAGCTTCACAAACCCCAAAAATAGCATAATTACATATCCCTCATAAAAAACACATAAATGTGTTCAAGTAGCAAAAGTTCAGTTCAACTTGAAAAAAAATTGTAGTGTAAATTTTTGAAATTTTTAGGCTATTTTTGTAATTTCCCCCCCCCCCCTAACAGACCAATTTTTAGTGTAGTTTCTAAAAATTATCATATTTTGCCCCTCGATAATAAAGTTCTGACATGGTTATTCATACTTACTTGACGTAGAAGTGCAACTTTTGCTAGTTGAATGGTTATTCAAGTAGCAAAAGTTCAGTTCAACTTGTTCACTTGCCATTTATATCGTTCAAAGCCCAATACATAAATTAAAGGTTTTAAGATCGGGATATTATAATGTCATTTTTTTTATTATTTAAATTTACAAATTATTATATATTATAAACACGAAATTACATGAATGTTTAATTAAAATGTTGTCCTAGATTATGAATATGAAATGTTTAAGAAGAATCTTGTTTTTTAAATTATATAAAAATTTGTAGTTTTTTAGTTTGCGGTTCGAGAAAAGTAAGATCGAATCGGAGTAGATCTTAAGATCCTATGGTCAAGATCGGGATCCTATAAGATCTTAAGCTTGTTAAGATCCTACGTAGGATCTGGATCGTTTTTGCTTTGTAGAATCGTAAGATTCTAAGATCAGGATCGGGATCCTAACAATTACGCATAAATGTGTTTTTTATGACACGTTATGAGTAAAAGACAGTCGGACAGTCGGTTATTATCAATCAGCCTATTACAATAAGCCCATATTAGTTAGTCCATGTGCTATTACTAGCCCACAATAGTCGTAAACTAGTTTTTATACTCTTTTCGTCCTATAAATAAATAAGCGTTAATCAAATTAGGGGTTACCTTCTACAACTAAGATAGATTAAAACTTAACCTTTTTGAACAACAATAAAATCATCAAGTTTTAATGGTGGCAATCGAGTTGCACATATGGCATCTCAACATTGTTACTGTGTGTTTGTGTATTGATCTTTGAAAGTGAAGTGTTTGTGAGTGAAAACGTTTATAAATATGTAAAGGAACCTAAAAAGACAATAATACCCCCCCTTCACATGTTAGACACGCCATACAACTTAACGGGAAAATTTAACAATTGTTAGCCGGAGGGACCAAACCCGATACGGGTCAGAACCATAAGGTGATGATCCGTTAGATTTTCTTGGCATAGACGATTTTCGTTAAACCCGACAAACCACACAGACTATTTATGCAATTAACTCTTATTTCTTTATACAACGAAAAACTAGTTTTACATTACTGAAACCAATTTTACGGAGTGTTAGTTTAAAAAGGGCATAATCCAAACAACACACTCCATATAATAATAATGATGGTCACGAGATACCCGGTTAAGACATGTATATTTGAGTCAAAAACTTGCTCGTCCTCGATCACCAAAGGGAAAACACCATATATTTACACTCCATATAATAACGATTAAGAACCATTTTGGTTCTAGAAACTGGAGTAATAACCGAGCTTGGACCATGGACTAATGAATTTGGTATACTAAAAATACGAAACAAATTGTAATGTTGATGCGGCGAATTGTACCACAATAAGTTTTATAATCCTTCTAGGCATAGTACTTAACCGTTGTAGTGTAGTATATGTAAGATACGGGGGATTGATCGTTCTCTATGGGAATAGTGAGGTAGGCTCGAAGTGTATAACGAGTTAAGTCTAAGGGTTGAGGAATAATTATTTTTGTATCTTTTATATTTTATAAAAAGCAACATAAAATCTCGGGGTTTCAAGAGTTTGGTTTTATAACTAATAATTAAACTAAATAAAACTTAATTAAACTAAATATGTGGAGAAATAAATTGATAAAAACTCGTATGATAGTTAAAGTGTATTAGAGCGTTGTATTCCTTAATATCAATTGAGGGGTTGGTTACTCCCTATTCTATGAATTTTGTTCTCGTTGAGCGGCGCCTCATAATGCTCTTTTAAGCTCTCAATGTCAGCAAACGCAATTCACACATTAAATACAACGAACAACAAGTTAATAATAATTGGGCGTTTAGTCGGACGTTCAAGCTAGTAATATATTTTACCTAGCCAGTTTTCCTACTCCTAATGCAATTCACAACTAATTAAACAGGAGACGACAATCAATAATCAATAACTAGGTTTCATGCAATCCTAAGTAAACACTAATAAGTTTAGCCAGGCATGTTAAATCGAAGAGAAGACAAACAAATAATCACACAACACATAGACATATTGTAATGATTAAAGATTGAATAACTTATCTTCGATAAAACATGGAGTTATGTGGGCTAAAAACCCTTACAAAAGCTATAAAATTCGGACCTCTAACTGCACACAAAGTTCCTCCCAAAGTGTTTCTCCTTCTAATGAAAAAGATTCGAAAATACATATACGATTACACTTGTGACGGCGTCACTTGCAATTTGTCACGCCGTCAGCTCGCCGTCATTAGGGTTTCTAGAACTGCACCGACTTAGTTGTGACGACGTCACCTTATGAATCGTGACGCCGTCGCTCTTCAATATCTTGGTCATGACGCCGTCTCCATCGCCTGAACCGTCACTTGGAAAATTTATAACTTGATCATCTTCTTTAATCTTCAATGACGGTGTCACCTTGTGTTTCTGACGTCATCACAATCCCTTTTGTGATGTTTCTCTTGACTTTGTCGTTTTCTTGTCCAATCGAGCCAAAAACGTTCCGTTTTCCAGCATTTGCTTCCCAAGTACCTAAAACTCAAATAGAAACGATTTATAATAATTGATCGAATATGTACGGATTTAGAGGCTAAATGACCCCGCAAAAACGTATAAAATTACACCTCATAACACAATGTGCGAAACAAAAACTTGGATATGCGAGTCAGTGACCTCGATATCAATCCTACGGTATTCAGATGAAACAAATAAGAAATGAACCCACATGAGGATTATGATCAGCTATGCTTACTTAGGAACGCAAGAATTAGCGAGCTTATCTTGTCATGAAACTGCTCTTGAGCAAAATGGCTTCCTTCCGGCACATATTCTATCTCTAGATTCGACGCAAAGTGATTAAATTAACCGTTCCACTCTTTATGAAATCTTCCACTCCCGGAAACTTCAAGAAATAATCCTTCTCCCCAAGGATCACTAACATCGGAGTCTTGATTACTTGATCTGTTATGTCGTATACTTCATCGGCAGTTCACAAGAAACCTAGTTCAGACGTCGTTTAAACAACCTTCGTGACAAAGATGTAACTGTGTACATATTGCTATTGCAATCAATTCACTTATGAATGGGTCGATTCTTGCTATGTAAAAACTTTAGATGGTTGAAACTCGCTAAATTACTGAATTGTTTATCAATGAACTAGTATAGCTTCTATAATAATCTAAAGTTTTTACATAGCACTTAACCTAAAGCGATCTTATTCTAGTTGCGGGACGAAATCCGACAGCCAGTTGTCGGCTCTGAATAACCAGCCCATAGAAGGAAAGATCATACTCAGTGAACCAGGAAGGCAAAGGTGTAGACGGCTGACTATATCCATTATCTATTTCCCGTAACTCGCTATTGGAATCTCACTTTTAGAAAACAAGATGTAGACATTTCTTACAAAAGTTTTAGCATCAAGACGGGCAAAATCAGCTTCAGCTCTTCCTGGTTCCTAGCACAAGAAAAAGTACTAATTAGCAAAAGATTCAAAGTGCAAGTGGACTTGAACCTTTTGCGATAAGTACCTTCCATCTATTGATATAGAAACCTTCAAGCAGTTCTATGTGGAACTTACGCGGTCCAAAGGGCGCATGTGGTACACCAAGCGATACAACTCCTGCCACCCTTGTGGGGTAAAGCAGTACAAAGAGGAATGCCGGTCTGACCCCAAAGTCTTTTGCGATTATGAAAATCTAACACACCAACACAATGAAATTGTTATTAAAGTAAATGATGCATACTACACATAAAGTCATAAATGATGCTTGAAATAATTTGTATCATACACATTTTATAAATAGTTATGCGATATTCTAACACTGTCATAAACTGATTCATTTTGGGAATGTGAGTTTCACATCAATTTTTCTTCCACGTAATGCGTTTTGTTGTAAATTATTTGATCATGGCGTTTTCAAAATGCAGATGATTCCTAACCTAGTGTTTGACAAAAAAAATAACGATGTGCGCTTTCTTAACGATAAAACGTAGTGATCGTGTATAGTATCCCCGGACCCTAGCATACTGGGCTGGGCACGACTAACATCTTCAACCACAGCAGATCCCAATCCCACAATCCAGACAAGAACATCTCCGATCTCTCAAGACCGGGGATGGAACCCGATGTCGACAGCTATCAAGCCGCGACTACCTAAAGCCAGATCTTGTGGGATTGTGTCTTCCACTTGATCTGACATTTACCTACTAAGGTAAGGCGCAACCATGCGCTGATCTGACATTTACCTACCAAGGTAAGGCGTAACCATGCGCCGCTCTGACACTTACCTACTCGGTAATTAATGCGCAGCGTTCCAAGGTAGCTACAGTAAGTATACGGGTAGTATAAATACTCCAATCTCATTTATTACCACACCTAACTGCATTTACTACTGATGAGTGTCTAAATACTCATCATTTTATTCTCATTTAGACTGTTAAAATAGCCAAAAACACTTTGAAATGTCACATAATACTATAAATATCATTGAAATGTGTTTTTATGTGATTCAGATACAAAAAAGATTGAAAACAAGTGAAAAACATGCAAAGTTCACAAAATTGTCATTTTCAGTCCCTGAAGTTTCACAAATTGGCAGAATTAGTCCCTGAAGGTTTAAAATGAAAGAAAAGTCAACTTTAGTCCTTGGGATATCAAACATGTTCACTTTTAGTCCCTGGATGAAAGTTTTCTAAAAATGGCAACTTTTACCCCTCAAGTTTCAAAATTGGCAAATTTAGTCCTCGGGTATTTAAAAAGTGTAATTTATCAAATAATACCCTTGTACTATTCACATGTTACAATTTAGCCCATTTTGATAACTTTTGGAAACTTACAACTCAGCCCCTCAAACTTTCAGAAATTACAAAAATGGTCCTTGTGTTTATCACTAAATCCAAACCGGACCCTATCCTAAAAATAAAACCCACACAAATAAACCCAACCCATTTCTATCCTATTTATTAACCCAACCCACTACCTAAACATTACCCAAGCCCAATCCACTAAACAACCCAACCCGACCCTTATTTAACCCAGAGTTTGACTCAGTCAAACTCTTCTTCTATACCACTCACCCCGCCAAAACCAGTCACCAATACCACCACCATTTCCACCGCCTTTCTGACAAACCCACCACCCTCCTCCTATCCCATCTACCTAACAAACCAAAAGGCATTAAATGCCTCTTTCCCATCCCAAGTTATCAGTCCTAGTGGTATTTCCCACTCACTCAATTTTGGCGCCAAAAATCTCTTTCAACAGCTGAGATCGTTTGAAGACAGAGATAGGACTTATCCCACTTTATTTTTGTATAAATAGGAAGCAATGTAAGCCTTTAATGGCAAGTAGATAAAGTAGCATAATCGTATTTTCATTTTCAGTAGCCATAGTTTGTAATTTCAAGTTTCAACAATCAATACAAGTTAAATTAAGTGTGTTTGTTGTTAATCTTTGTCCAATTTCCAGTAGCTAATGATAATTCTAAGTTTCTAAAATTCCATGTTGTACTGAGAATTCGAATCAAGTAAGTAATAATTGAAATAGCTTCTTAGTTGTTTCTATAAGCTTATGCAAGCTTATAATAGCTTGTTGTAAGTTTATTTTAGATTAAATCAGTTCTAATCAAGAATTCCAAGAAAAGTCAATGAAAGTCAACATAAGCTCTCAATAAGCTCTTCTGAAGAGAAAAGCTATTTAGGAAGGCTTTTTCTGGGTTTTCTAGCTTGTGTGAACAAGCTAGGAGTGTTCTTGGTCCTTGTTTCATTATTTCATAAGCCATAGCAGTTGTAAGCTTTTTCTCAATTTTAGCATAATTCCTATTTCCACTGTACTAGTGCTTATCTTTAGCTTATTGTGTTGTTTTTCTGCTTATTAATAGTTTCTAATCATATTTGATCTATTCTATCAGTCTTAACTAGCTTTTATCTCATTTTACTAAAAATCACTTAAAAAGACCAAAAATAGCCAAATAAGGCATAGCTTAATCTATTGCTTATTTTTATTTTTATAATTTTCTTAGCTTCTTTTCACCTCATAATATTTATAGAAAAATTTTTAGATTTTTCTTTGTTCATTTAGTATTTTTTATAAATTAAAATAGTTTAAAAAGTAATTAAATAATAAATAATTAATAATAATTAGATAAAAAGTGTAAAAAAATATATAATTTTAGTTTTAATAAGTTTTAAATAATTTTACACTTGTAGGTTTTAATTTTATAGATTTCACTTTTTAGTCCCGTTTTAGATTTCCCGTTACGCATTTTTAGTTTATTTAAATCGCGTTTAATTTTCTTTTGTAAATTTGTTTCTCATTTGTTAATTAGATATAAAAAAAGAAAAATCCAAAATATCTAATCATCAGTCACTCTAATCCAAGCTTGAAACATATTGCCCATTCCATCCTCGTTGGGAAACGATCTGGGTAATCACTTACCTGGTTTCACACTACACACAAACGTGAGTTTTTTCAAGTATCCTTTTTCACAAAGGGGTGATTTGTATTTATTCACGCGTATCCGTCATTGCTTAATATTTATATATACGTTTTAGCACGGATCAACTACACATAGTCCGCACTTAAACTATCTCTCTCAACCAATATACTTACTCTTACACCCGAGGCTAACCGCGGAACCCCCCTTCCGCGGTAAGACTAACGGTGCTACTTTTCTCTTAGTAGTTCACACGAAGTACTCGGTGCAAGATCTACCCTCCAAGAGCTAGTCTAACCTAGGTCTGGGAGTGTGCCAAAGATTTGTACTAACAAGTTGGCGCCATCCGTGGGACCAGTTACATAAACTGCGTTTCAAAAGGAAGAAAAATCTACCATGAGCAATCAAGGAAACAATCCTTCTCCCTCCCTGGAACCTTCCACCGTGCGTAACACTCGTGACACGGGAAAAGAGAAGGAGCAGGAACGCCATGTGGAATCCCTCCCGGATGAAGCAATCAGGGAGTTTTGCAACCAGCACTACGACCGATTGCTGCCACTAATGTCCGAGAAGGTTCATGCAGAAAAGCTGAATCAAGTAAGGACCCGCCTTGATTTCGAGGATGAGTCGCGGGAAAACCCTTCCCCGCAAGGACTGTCCAAGAACTCTCAGTCAAAATCCCTATTCGAAAGAAAGAACGAAAAGAGGCGGAAATCCAGTCCTAGTCAAGGACTGTCCAAAAACTCTCAGTCAAGATCCCTATGGGAAAGAAAGAGCGAAAAGAGGCGGAATCCCAGTCCTAGTTACAGATCGGGGCCCTCTGAAAGCTCTTACTCCCGAAGCGTTTTCTCTAGACTTAGCAAAGAGCCTAGGGGCGGCGACAAAGAAATGGAATACCCCCGATCTACCGTTTTCACCCGTTTGGGAGAAAGGAGGGGGGATGTTAAGTCACGCCTAGGAGAGAAGAAGGCAAACGTATTCTCTAGGCTTAGAACAAAAAGTCGTGCTAGAAGAGAGCGCAGAAATGAAGCACAACGTTATAGACAAGATGGGCGTCCTCATGAGGAAAGAGGCCCAGAAAGCAGCAGGAAAAGGTCACCCAGCCCAACCCTCAGCCGCGTCCCTCGTTCCAGGGAGCACGGAACCGGAGATAGGTCCACATACTCCAGCCCTGAGCGACCTCGGAAGCGGAAACCCGTAGAAAGTGAGGACAGTGCGGGGGAATACTGGGAGGCAAAGTCTGGAAAGAGCAAAGGGGAAGAAGATGATCTTTATCATCCCTATGACGTTGAAGACGCTAATCCCTTCAAATTGAGGATTAGGGGTTTCAAATTCCCAAAAAGAACCAGAATGCCTAATAACGTCAAGACTTACGACGGGACCGAAGATCCGGAGGACCACATGAAAAGCTTCTGCACCGCAGCCAAAGTAGAGCGATGGGCCATGCCCACATGGTGTCATATGTTTAACTCCACCCTCATGGGGCACGCTCGAATGTGGTTTGACGACTTGCCGGCAGAAAGCATTGACAACTTTGAGGATCTCAAGAAATACTTCCTGTCCTACTTTCTCCAACAAAAGAAGTATACTAAAGACCCGGTAGAGCTCCATCACATCAAACAAAGAGAAGGGGAAACAACAACGGCATTTGTTAACCGTTTCAAGGCAGAAAGCATGCAAGTAAAGGGTGCCCCGGAATGCATGAGAGTCTCAGGGTTCATGCACGGAATTAACAACCCAGAGTTAATCAGGAGACTTAATGATAAAATCCCAAAGACCATGGACGAGATGTGGAAGATTACCACTGCGTTCGTCCGAGGGGAAACTGCCGCGGCAAACCTATCTAGGAAAAAACAGGACCGCTCCACGTGGAAGTCCGGCGAAGGAGGATCCCGGGTAACCAATAGCCAGTCTTTTGATAGAAAGACATAATTCAAACAACGCTCCAGGGTAGACCGAAAGCGGAGTGATAGGTTCACGCCCCTCACAAAAACACCAAAATAGATTCTCGCAATGGATTTAGTCAAGTTCACGGCCCCACCACCAATGTCAAGTCCGGCCGAGTCCAGAAACAAGGACAAATACTGTGACTTTCACAGAGAAAGAGGCCATCACACGGACGAATGTTTTCAATTGAGAAAACAAATTGAAGAAGCAGTCAGACCAGGACAGCTGGCACATCTAGTGAAAGAGATTAAGAACGGGAGCCAAAAAAGCGGGACCTCCAAGAGCGGCAAGAAGGAAACAACGGCTAAAGATAAAGCCCCGGCCATATTCATGATATAGGCCTTGTCGCGGAATGTGAAGCAGAAAACAACCTCTAGCGCCTACCCCAATATGGAAATATCTTTCCCTCCTATAAGGGAGGATGACTGGGACGATCATCCGCTGGTGATAAAGGCAGAAGTAGGCGGACACCACGTGCACCGGATGTATGTGGACAATGGAAGCGCCTCATAGGTTTTGTACGAACATTGTTTTAATCGCTTGAGCCCGGAAGTTAAGAAAAGAATGATCCCTGCTACGACCCCCTGCTCGGATTCAGCGGAGAGTTGTCATGGCCTTTGGGACAGATTCTATTGGAAGTAACCTTAGGAGATGAAGAGAACTCCTCAAGTGCTTGGATGAACTTCATGATTGTCAGATCACCCTCCCAATACAATGGCATAATAGGTCGACCAGGGATAAGACAGCTTAAACTCATCCCCTCCACGGCCCACGGCATGATTAAATTCCCCACCCAAGGAGGGGTAGTCACAATACATAGTGACAAAATCACGCCCATGGAATGCCAGATGGTAGCAGAACCCTCATCACAACAAAGTTTCGAAGAAGTTCCGGCCAAAGAAGGCGTAAAAGTTGCGATACATCCCAAGTTCGCGGACCAAACAGTCACCCTGGGGGGAAGCCTGACGAACCAAGGAAAGAAAGACCTATGTGATTTGTTGAAGAATAACTTGGACATTTTTGCTTGGCAACCGTCGGATATGACGGGCGTGCCGCGGAACATAGCAGAACATAGGCTTAATATCCGGGAAGGGTACGCGCCAGTAAGACAAAAGAAGCGCGGGCAAGCTCCTGAAAGAAACAAGGCCATCAACGAAGACGTGGCAAAATTGGTAGAGGCGGACATAATGCGAGAAGTCCATTATCACGACTGGGTGTCAAATCCGGTCTTGGTCAAGAAAAGCGACGGAACCTGGAGAATGTGTATAGACTTCAAAGACTTGAACAAGGCGTGCCCAAAAGACTGCTACCCTCTACCGGAGATTGACTACAAAGTTGAATCTCTCTGCGGCTACACCTTCAAATGCTTCTTGGACGCATACAAGGGGTATCACCAAATATAAATGGCCGCGGAAGACGAGGAAAAAAACGCCTTTCACACAAACCAAGGAATATTTTGTTATAAAAAGATGCCTTTCGGATTGAAGAATGCCGGAGCCACTTATCAACGACTGGTGGATAAGGCTTTCAAAAAACAGATTGGGAGGAATCTAGAAGTATATGTGGATGACTTGGTCATTAAAAGCCATTCGGAGACGGAGATGTTAAGAGACGTAGAAGAAACCTTCAAAACGTTGGGGAAATTAACATGAAGTTAAATCCAAAAAAGTGCACCTTTGGGGCAGAGGAAGGAATGTTTTTAGGCCATCTGATCAACAAAGATGGAATTGGGGCGTGCCCGGATAAATCCGCAGTGGTTGCTCAATTACCTTCTCCCCGCACACTCAAGGAAGTGCAGAGCCTAAATGGGAAATTGGCAAGTCTCAACCGTTTCCTATCAAAGTCAGCAGAAAAATCCTTGCCGTTCTTCAAGACATTAAAGAAATGCATCAAGAAAAGTGACTTTCTTTGGACACCAGAAGCAGAGCAAGCATTCAAGGAAATGAAGAACCACATAACCAACCTTCCCACCCTGACGGCTCCGCAACCACGGGAGGAACTACTAATGTACCTATCCGCGGCACAGGAAGCCATTAGTGCAGTCTTGCTGGTGGAGAGAGGGCCAATCCAACAACCCATCTACTTCATCAGCCGCACATTGCAATACCCGGAAGTAAATTACGCCCCAATGGAAAAGTTGGTTCTGGCGCTGATCCACGCGGCCAGGAGATTGAAGAGATACTTCCAGGCACATCCAGTAGTTGTCATCACGGATCAGCCCATTAAACAAATGCTCGCAAAAACAGAAAAAACTGGGAGATTGGCTAAGTGGGCTATTGAGCTGGGAGAACATGACATCAGCTTCAGGCCGCGGAAATCAATAAGGGGACAGGTGCTAGCTGACTTCATTGCGGAAATCCCAGAAGAAAAGACTCCGGCAACCATTGAAACCGCGGAAGAACACCCATATGTTGAGCCCTGGAGTTTGTACACTGACAGATCATCTTGCCAAGAAGGATCAGGAGCAGGCCTGATTCTCACAAACCCTGAAGGTGTGGAATTTACTTACGCGTTAAGGTTTAAGTTTGATGCATCTAACAATGAAGCGGAGTATGAAGCACTAATAGCAGGTTTAAGGATTGCTGAGCAAATGGGAGTCCAACACCTGTCCGCGAATGTTGATTCCCGGCTGGTCGCAAACCAGATTAATGGGGCCTACGAAGCCAAGGAAGAAAGTATGGCATCGTACCTGGCGAAAGCCAAGGCCTTGATTCAAAGCTTCCGCACATTCTCCATCAGACAAGTGCCGCGCAGCCAGAACAAACAGGCAGATGCTCTAAGCAAGATAGCCTCCACCAGTTTCGCTCATTTGTCAAAGCAGGTTCTTGTCAAAACATTGAGGGTGAAATCAATAGAAGAGAAGGAAGTAATGGCTGTGGTAGAGGAGGAAGATGAGAGTTGGATGACCCCCCTCATAGCCTACATAAAGGACGAAGTACTTCCAGCAGATCCGAAAGAGGCTAGAAAGTTGAAAATCAAGGCACGGCAATACTCCGTTATTGATGGGGTATTATTCCGCAAATCCTTTCTAGAACCATGGTTGCGATACGTAGGTCCGGTGCAGGCAAGCTACGTAATCAGAGAGATCCATGAGGGCTCATGCAGCATGCACTCAGGACCGCGGTCTATTGTGGCCAAGGCAATCAGATCCGGATACTACTAGCCCACAATGCATAGGGACGCGAGGGAAATCATAAACAAATGTCATGACTGCCAGGTACATCGGCCGGTTCTCAGTGTAACACCCCAACCCGACAAGGGTAAAGATATCACAATAATGGATTCATATCAGATCAAAACAGAGCATACATCTACAGTAATACAAAAAAAATCTCAAAGGATTACAATTGAAATACTGAATCTACAAGGCTACAATGAAACTTTCAAAACTAATTCTAAACATAATATCTTCTGTCCAATTCTAATCCAGAATAGCTACCAAGCCTTCTAAGTCCAGAGGTACACTCTCACTCATTCCCAGCGTCCTACTAAAACCTGCCGCAGGAAAAGAAATGCGGCTGAGCTACTAGAGCTCAGTGAACAGATATATAGATGACAGAAACAATAGCAGATAACAATACAGAAACAAATCAGAAATACAGACTATACAGATACAGAATTAAAGTGAAAGAATAGGAAAGGAGTAAGGGTAAAAGAAAAGAATGAGAAAGGGACACTGTACAAACCAGGTTTAGAGAAATACAGAAATCCATCACGAGCCCAGAGATAATAGATAATATCATAACAGATTAATCATATAATAATCCAGAGGGGATGCCTCTCAAGTAACAGATAATATGAGGGGTGACCTCATGTATCAAATTGGAGTGATCAGCTCCCAGATATATGTGAAAGACGTGTATCGCACACACCATCATTCACCAGATATAATAATAAACATATAACATAAACAGATAACAGATAACAGATAACAGATAACAGAGTCAGAACTAGGATGCATCCATGCGCCCCCGGTGGCCAGAAACTCCTTAACACACCAGATAAAATAAATCAGGGACGGGACAGGTCATCACTCTCCTACCCTAGAGTCATGCCATCGGTGCATCAATGACACGGACATGAAACCCTCATGCCTAGTGATTGGCTCGGATATCAGACTGTGGTCAAGGACAGATGTCATATAATAAACAGAGTCACATCTAAGGGTTCATGGCAGAAGGGTCATGTCAACAATTCAGATTAAGATAATAAGGTTTAAATCTGAGTTTATCAGATTAAGTTTAATATCAAAGCTTAATTTCAGATTAAAAGGTTTATTTCCAATAGTCCAAAAGAGTATATTAAAGGTTAATAATTACAAGTTTATAGCAATAATCCATTTCAGAAGTTCCTGTCAAGAGTTCATTTAAATCAATCCTTTAATAATGGTTTTCATTGAACTGATCTTTCAAAATAGTTTTCATAAAAATGGTCTTCCAAAACTTTTAGTCACTTCCATTTCAAGTGGTATAGCTTCTTTTTAAAATAGCTTTTAATAAAGGTTCAAAATCAATTAGGTTCAGATAAGGATTTAACAGGTTAAGGTTTATACCAAAATCAAATCAAAGTTTACAACAGATATATCAGGTTAAGGTTCAGAACAACGTTCACAGATCAGATTCAATCAAGATTCACAAATTCAGGGTTCAGAACAAGAGATCAATCAGAGTTCAGGAAAAAGGGTCAGAATAAAAGAATCATAGCAGAGGTTCAAACAAAAAGGTTCAAGACAAACAGATCACAACAAAGATTCACAACAGAAGGGAACATAGCAGTGGTATCGGAGATCCTAATAAAGAAAATGTAAAACTGAAAGAAAAGGGAATGAAAAACCCTTACTGAAAAAGGGCAGAATATCTGTACCTTATTAGCACAGCAGACAAACAAACAAACACAGAACAATGATCAGGACTTCTCCTTCTTCACACCTAAGGAAGAGGAAGACAGAATTACTAAAGTTTCTTATTCAGATTATTATTTTTAGTTTATCTCTTCATTTTATGTACTTTCTATTTTTAGTAACTTTCCAGATTTAGTAAGTTCCCATAATTAGCAGGTTTCCAGAATTAACAGATATTATCATTTCAGATTAGGTTTAACCCTGATTCAAAGATTATTATGGGATAACAGTATATTTTATCAAGTTACAGAAGTTTAGGGTTAATTATGACAATTATACCATGCTTAGGGTTTTAAATGTAACTTCATTAATTTCCAAGGTCATTAGTGAAAAATACTTTAAGTTACAGAATTATATGCTCATTTTATTCAGAATTACATTTTATTCCCTTAAGTTTCACAATTTACAGATTACACCCCTTTAGTTACAAA
Organism: Artemisia tridentata subsp. tridentata; assembly: GCA_021014915.2. Classification (NCBI taxonomy): domain Eukaryota; kingdom Viridiplantae; phylum Streptophyta; class Magnoliopsida; order Asterales; family Asteraceae; genus Artemisia; species Artemisia tridentata. Next base: position 29,097,830 of record CP139507.1, on the reverse strand, counting down.
ATTTACAAAACCAACCTTATAATTACATATTTTACGAATTAAACCCTACAATATCCATAATTACCAACCAAGCATATTATATTTCATAATTACAGAATATACCATCAAAATTTAGTACATTACAGATTAGACCCCTCAGAATTCAGAATTTACATATTTAGTCCTTTAAGTTTACAAAACATATATATTAAATCATAATTCATAACAATTACATAATTAGCCCATAAATCCTCAAAATTACACAACATCCTTTTTATATCAGTATTAACTCAAAATAACTTCAAGATTTCAGATTTACACTTTTGGTCCCTCTCTTTTATTTAATTTCCATTCGTACCCTTTAAAATCCATTTAATTCATTATAATGCAATATTTACACTTAGGACCCCAAAGTTATATTTTTCCCACATTCCTATAGATGTATGTGACATTACAAAAATATCCCAGAAGTTTCAAAGTTGGCAAAACAGGTCCTTATACTTTTTACTTTAAATCGGCTAGACTTTTTAGAAACAATTACAAACCCTACTATTTACCAATCATTGCACCATGATTAATTCATCCTTAAAACACCTTTAATGATCAGATTTATGCCCAAGAAACCTAACCCTAATAACCCCAATTTGTATTTTATTTGTTTTCTTTGTTTTATTAACATCCGGTTTTAACAATAATTCACCACGTTAAATCTAGGCTTCCAAAAATCAAACTAATATTTTTCCCAGATCATATGACTTATAAAGAACCCACGAAAAATAATTAGCATGCCCAGAAAAATCATTTAACACATATTTTATTTTTATGTACGTTTTAGACATCAAAATTACCACGACATGATTTAGGCTACCATAAATCGATCTATCATTTTTTCTAGGTCTATTATATTATATGAGGTCTAAATAAAATATTCATCATGCCCAGAAATTTGGATTACATATATTTGAGATTTACGTGTTCTATGATCATAATATTTTCATACGCATAGATTTGCTTGCATGATTCGATTCACATAATTTATATGAGTTATATAGGGTGTAAAGATCACAGGAAAATTGCCATATCAATTTTAAAACATGTGGTTTAGTTGTACAGAATTATACCTTGTGTATGGGCAAAATCGACAAGAAAATAGGACCAAGAATGAACCAGCGAATTCACGCACCAACCCTTATTTTTCCTATATTTCTTGCACCTCCAAGAACCCCATAAAAATACTTGTTCACGTCCAGAAATTGTGTGGATGATTTGGTCAATTTTTTTTGTGTCGCTAGGGTTTTTTGTTAATTCTTGCGATTAGGGTTTTATGAAGAAAAGGAATAAGATTTGTTATATGATATAGAAACCGACCTAGGGGGGGCAAGGATCAGTATTTTCAGTACTAGAATCCCAAAATAATTTGGGTTGATTTTATTAGACCTTTCCTTAATTTATTTTCACATAATCCTTAATATAAAGATTTAATACTTATATTTATTTAATTATGCAATTCGGAATTTTATAACTAATGTGTATGTTATAATAATTTTTTAAACATTCGAAATGATGTAACGTTGTCCCAGAAATTAATTTGTTTCAGATATAGCTCGATTTCAGAAGTTTTGGAATTGTTTCAGAATTTATAAGTTATTTAATTAGGTTTTATGTTATCAGGGGTAATTTGGTCATTTTACGGGTTATCTGAATTTCAGGTATTACACCCAGGAACCCCCAACAAAATTTAAATCCCATCACCTCCCCCTGGCCGTTCTACAAATGGGGAATAGACATCTGCGGCCCATTCCCAGAAGCTCCAGGAAGGATCAAATACCTGATAGTCGCAATAGATTATTTTACAAAATGGATAGAAGCCAAGGCTCTCGCAACAATCACCGGCAATCAGGTCAAAAAATTTGTGTGGGATAACATTGTATGCAGGTTCGGACTTCCGGGGGAAATAGTCGCGGACAACGCCAAACAATTCCGGGACAACCCCTTCAAGGATTGATTGGTGCGAAAAACTCAACATCAAACAACGATTTACATCGGTCAAACACCCCCAGGCAAATGGACTGGTAGAAAGAGCAAATCGAAGTTTAGGTGAAGGAATCAAAGCAAGGATTGATCAAGGAAGCCGGGACTGGCTGGAAGAAGTTCCTCATGTACTATGGGCACACAGAACTATGATCAAATCTAGCAATGGGGATACCCCGTTCTCCCTGACATATGGGACGGAGGCTGTCATTCCCGTCGAGATCGGAATGCCATCTTTAAGATGCGCTCTGTTTGATCCAATAACAAATGATGAAGACCTGCAGCTAAATTTGGATTTAGTTGAAGAAAGAAGAGAGGTCGCGGCAATCCAAGAGGCCAAAAGCAAAACTCAAATGGAGAAGTATTACAACGCCAAAGTCCGCGGCACAAGCTTCAGGCCGGGAGATTTCGTCTACCGCAGCAATGATGCAAGTCTTGTGGAAAACACCGGCAAGCTGGGCCCCAAATGGGAAGGCCCATATGAAGTCACGGAAGCTTTGGGGAAAGGAGCTTATAAGCTCAGAGGTCAAGATGGTCGGGATATACCCCAGACTTGGAACATCCGGAACCTCAAGAAATGCTATTTGTAATTAAGTATAAGCACTCCCATCTTTTGTATGCAATAGCGGGAGTCCGTGTTTACAAGCTAAGTTATCTACTATGTATTAATCCTATAATTAATGATATGTGGGGTCTGATCAACTCCACAACTTTTCCCAAAAAATTTACTTTGTCATTTTTTATGTTCACATTTGCATGCATGTATGACCCGGACTACGAAATCTGGACGCGTAAGCGGCCTCACAAGCCCGGCATGAGGACATTGCACCTCACATTATCTAAGGTATATAAGTGGTATTGCAAACCCATTGACCATATTAAACTATCCCCGGAAATCCTAAGTACGGATACACAGAGATAGTAAACCAAGTCCGGCCCTATGAGCCCCGGCAAAAACAAACACATAATGAAAAAACAACCAAGTGTTAATACACATGAAAATTGGTTAAGTTATATTCATTAGCCAAACATTTACAAGATTCACGGATGCATTCATCCGGATTACATTCACAAAAAGATAAGGATTCAAAAGCTTCACAATGACGCGGCAGGGTGGATATAGTCAAAATATCCCCCGAACAACAGCCGCACATACCTAATTCTGAGGGTTCTCAGGGTTCTGGGAGTCAAGCATGGAGGAGTCAAACATGTCATCATGTGTAACACCATCTCCAGCCAAAACAACTTCCGCGGTAGCTCCGGTCTGAGGAACTTCCGTAGCAACAAAGGTCACAGGATCGGCAGACATTGAAGCAACACTGGAGGAAGGCTGGGGACCAAGGGGGTTAGGAAGCATGACGGCAAGACCCTTGTCAGAATAATCAAACTTCACCCCATACTTTTTGTTCTTGAACTCCTTATAAGTCGCAATGGCTCTGGGGCGGCGAGTAACAAACCGGAGCACAGACTCCGGTAGAACAGTCTCTTCCGCAACCGGAGGTTTGAAGGTAAGCTCCTCGGACTTAGGATCACAATACTCCTCCAAAACCAATTTTGACATTAAGTACTCAAGTGGGGCATCCCGACACGTCTCCAAGGAGTCCAACAAGGGGAAAGGCACCTTAGCCAACCTGACCACAGACTCATCATAGCGTTGCTTGGCCTCCGGGTCATAGGCCTCTATCTGATCAAGTGTAATGCCTTGCGACCCATGTACAATCCCGGCCTCCAGCCCCTGGCGTATACCGTCCTTAATGGCCGCGGTAATACAACCACCAAGTCTGAGCTTCAAATCCTCGGACTCTTTGAATTTTTTCAATGACATACCTGAATCCGTGGCCGATAACCCAGCGGCGGCCTTCAACAGCCCTCAAAGTCTGAGGAAAGAGCTCCGTGTCAAACTCCTCATTAATAGCAACCAGCCTTCTATCCATCTCTGCAAGATGATTTTCGAAAGTGGCATGGGCGGAGCTCATACTCTCCTCAACAATTTTTTCCGTCTGAGTCTTAAACTGCTGCTCAAGGGTGCCGCAAAGGACTTCCAGGCCGGACACTTTTTCATTCAGCACCTCCTTCTCACCACGAAGCTCTAAAACCTCTGAATCCAAACCCGCATTCTTATCAATCAAAGACTGAACCATGGTCTTCGCCGGAGATAACCTTTCAACTTCAGCACGAAGCTTCTTCAAATCCTGATCCTTAGCATCCACGGCCGACTCTAGAGTAGACACTCGGTTGCGGAGATCCATAACCCCGGCATTCTTACCCTCCAGCTCGGACAACTTAGCCCTCAAATTAGCAATCATCTTCTTCTTCCCCTCCAGCTGCTTCCTCAACCTACCATTTTGGTACAAAGTGTTCTCTAACCTTAGTCGCACCTCAGAATTAACACAGATCTGACGGGTAGACAGCAGATTGAACTCACTCATCAGATCTTCATTGGACATGTTCCTCATATCAGATGCATAGACCGGGGTTGCCACATTGTCAACAATGCTGCGGCAGATCCAGGGATCGTCCATCTTGAAGCCGTTGGTAGACAACCATTTGGGGACATAAGTGGAAGAAGTGTCCGCGGTCTCAACAGATACGGACTTATCAAACTCATCAGAGCCGCTAGCATCCTCTTCCTCAATGATCACATGACTGGACGAGGCAATCAAACCCTCAGCATGTCCGGACGGTTTATCCTGACGACCCGAATCAGATACCTCCAAAGTTGGCATTTCGGACTCCACATTCTGAGACTCGTTAACATCCGTATGAGGAGTCTCAGAATTCCCCTCAGACCGCTCTTGAGTAGGTGTGTGGGAAGAAGAAGAGAGAAAAGTTGCATTCTTCATAATCCCCTCATCCGTATGAGGACCAGAACGATTCAAGTCAGACCCTGACTCATCTTGAAGATCAACAGTATCGGAACCTTCCACGGAAGGACCACCTGAAAAACAAAAACGTGTAAGTACGGATATATATATATATATATATATATATATATATATATATATATATATATATATATATATATATATATATATATATATATATATATATATATATATATATAAAAAATAAAAAAAAAGAAAAAAGAAGAGAGCAACACACAAGGATATAGTAAGCAGCTCATACCAGATCCAGCCGCAGCACCCTCGCGGGCCAGTTTCTTCTTCTTTTTTGGCGGCTCGGGCACATCAATAACCACCCTCTTCTTTCCGGCTTTCTTACCCTCCTTAGCCGCAGCAATCTCATCATGCACAGTATGTTGGACCACCTTTACCACACCCTCGCGCGGTTGAAGAACACGCGCAGCGGTCTCAGCCCTTAAAGACTTCTCATCTTTTTCCAAGGTGCGTTCCCCGACCTTCACCTTGAATACGTCAGGCTGTTGGATATAAGAAAACAAGTCCATCTCTGCAAAGCAAAGCAAATAAGATTAGACGCGGAAGCAAACAAATAGAAAACGGAAATACAAGCGAGTCTATTCAACCCACCCGTTTCATCCGGCCGTAGAAAAGTCGGACGGGCACTATCGTCATCCCAAGTTTGGCTCAAACCTATGACGTTCAGAAAATCCTCCGGATACTTTTTAAACGGAGCCCTATTAGTGTCAAGGAGCCGCAACAATTCTAGATCCACACCCTCATCAGAAGGAGGAGGGTCGCGGTCTACAGACGTCCCCTCATACCATGGAATATCCAAGGGGAAGATGGTCTTCTTAACAAAAAAGAAATGGTCCTTCCAGTTCTTGACCGAATCTAGAGCGCTAGTATAACAGACGGGGACAACTAAAGATTTTGGGCCTTTCCTCTTCTCTAACGTCATCCAACCATTGTTAACACCCGCATAATAGAATTTCCTAAACAAATCTATAGTAGGAACACCACCATGGACGCGGCAAAGTATCTCAAAGTGACTAACCCTACAAGCCGCTAACACTGATAGCTGCGATAAATGAATCTGGAAATACTCCAGTACACGGAGCAAAAACAATGAAAGGGGAATCCTAAAGTTACCGAACTCAAAAAACCTAGTATACACACCTATCATTCCTTCTGGAGCATCCCTAATAGTATCCCTAGGTCCGGGCGCTATAGGTAAAAGATGGCCTGGGATCTTATATTTATCACAAAATTTGTTTACATCTTCCTGAGAGAGTTTGGAGGTTACCGTACTTATGTGCGCCATTCTAAATGCTAAATGAAGAACAAGTATGAAAGAAGTCTAACCTGAAAAAACTAAAGTCCAGAAATAAAGGAAGCAATAGGAGCAAAGGCGGGAGGAATTCTTGTTTTCTAGAGAGAAGAAAAAGTTTTAACTGTGTGTAAAAAGCTTAAAAGTGGTGTAAATCTTAGTATTTATAGCCACACACGCACGTGCAATCGCCTCAATCGAAAGGCCACAAAGCTAACACGTCTCCGGATACTTATTGGACGGTCACAGATCTAGCCAGATGTAACCGTCAAGATGATCGCAGAAAATGAACGGTCAGCCGCCGAAAGCGTCACATCAGTCAGCAATTGCATGGGTAAAAACGTTTCGCTGTTCCCCATGACAGCCTGTCACCACCAACCACGTGGAAAGTGGAATGTCCAGTCAGCAACATGGGACACATCCTAAAACCAACCACGGAGACTTCAACAGCCTCCATAAGGCCGCGACCTCTAAAGTCCGCGAAACGCACATATAAAGTCTAGAACACTTGCTCTTCAAACAAAACAAGTATACTAGACTGGGGGGGGGGGGACTTGATCGTGTATAGTATCCCCGGAACCCAGCATACTGGGCCGGGCACGGCTAACATCTTCAACCACGGCAGATCCCAATCCCACAATCCGGACAAGAACATCTCCGGTCTCTCAAGACCGGGGATGGAACCCGATGTCGACAGCTATCAAGCCGCGACTACCTAAAGCCAAATCTTGTGGGATTGTGTCTTCCACTTGATCTGACATTTACCTACTAAGGTAAGGCGTAACCATGCGCTCTGACATTTACCTACTATGGTAAGGCGTAACCATGCGCCGCTCTGACACTTACCTACTCGGTAATTAATGCGCAGCGTTCCAAGGTAGCTACAGTAAGTATACGGGTAGTATAAATACTCCCATCTCATTTATTACCACACCTAACTGCATTTACTACACATAGTCCGCACTTAAACTATCTCTCTCAACCAATATACTTACTCTCACACCCGAGGCTAACCGCGGAACCCCCCTTCCGCGGTAAGACTAACGGTGCTACTTTTCTCTTAGCAGTTCACACGAAGTACTCGGTGCAAGATCTACCCTCCAAGAGCTAGTCTAACCTAGGTCTGGGAGTGTGCCAAAGATTTGTACTAACACGTAGTTTTATAGACACATAATTAGTTTCCCAAACACATTATCTGATTACTACATTTTTATCAAGTAGTCGAATTGCCCAATTCACCCGAGAATTAGTGGCGAAACCAGATTTGGAATGGAAGTGACCGTGCACAACTTTTTTGAGACTATAAATAATGACTTTAATGAAAGTTTGAGGTTATTTCACTTATTAATAGAGTAAATTATAAACCTCTATACAAGTTTAACACAGTGGATGCTCTTAGCATCGAGCTCATTTTTTCTTAAAAATACTTTGGTGGCCTTAAAAATAGTTTTCATCAATGAACGATATTAATGAAAAAAGTTGAATTTTTAAGTGGCCTCAATATACATTAATACTACTTATTTTTAAAAAAATGAAGTTAATGCTTACTTCTCAAGTCTTTTATTAAGTAAAAGTTAATATCTCTACATTATATATAACAGGAGGCGTTACACGTAGATAATGCCACATAAATGCCACCTTAATGCCACATAATCATAAACTATGCCCCATGTCATCACATTTTGTCCACCTAAGCATTATTTTAGTCAATTAAAATTCAGATTAATTAAAAATTTGACATTGGCAAGAATTGAACCTGGGTCATTTAATCCACATACAAATGATTCAACCACTAGACCAACCCAGGTTTTGTGATTTACAATACAAACTAAATATGTCATGCTTAAATAATTGATATTATTAAGCTATATTTAATAAATAGATTATGCATCAAATTAAATTGTTATTATTATCCAACCCTAATAAAACTTATAAACATAAACATTCGGCCTCTTCATTCAGAACAGAAAAAAAACAGTTTTATTCTCATCCAACATTCTAACTATCCCTAATCTATTCAAAGTAATGTTTCCAGAATTGATTGGTTGAGGAATGCTGCTGGTTTGGTTGATCCTAATTACTGGGAAGGCACACTCCAACCTATCCCTGTTCTTGATTAGTACTTTGATTTTACATGGTTATTGAGCTACATGGTTCAAGCTCCTTAATTTTGATTTCACTAAAGCTATATGTACTGTGTGCAGGTATTTAAATCGGGTTGATGAGGCTGTCAATGAAGCTTTGAAACAATCTCAAGGTTCATATACCTCCTTGGTATCTTATAATGACAAGATTTGAAAAAAGTATACTGATGGTCTGAAAAGTCGGTCACTTATTTTTTTAAGGTATAACTATCCATTACCCCCTTGATGCCCCTTTTACATTTTTACATGAACCATTGTTTGTGTACACTGTACATCCTTTCGATCATGACGGTCAGGAACTTTTGGTAATAGGGTAAAAATATAAGATGTACCTATTGTAGGTGGTTCATTGTCTATAATTGGACACACTGCGGGAGGGTGGCTGGCTCGAGTGTATATGGAAGAGTTCACGCAGGCGAATATTTCCTTGCTGCTCACTTTGGGATCTCCTCTTCAGTATGGAAATGTGGGTATGTCTATATTTATTGCTCATTTTGGTTTCAAGTTTGTACTTCTCATGGACAGTTTGTACTGCTGGCTTATCAGGTTTGTACTGCTCGAAACATGTGAAAATTTGAGTTCAAAACGATTAGTAAGCGTTTGAGAATTCTAATTATTCAGTTAGGTATTCAAGTAAGAGAAAGTAATCATAAGTGTTGTAAAGATTTAGTTTTGAATAGATGTTGCATAATCTTTTGTTGCAGCCTAATTTAGGAGGTGTAATGGTCTAACTATGTCCATAAAAAAATTTATGATGAAGGAAGAGTTGATTCATGCATATTGTTAAATGTTTTGTAATTGCAGATTTTAGGAAGAGTTGATTCATTAAGGAAGAAAGTGTTATCAGTTGGAAAAGAACTTGCATCACTCTGTGCTCAGGTCAGAACCCCTTCCAAATTTTGTTTTAACAAACAACATAGTTATTTAATCGAACTTAAAGTGAAAACAATTATTATCGCTATATCTGATATATAATCGGTATAACTAATGTTAAACAAATTTCAACAGTCAACAACGAAGCGCGAGGCAGAGGAGCGGTATACGTTGTTCTTAAAGACCAATTTGTATCTTCTTTCTCTCATATTCGACAAACCTAAATTTCTTTTCGTTCAACAAGCTGGTTCGGGATGGCCCAAAACACATGTTTATCCAGGTTTAAATGATTTTTTTTTGTCAAAGCTTTAAACACCAATTTAGCAATATATTTAGATGATTTGATTTTCATACATGTAATCTAAACCTACAAATATTGATATTTAGTTAACTACAAGCGGAAACAAGTCGCTTGCGGGTACCAGTGAAAGGTCACATACAACTGGTATTTATACCGTTGGTTTTTCTTTATGTGCTTAAGTTTTCTTTTGGAGTATATATCATGTTTGCTGACTTCATTACTTGCTCTTACAATGCCAAAGATAGAACCTTCTACGTATCTTCTATGCCTTCTTTTTTGCCAACAAGCCATTTGTCGTTATGGAAATGTGGGTATGTCTTTATTTATTGTACATGTTTCATTGCTAGCACTTTTTAGATAATCTTGATAATCATTTGTTTTGTAGGTTACAAGGTGATAATGAGATTGTGGTAAAAATCAGTAATGAATGATGAGCTTAATATTAATATTAATACCATTAGGAATGAAACACATTTCATAGTAACATATTAGGAAACGTTGAACGTCTCTTTTATTACCATCTTTGGTTCCACATCGAGGCTAACATTTTCTCTCTGGTCCCAAAAGAACTGTAATTTACTCCTTTGTATATTAAATATGCCCACCTAGAATAAGCTTCTCTGAAGATTATGTTGTAACCATTTGGTTTGAGAACATATGTAATTAAAAGAAACTTCTCAGTCCTATTTTTGTTGGACGTTAAATGGTTTATAAATGAATGGTGGTTCATGACAATGTCACAATAAGCTATATACTCCAGTTTACTTATTTTAATTACTACTGCGCAACATAGGAATTACTAAATAATGCCTAATTTCTCTTGATTTCAAAAGCCGGTTTTTGCATTAAAAATACATTGTAAGCAACTTTCAAGTTGTTTAACCTTTTGAGTTACTTATTAAATTTGACGTGTTACAGATTAATTTACCCTGAACCAACCCATGCGTAAGTAAATGGGTCAAATTTGGCACTTCTATTAGATACTGTCTCAGTTCCAGCTCACTGATTTTGTTGGTTTTGAATAGGTGAAATCATTGGCCCAAGTTGGTATTGGCAAACATAAATACAGCTTCCAACGTCTTCAAGTTACATCCACCCCAACCCATTTTTGTGATTGTGAAGAGAACTCCAATGAATTTCCGCCACCCAGTAAAAAACAATCTTCAGAAGTTGAGGATGCAAGTTGTGGCGTAAACGAGCAAGAGCTGGATATGATGAATTCAGTGATGAACAAGATTTTCAACAGGGAAAACCCATCTAAGCAAGTAACTAAGAAGTTTGAATCGGTTAATGAAAGAAGCGACCCGGTAATTTTTCTACTTCCTTATTGGAGATTATATTTAAATTTTTTGCTGGTCGGGAGTCTTTCCAACTTCTATGAAGTTTGCAAACAATTGGAGCCTGCTTGAAAGCAAATATTTTATTTTTGTCAGGAATTTCCTGGATGGCTTATGCTTGGCTTATAAACCAGAAGAAGGCACTGAGTTTGCCAAAGGTGCAAAGGCGATAGATGAATTTTGATGTGTCAAATGACAAGCCTGACCCTGCACCACACGCTGCTTCCCACATCAATTCTTAACAGTTGTTTTGTTTCCAACTTATATAAAGTTGATTTTAAGCGACGCATGTATCCATTCTTCAAATTCGAGATGATTTCTATGTTCATGATTCCGATATCTGGTACTTTTCTTATTTTTATGTATGGTTTTTGATATTTCAATTTTGATTATTTGTTAGTGATACCATAATTCAATGCCATATATAAAGTTGATTTTAAGCGACGCATTAGAGATCAGTTTTCTATGACGTCGTTTGGTGAGGTGGATTTGTTATTGACTGCTGAGAATTTAGGGTTGGGTGCACGTGTTTCGTCTTCATTGGATAGTAACCGTGGGAGGTTAGTTTATTGATGATTGAATAGTTGAGATGAATATGTTTATGTTTATGTTTACGTTTGTGATTAATTTGTGTTGTTTGGTTTTGTGTGGTTTAGTGTTTTGAACAGGAATCCAAGTGATGGCAGGCGAAGTAGACGAAATGTATGTTGTTGTTGTTTATGGTTTTAATAGAATTTAGATTGTTCGGTTTTAATGTTGGTTTTGTGATTGAGATTTATACTTTGTTCGTGCAGAGTTCTGAATCATCTGCAAGCTTTGGTGGTAGAAGATGGAAAAGGAGAGTTAGAGCTACTTCTCAGCAAACATTCAAGCTAAGAACTGAGGTTAGCATTTTGTCATTTATAGTTACTTTTCATGCATTATTAGAGAGGCTTGAATTCATTTGGTGATACTAGCTCATCTCATATGTGTATGTAAAAATATGATATTCTAACAGGTTGGCTTTTCATCTCCTGCTCAGACTGGAATGATGGATGACCTTGGCTTGTCCTTGGATGACCCTTTGGCAAGAATTTTCAGATTTAAAACAAAACCGAGAGCTAAGAACTTTAAAAGATCGACACCTAAAACTTATGACAATTATAAATCATTTTATGAGGTGGATGATATTTTGTTAAGCTTGTCTGACATGAGAGATGAAAGTAGTATAGTTGAAAAGTCAAGCTCAAAAGGATTAGATCGAATGTGGAACCAAGATGATGATAATGGTAAGACCAAGGCTCAAAAGGATAAAATAGGGAGAAAACATAGACCGTGGTCAGATCCCGAAGTTTTAAAGCTGATCCAGGGAGTATCTAAATGTGGTGTTGGGAAATGGGTGGAAATGAAAAAGTTTTTTTTTAAAGAAAGTCCTCATCGGTCATCTGTAGATTTGAAGGTATGTTGTCCTCCCTCATTTCAGTTCTGAATCTACGTAACCAGCGTTCATGTTGTACTTTGGGTTGCTTTTCAGGATAAATGGTGAAATCTTTTAGCAGCAAGCTGCAAATCAGCATCTGGCAAAGGAAGGGTAAGCTTGCATTCTAAAGTCAAAATTTATACATTTGACCTCAAAGGTCAAAATGGTCTAATTTTGACACGTGTTATGGTTTGTATAGGGCAAGTGTGCATTGCTCCCACACGATATCTTACGTCAGGTGTAAAACCCAAAAATCTGAAACATGCAAAATGACCAAAATGCCCCTACAAGTTTAAAAATTTATTAAAGGATATTTAAAGCACCAAAGTGATTCCAAAATTCAAGTAATAAGCTACACATGGAATGAAATAATTTTTTTTCATGTCCAAAAGTCATTGTCTCACCTAATTATATGTACAAAACACCTAATACAATTTTATTTAAATTGATTCTATTTAAATTACATTTAATTATACATAACTTACAAAATAAATAGGAAATCAATTCCATTTATTTGGTCAATCATGGACCGATTATTAGGCCCTCTTCCCCCTCCATAGTCGGCCTCCACTTCAATTATTTAGTTACTTTTTAATTGTTTCCAAAACCTAAAACCGAATAACACAAAACACACACAAAAATCCACAATCGATCCATACGAATTTCTGGAGCTGAGCTATTATTTTCTGGGGTTCTTTATAATCAAAAGTAGCTGGGAAAATTGGTTAGAGGTCGTGGGATTCAGTGGTTCGATCGCTAGACGTTTTGTTGTCGCAAATTCCATCCGAGAGGTATAAATTTGTTTTGATTAATCCCCACGTTAAATAATTTATCTGGTATTTTTCTCACACCTATTTAATCATATAAGACATATAAAAATTATCTAAATCGAATCATGCAAGGTTTTGTTGATCGTTTGAATTTTGAAGTGTTAAAACGGGTATAAAATATAAAACATGCTATACGATTTTTCTGGGCCTCTTGCATAATTTTTATGAGTTCTAGGATCATCAAACAAGTCTCGAAAAATGTGTGTTTGAATTTTTATGGCTTGATTTGATCGTTTGAATTATTAATGATTATAACAAATATAAAATATGAAACACTATATACGATTTTTCTGGGCATGAGAGTTATTTTATTTGAACTTTATATGATCCATATGAACCTATAAAAATGTTATTTCGAATTGTTTCAACCTAAAAATGGCTTTGTCGAATTTTGTGTTAAATCGGGTTTTTAAATGAAAACCGTGTAAATTGGATAAAAATAATAGCGAACGATTTAGGGTTTTATTTTGGGTTAGATCTGATATAATGAATGATATAATGTTGAAATAATGATTGGATGATGATTTGAGAAATTGGGGTTAGGGTTTGATAATTTAAAGTGTTACCGATTTGATTTTAATTAAGAAAAGGGGTATTTTGTAATTATTAAAGATCGTGGGTCATTTTTGTAATAAGCCTTAATATAAGGGGTATTTGTATAAAATATAATATGGGGACCTTTTTTGTAAATTATGCAACTTATGGATTTAAATTGTAAATTATGTAAATGTGTAAATCGATTTGGAAATAAATAAAATAGAGGGGTTAAAGGTGTAAATTATGAAACTTAAAGGACTAAAGTGTGATTCTGAATAAAATATGTATTTTAATTAGTCATTTGCAATAGTTTCATTTAAGACCCTTAACTTTGGAATATTTACAATTAAAACCCTAAATTATGGAAACTTGTCATATCTAACCCTGGACTATCATAACTTGTTAAAATCTACCCTATGTCCATAATATGCTTAAAAATAATGACTTAACCTAAGTTATGATACTTAAATCTTTCCGATTATGGAGACTTTCTAAAAATGGAAACCTGCAAATTATGGAAACCTGCTAAAAATAGAAAGTTACTAAATATGGAAAGTTACTAAAACTGGAAAGCCGACTAAATAAGTAATCTGAACTAAATAAGCTTTTAATAAGTTAGTTATGAATTCGTGTAAATTCGCTGAAGATGAAGTTTGCTTCCGACTTTGATATTTTCTGTTGTGTTTTCATTTGCGGTATAAGGTACAGATATTCTTACTTTTCTTATAAGGTTTCTCATGATCTCTTTCATTTATGATCCGTTAGTTTCTGATCTGATGCCATTGCTATGATTTTCTTTGCTTGAACCTCCTCTATTGATTCCATTTGATATGACCTCTGTTATGAATCTATGTTATGAAAATCTTTTGAATTATACCATGGAAATGTTTTGAAAAAAACCATTTTAAAAAGATGTTTATAAATGATGCGAAACTACTACTAACTTTTATGAAAACTATATTTTGAAGACTATCTTTATAAAAACCGTTTTGAAAGATTATTTTTATGAAAACCACTCTAAAGGATCGTTTTATGAAAATCATGAATAAAGGATTGTTTAAAATGGACTTTTGATGGAAACTTTTGAAATGAACTTTTGATCTGAACCTTGACTTGATTATTTAATATGAACCTTGATCTGATAAACTCTGATTTGGACTTTTGGTACTACTTCTGATGATATTTGATATAAACCATCTGTTATGAACTATCTGTTATGAGCCATCTGTTATGACATTCTGATTTGATATGATATCTGACTCTTAGTTTGATACCCGAGCCAAAATCTGTTTCCTAGCCATGAAGGTAACATGGCCGTGTCATTGATGCACCAATGGCATGACTCTAGGGCGATAGAGTGATGTTCCGCCACGTCCCCTTATCTGTTATCTGATATGCGCATTATATTATTTTGGCCACTATTTATCTGCGGGGGCGTATGGATGCATCCTAGATCTGATCTGTTTATTGGATTTAACTTGATTGATTTATTATTGTCTGGTGATTGGTACTGTGTGCTATACATGCCCTTCACATATATCTGGGAGCTAGCTACTCCATTTGAAGAATGAGGACACCCCTCATATTATCTGATTATCTGAGAGGTCTCCCCTCTATATGATTTGAAGATTTATGGTTACGATATGGTATGATCTGTTTCTGGGCTCGTGGTGGATTACTATCCCTTTTCTCTTTCCTTTATACTTATTCATTGACTTATCCCTTGAACCATACTACATCTGTTTGACATTTGTTTCTGTTATTTTGTACTATTCTCAATTACTGTTTGTTATCGTTATATCTATTCACTGAGCTCTCGTAGCTCAGCCGCATTTCTTTTTCTGCGGCAGGTTTTAGTAGGAAGCTGGGAATGGGTGGAGAGTAACTTGGACTTAGAAGACTTGATAGCTACTTTTGGACTTAGAAGTGATTAGAAGTTATTATTATTTCGGAATTAGTATTTATTGGAAGTTCATTTGTAACCTTGTAGTATCTGTATTTCATTTGTAACCTTTGAGAATTCTTGTATTACTATAGATGTATGCTTTGTTTTGATCTGACATGAAACCATTATTGTGATATCTTTACCCTTGTCGGGTTGGGGTGTTACATCAGGTCAGGGAGCTCTCAGAGATTCATCCTTATCCAAGGAACCAGCAACAGAAGATGAAAGAGTTTAAAACCGAGTCAAGCTCCTCTTCCAACTCAAAAAATAACATCTGGTCTTCCACCTCTGAAGATAACATCTGGCTAGTGTCGGATTGTTAGTATACACCGAACTTTTTTGGTTACAACCTTAGAAAATAGTATCATACTCCGTATCTGATAGTCAAAGATTACTTACACCCTTTTGGCCGTTAGCCACACGTAATGGTCTGTTTCTGTCAAGTAAATTTAGGCCTTAGCATAGAGTATCCTACAGATTACCATTAAGCCTTAGTTGGTTTAATTTTGTTTCTGATAGCATATCACCATATCCACTAAAGGCTTGGTCAGACTTTCTTTTTTGAATGTTTACATGATTAAACTTCTTCATTTTTTGTTATGTATATAGAGTGCATGGACAAACCCCTCAAAACAACAACTAAGTGTTTAAATTGCAATCACTAAAGCAACCCATCCCTAACACAAAGAGTGGTACTTTAACGTTCAGTTTGTTTACTACTTTATAGGTTGTTACTGACATTTTTTTTTTGTTAAAGCCATATATTAAAACAACCAAATCATACAGGTTGGCTTTTCATCTCCTGCTCAGACTGGAATGATGGATGACCTTGCCTTGTCCTTGGATTTCCCTTTTCAGCACCATCATGTATTTTTCGTAATATTGGAGTATAAACAACACCGTGTACATACATAGGGTGCGCTCCGGTTGTGTTGGACTTTGGGTCTGGAGTGATACGCAAGGATGTGGACATTCATTATTTTTGGGTTTTCTGTTTTTTTTCTGATGTATTTTAATTTAACTCGATGAACTTCTACATCCGTTTTGTATATACGGATGAGAGATGGTGAAGAGTGTCATTGCAAGGTTAAAACTATTATGTTGGATAACAGACGAGGTATGTCTCTACAGATGGTGTCTCATTTACATTGGGAGCGTAGTTAAAGTGATTTACTGATTTTATGTAATTACATTTTCATTATGAGTTCTTTATCACAAACTAACTGCTGCAAATTGGTATAGTGTATTGGGCCAACAACCCTTGATGAGTACATGAAGCATATCAAGAATGACCCAGCTCTTGAGAGACGTTTTTAGCCTGTAAAGTTACCTGGGGGCCAACGAGAATGATACGGGATTCACCACAAGCTCCATTACCCCGATGAAGCACTAATAGATGTTCCTCTACTTTTTTGTCGGATCAGATGTTGGCGGATAGTATGGTGGAATGCTGCAAATTGGTACAGTGTATTGGGCCAAAAACCCTTGATGAGTACATGAAGCATATCAAGAATGACCCAGCTCTTGAGAGACGTTTTTAGCCTGTAAAGTTACCTGGGCCAACGAGAATGATTCGGGATTCACCACAAGCTCCATTACCCCGATGAAGCACTAATAGATGTTCCTCTACTTTTCTGTCGGATCAGATGTTGGTGGATAGTATGGTGGAACTACAGATGATACAAAGAGCGAGGTTGATCAATATTTAAATGCATACTCAACGTGTTAAGGATCATCAAAGGAGCTTACGTTATTGGAAATTATAGTATATGTAAGTTCGTAAATAGGAGTTTGTGAATGGATGGTGGAACAAAATGTTCATTCTATGAACTGTTAACTTTTGTTTTTACGAAAGTCAAACATAAAGTTTTTGTAACTAATAATAATTTATTTGAAGCAAGCTTGGTAATATTATGGTGTGCACAAAGTATGCTGTATCATTGTCTACGCATTTATAAGTGAAGGATTACAACATGTACATCGTGCAATTAACCACAAACTTTCGCTGAAATGTGGGGTTTTGTTATAGCAACTTCAAAGAATCCTTTTCTTCAATCATTAGGAATCGTTTGTTTATCTATTAAGCCGATGACGAAATTTTTTGAGATTTTTTTTTTTTTAAGCCATCAAGATGTCTGGTGGTGAAATGATCATGGATACATCATATATGCCCGCATGCATATTAAAGTTAGTTGCTAATCTTTGGCTTGGGTGTGTACTCAGACACATGATATATACAGATTGATCAATTAGTGTGCCCTTATATTATAAAATATGGTACAAGTTGGGTAATAGTGTTGGGATTCATTGATGTTCATTCAATATATGTATGTCGAAGGTGGTTGTTTATTCATAAGCCACATATAAGAAGATTATCACAATGATATAAAATTGGTGTTGGGCCTAATAATGGACTAAAGTGGGGGAACAATTTGTAAAGAAAACGAATGTTTATAAGTTTTATTTAAAAAAAGAATAACATATGATTTTACGCCACTTCATAGATATCGTAAGGGTCTACAGATGATGTACTATGCAAAGGAGCTAGACGAAGTATATACAACCATGTAACCGGTTATTAGTTTTTATATAAAGCCATCTATTTTGTTTATAAAGAACCCAACTTAGTGGGTCGAAAGTGATATTTCCAATTGCTATTCAAATCTGTTCTAGACCACCGTGGGGCATTCTGTCCACATCCCGTGACTAAGTAATCATTCTCGCTATCACATAGATCTTTAAACATGGTGTTTGGAATGTCGACAATACAATGCTATCTATATAACGATTTTGAATATTTGTGAAGGTGTTGGTGAAACTATGATTGGGACAATGTTCAAACTAAATGGTTGGAAAGTGGACAAGGCTAGAAATAATATGCCATCATACCTTTACATTTATATTATCAAGTTTATGTTATAGATATAATTTTATATTTTGCATTGTTTACAGGTCACGTATTCTGAAAGTTGCTTGCCAGAGGCTTTTTCTTGCTGAGCAGAGAAATCTTTTATGGCATTCAAAGACGACCATTGCCATATAGTGAGATAGAGTTCCAAAGAATGTTCCAAATAATTATGGAAGAAAACCAAAGAGAACAAAAGGAGGGCACCAATGCTTCTCCCTTTTCTGGTAGTTTTGGTGTGAGTTTTATGCATAAAATTTAGTTACTACTGAACACTTACATTAATTTTTGTGTCATGTTAGTTATTGAAGTGTGTACAAAGTGTATAGATAAGTGGGTAGTCTGTGGTTATAAGGTATCCTATGGTGGTGTTCCGACCTATTTTTATGATGATCACTTCCACAATGGTGGAAGCAAATCATCATCCCGGGATGTCTTTATAGGTAAATAAATAAAATTAATAGTCACGTCTCATGAGTTTTCTTGCACTACAATAACTAAGTTCTGTATTAATCTATAACAATTTCTTGCACTTCAATATTTAGGCGTTGACATAAGCGGTGCGGTCCTTTTAGTAACTGTAACAATTCGATTCAGGAAAATCCATTATCAATAGTACTAACTCACTCGCATAGCAGTACTAATAATTAGGAGCAGTACTAACCTTTCGATCGAACAAGCAGTACTAAAAAGTAACCAGCAGTACAAAGAAAATTCGTGGGCAGTACTAAGGTGAACAAACAGTATCAATGAGAAGCATAGCAGTATTAACCAAGATACAACTGCATGTACACCTCATTCGCTTCCTGATAACCTCAGTCAATGTATCAGGTACTTCACTTTCTTTGCTCGCACGATTTAAAATATCAGTAGGAGTAGCTCATGGCCTGTCTTTTACACATCAGATAAGGTATCTAGCTTACCTCATGAAATGGCTTTTGGCTCATGGTTCATACTCATTCCATATAGATGCACCATATGCTGCACCAGAATGGTCAGATGTTATATTTGATGGAATTTACGGATCACCTTATAACCCTTTCTTTCATCATGTACACTTTTCAACCATTTTCTACTACCTTTCTTTCGCTATAGTTAAATATGCCAACAATAATTATAAGACATGCCCGCCTGAGGCGTATGTCAACGATAATTATAAGTTATGCCCGCCCAACGGGCAGACTTACCTTCCCGTGAGGGCTTATAAGTCATGCCCGCCCATCGGGCGGGCTTCGACAACTAATATATATATATATATATATATATATAAAGTAAACATTTTCAGCATAAATTTGAGAGGAAATATTTTACTTAAAAATCAATTAAATTACCTTTCTTTTTCAGTCATTTTAATTTTTTTTTTTTCCTTCTTAAATGATACTCGAACAAAACCTTTTTTATTTCACTTCATTTTCTATACTTTCTTCTTTAAGTGATACTTAAAAACGTAAAACTTACAATAATAATTACTCCGTAATAAAAAAAGAATCATAATAAATGAACCATTAAATAAAACACTAGTCAATGTACCTTATCAATGCTAAGCAAATCAACCATCGCAAGAACATGGTCCTAGCTTGTTTTCGATACGTTTAGGCAGAATTAGCTATAAGTGGCCGTTAAAGAAAAAGTCATAGCTTATAAAGGTCGGAGGTGGGTAGTTTTCATTTTAGAGTTATTTGCGAAAATAATTAGAGCTAAAACTTATATATGTAAAATGGATTTTTCTAACTTGCGCTCTACGGGCACATGTTAAAGAGGGTCCTACAGCCTGAGTGTCACCCTCTGAATGGCCAGCAGCCACTGAGTGGTCCTCATTATCCTCCAACATCAGATCTCAAAATAACTGACTGATCATTCAGAAGGTGACACCCAAGCTGTGAGACCCTCTTTAACATGTGCCCCTAAAGCACAAGTTAGAAAAATCCATGTAAAATATAGAAAATAAACAAATACTCTTTTTTAAATGGCATCTAACTATTTATGTAGACATTAGACTTCGTAAACAACGTAAGAAAAAAAATTCATCACAATTTTATCTCAAAAGGTAAATTGCAAATTTCATCCCTAATGTTTGCCAAATTGTAAATAACACACCGAGTGAAAAAAAAATTGCAAATTAGTGTAACAAATCGTCAATACCTACTTATAAACTCACAATTATTTACTTTGAAAGTTTACTTATTACCTTTACGAGCAATCGTTAACTTTAATCGCGTAAACCAGAAAACGGCATTTAACGTAAACCAACATTATACAAAGTTAATTTTACATTAAATATATGTCATATGACTATTTCAATTACATTTTATAAGTTTACACTTTTTATTTCAAGTTTCACGTAAAACGCTCGTATTACGTGTTTTAGATGTACACGCATGCAATACTTACCCAATACCCGCACCACTTTTAAACTAACACCTCTTATACCTTATATACATTCAAAATAACAAATTTACTCTCTTTTTCAATTGCAAAAACCATACCTGTGCTTATTTTTATTAAAAATGTCACAAAAATCTTATAAGTTTACTAACTTTCTTACACAAAATCACTAGCTACCATTTTATTCAATCTTTCTTACATAATCAACCAATCACTCAACTCACCATACCCTCTTACACAAAACCCATGCCCAAAATCTGCCCACCCCTTGATTTAAGGATCTTGCCTCATGACTTTTACTCCTAAGATACATAATGGACTTATATGAACACTTCTACCCTTTATTCATTTCTTCACCACAACATAAACTCTTTGTTCTCTCCCTCTTAATTTCGACCAGAAACACATAAATATAAAGGGGTACAAGTTGGGTTTTTAGTTAATTGGAGTGTTTATTGGGTGCTTAATGGGTAAGGGTGCTTAAACTAGGGTTTGGAAGCATCGTTTGGGGTTTTAGTTAGTTGTTCTTGGGTCTTTCTTGCACAAATCATCCATCTTCATTGTAAGCACCTAAGAAACTCTTTTTCATACTTATTATACTCTTACATGTTCATATTAGCTCTTATATATACTTGCGATGTTGAAAAAGTTGGTAAAACATAAGTTATACAAAAACAGTTTCTGACCCAACAAATCAGTTGGAAGTTTCGATTTTTAAACCTACCCTAGACATGTTTCTGGGATTGACCAATTTTTTACACTTACATACATGTCTTGGGGTGTCCCCTGAATTTTCTCATAATTTTTAAAGATGTTTTGCTATTTCTAAAAAATTGAAACATGTTAACTTACCCGAATGTGGCCAGAAACTGAGTAACGATTAGAAACTATAAAAATGAAATACCTAGAGGCTTCTAAGGTAAAATGAAACACCTGGAAGTGATAGAGGACATCTTAAATTATATCTAGGGAGTTGGATGGATCCGTGACGATAAATAACGAGTAAACTGTTAGTTTTATGGACAAATATTAATATGTGTATGTCTATACCACGGGATTGCACACTTTACGTATGAAGAATTAATGGATAATAATTATATATAAAACGTTATATATTTAATTATTAAAACACAAAAATAACAACTAACGGACGTTAAGTAGTTAACGAGAATTGACTAACGACCGTTAGAGAATAAGAGAAGGACTATAGTTGAAATTAGAGGAACAAGAAGCTTCCGGAATCCCTTAGGGATCCCTAGGCCGATCGACGTGGGCTTGGAATACCCAACCCATTGCTAACTTGTTCTCCAAGATTGTCATGCTATAAATACAAGACCTAGGGTTATTGAATCATTAACTCTTGTGCACTTGCTATAACCCTAAAGTATTTTTCTTCTTCTCTCTTGCTTGGATCGATCGAACTAAACCCATTAGGGTTGATCGACTTTGTTTTTCCTAAACAAAATTGTTTGGTTTATTTTGTGTTTAATTACTAGCATAAACATTAATTTGGTTATTGTACGTGTGTACAAGATCGTGGTATTAACTCATTATAGTTAATATCTTGGATTGAGTTATAAAACGGTAAGGGGTAACTCGTTAATCCATTCTTGATAATGATCGAAGAAGATTTGAAGTTTGATTATTGTTTTGCTAGAATCAAAAGGTACGTTCACTTTAATATTCGGTTAATTCTTTATGTGTTAAAATAGATCCTACGCTTCCGCATGTGTATGATGATTACTTGATTAATATATGAACTTGTCATGATTATTAAATTCTAACAGTGGCATCACGAGTCGTTTTAACATGTAATATATTACCGAAACACATAAAAAAAAATGAATCTTGGATTAGGTTTTGATGTTAATCGATTTTCTAGGGTTTAAAAAATCAAAACCCTAATTTTTAAGGGAGGGGGGGGGGGCGATGCCCTTTTATAATTAAAAATTAGTTTTGTAGTTTTGAAACCTTAAAATTGTAACATGTTTATGTGGTTAAAGTTGCGAATCTTGTGACTTGTATTAATCCATGATGAAACATGCATGTTTATCATGGATTAGATTTGATTAATTGTTAAGTTGATTTACATATGTAATTATGATAGATTTAAAAATTGGGGAAGACCTCAATTAATGATATTAATGAATCTATTATGTGCAATTTGGTATATGTTTGCTAAGACTAACGCAATCGATACGTCGATGCATGTGGCTCACCTACCATTGTAGGTGATAGTCTTAGTTAAATATATGCATAATTAACATAGAAAGATTATTAATAGGTTTTATCAAACAAGTTTGCATGTGGCTAATTGATACATAAATTAATTGTTAAGATTATGTGTACTTAATTAGTTGTTTATTTTTATTAATTAATTGTTTTTTGTTTAAATTGTATGACACGTTGTAAGCAAAAAAGGGTAATTTTTTTAATAGAAAATAAATGGACTAAATAACTATGAAACTTGTTGTGATAAATTATGAATCTTGCAAAGTCTTATGTGCCGATAGTGGTTCGCTTCGCACGGTAATTTGCTCCCAGGCGAGACTAGCAAGATTATAATTTATAACATGTTTTTAAGACTTAAAGTCATAAATTTTTAATTGAGTGATAAGTTTTGTACCAATAGTGTGAACGGCTCACCCAGTTTTGACAAACTATAAGAGGGGTATAAGGAGGATTAACATTAAATTGTCAAACCGAAAGAGACACGTTTTTAATTGGCATTTAGTGCTGACGTTTGTCTCTCCGCTCCTTTGTGCGTCAAATTGGAGCTACCTAGTATGGCTATTAATGTAAAAAATCATCTTAAGGGTGAATTGACCTCAATTCCACATGCTACTTTGTGGTAATTATCCGAATAACTTGGGTCTTTTGACTCATGCAGTAGTAGGATATAGTGGGTGATAATTGTAAGTAATTCTTTGATTGGTGAACCTAATACCTCAATTAAAACTTTGTTGATTTAAATCTTAGCCTAAAATTGGTAAATAAAAAGGTTTTGAAAACTTATTATACGAAGATGTATGCATGCTTCTTCGTACATATTTTGATTGACACATCAAAATTAGTACCCTAAAATTTAAGTTCATGCCATCTAATTATAAGAAACACTTGAAGTTGTAATTTAGCTTAAGTGAGACCTTGACTAGATTACAATGACAAGGTAAATTTCCGTTAATGCGTGAGACCATATATGGAGAATTTGCAGTTTCTAAATTAGACGACTTAATTAAGTTGTTAGTGAGACCTAGAAACTTAAGGCATGAGATGGGATGAAACATGCTTACTTTGCAAATTGTATTTGGCAAATGTAAATCCCATAATGATCTAGGAGTCGAAAATTGTTTGCCGATTATTGTTCGACAAATTACCATATTTTGTACTTTCATTACTAGCAGATCAACTGATGTAGTGAAACTATGAAAATTTGGATCCTAGTTTTCAAGAAAATTCAATGGTTATATGAATATTTCCTTGGGTATTTTATTTTCTTGAAAAGATTGTATTATCGAAAATAATTAAATTGAATTTTGTAAATTCTTTTAAATGTATTAATGCAACGTTAAACCGTAAATGTGGGACATTCTTTTATTGGTAAATTGATCTACACCCGTAGGGGTTTTTGGCTAGAGTCAACTTTACTACAAGAATAAACCTAGTCTCCTTTCTATGAGAGAAGAGTGAGACTTAATCCTATTCTTTTTCATGAATGAGAAATGTAAGATAGGAAAATTAGAATTGTCTAAATTCTAAGAAATGACTCATAGCAAACTTTAATAGTTAAGAAAATTGCACATTTTACGAGTTATTAAATTAGAAGCTAGACTAATTATTGCAAAATTGGTAAATGGCAAACTAGCATAATTTATCTAGTTGTTTTGCTTTGACCACTTAAAGATACTACATACCATTGTGGGGATGGTAGACATATTAAGAAAAAATTGCATGCCCAATTTTCAAGTTAATTGCATTGATGGATAGTCCATCATCTACATAGTAGAATACACTATTTTTAATACCTAAGTAATTGTTAGGAATGTTCTTCTCAAAGGTGTAGGAAAGTTAATAGCACACTATTTGCTTTGACTAGTTATGAAACACTTACAATGTTGTCAAATCCAGTGGGAGCATTGTGTTGTAATTACTGAATAGTGAATTATTGTAATGATCTGTAATTCAGTGGGAGCTACAAGCTTTGTCATCTTGGTAGTAACCCAAATTATCTCTAAAATGTTTTGAGATAATTACTTTCCAATTATAAACACTTGTGGTTTTAAGGATAGTCATGTACGTTTCCTTACTAGACAATGTGGTTCTATATCTACTAATTATGATAATATCTATGACACAATCATATTCATCACATAAATAAACGAGTGACGTGTTGTTTATCTGATACATGATGTTGTTCCATGCACAAGTGGGAGAAATCTTATATTGTGTGCAAGGTACAACACATATAGGAATATGATTTAGAGGACTGTCTTGACCGCAAGGTAAGAAACTAACGTTCTAAATATGACTAATACACATCTAATTCAAGAAACACTTGTTGTTGAAATTTAGCTTAAGTGAGACCTTGACTAGATTGCAATGACAAGGTGAATTTCCATGATTAAGTGAGACCGTACATGGAGAATTTACAGTTTCTAAATTAGATAACTATTAGAACAAGTGTCAAAATGATAATGAGACTACTTCAAACTAAATATTTATGTATTATTGAGATGACATAAATAAATGAAGTAATATAATACTACTTCAAATTTGAATATTTACGTATTCTTGGAATGTCATAAATAAATGAAGTAATAAATTAACTTGAAATTACTATTGAAACCAAATTGTGGTGTTCATGATTACGATAGTTATACATGTTTATACTTTATTGTAAAGCTATAAATATGAAGTCTTCTAATTGTTACAAGACTTATTATAATATAAAGTAAGACGTTAACTTGTTATGCCTTCTTTATTAAGATATATACAAGAAGTCATTGAGTTGATCAATGATTTATAACGTATAGTGGGATTATAACAGTTTATGTCTTCTTGTTGAGACATGGACATGAAGTGAATTAGTCAAAAAGTACTTGTTTTATAGAGCATGCAATTGGCTTGAAAATCTATTTCACCATTAAGTTGACTTAGTTGGTAAATAGGTAAGCCAAAAGGAGTATAAGTTTATCTTACATATTGTTAGATTATCTCGCAATATTAGTTCTAATGAAATACTACAAGTTTGTGGTGTGTTCAATTAGGAGAATCAAACTCTATTGGTATCGTTTGATTAAAGATAACTATAACTTCTTTTCTTCCAAAAAGTTATCAAGGTTAGAAAATTGAGTATGGATTGTATATATGATGAACTCAAATAAGTACATTTTATTACTATCATTTATCCTATTAATTTGACTTGTTTTACTATATTATGTATGAGGATTGATACTTAATCGTTTACTTTTGTAATTCTCAGGTAAAAACAAGCATTTGGTGAAACTTAGCGATTATGGACTAATAATGGAGCAAAACGTGCATAAAGTGGAAGTCTACTGACATGGACAAGATCAAGTCAATTCTGCTCCAGATGCGCCGCATCTTACTCTCGACATGCGCCGCATCTCTATCAAGATATCACCAGATACGATCCAAGATACAAGAGGACATGCGCCGCATCTAATCAAGAGTTACGCCGCATCTTCTGGCGGTGTACGAATATTCCTGAATATTATAATCTTGGACCCCACGCGAAGTTAAGTACATACGCCGCATCTACTTAAGTAGATGCGCCGCATCTTCCCTCAGACAGAAACTATAAATACCCCGTAGACCAGACGAATTAAAGAGTTCGAAACCCTAAAACCGAAGTTCGGACAGCAGAACAGGAGGACGAATTCAGTCAAGAGGCAGCACAAGACACACCCAAATCAAAGATACAAGAGCTGTAAGAAGGTGCTGCATGTATTTAATTCATTAAGTAGTTTTGTTTTATTGTGTTAGCAAACTTTAATTCATCAGGATTGGTGGCTTGTGTAATGTGACAACGAAAGATTGCACTCCCTTTAATACTTGCTTTCCCATCAATTAAAGTTTATATGTTGATGTCTTTGGTTACTACTTATTAGTGCATTGATAACCTCTGTGTTTATTAGTGGCTTGCGGGCATCCGACTGCGGGACAAGATGTGGCTCCCACGGTTGTTTCTAAATTGATCACTTAGGAATAACTTTTAGACATAAGTAATCATTAAGGGTTTACTCGCCGATGAGAATAGGACCAACGAGAAAGGGTTAATTACATACACTTCATATAAAGCTATCAATAAAACAAGTGACAATCTACTTAATCATAAGGACAGCCCTCTTATTGTCTCGAGTATCTATCTGTGTACGTGTGTGCTACTTGCTGATTCGTACCTATTTGTTTATTTTATTATTTAATTGCAAACAAAACTGTGCCAGTCTCTCAGGCTGAAACCCCCTTGCGTTAGGATATTAAAATACTGATTAGAATAACTAGATAATACGTTCCACTCTTAGTGATCGACACTCTACTTACCATTATCTTCATACTGACCGGGTACACTGCTCGTTAAGTGTGTGTGTTATTGATAAGTCGGCTAAATATAAATTTAAAACTTGAGTAGGCATTAAAACTGCTAAACCGCAACGACACATCACGCGCATCAAGTTTTTGGCGCCGTTGCCGGGGAGTGAATTGTTATTATCTGTTAATTTGATTTAGTATTTTAATAGAAAAACCTAATTAAAATACTCGTGGTGTATCTTGATTTGTTTTTCTTTTTATTAGATTAATTGCATCATTGTACTATTTTGCATAATTGTTGTATTGTGTGCTATTTGTTTTCTTTTATTTTTGCTTTTATTTGTTTTTGTTCGTGTGTTTTATTTTTGTTTTATTTTTCGTTTTTTGTGTGTTCTGCTATCGTTGTACTGTGCTAAATCAAACGATACGGCGCATCTGATCTCTCAGATACGGCGTATTGCGTTCAATTTTTTTATATACAACGCGTTTAATTAATTCGATACGACGCATCTTTTCCCCAAGATACGGCGTATCTGTTTTTAATAAGAAAAATTTTTCTAAGCGATAAAGTAATACGACGCATCTGCTTTTGCAGATACGGCGTATCTGTTTTTGATAAAAATTTTCTAAACGTTGACGCCATACGACGCATCTTCTTTTGAAGATACGGCGTATCTATTATTTTAATTAAAAACAGTTTGCGAATTATTAAACAGATACGGCGTATCGATCTCTGTCGATACGGCGCATCTTTCTGAATCAAAGATCTTTTATTTTTAAACGTAACGAAAATACGGCGCATTAACTTTCGTTAATACGACGCATTTAATTTTAATTGGATAAGTTGATTTTTGATTAATTAATTCGATACGGCGCATTCTTAAATTCTAAAGCGGCGTATCTATTTTCTGAATAAAGTCTGATTAAATTTTAACGATTATAAGATACGGCGTATCCAACTTTTTGGATACGGCGCATCGTCTGCAGATATCAGTGACTTTAATTTTTCGTATTCCGTTTTCGTTATTAATTATCTGATATATTACTTTCTCGAGCATACCCTACTGATGCTTTTGTGATTGATTTCAGGAAGTGCATGACCAGAAGTTCTACGAGGAACTTGATTCAACCTTTTGAAGATCCTGAACGAGCCCTGCATTCGCTTAAGAGGCTTTTCAACACAAGAAGCTTTGATCTTTCAAGTTCACTCGAGCTTGATTACTTTTCTGAAGAAAAAGAGGAAGTTGAAACAGGAACAATGGGCGAAAACACTACTATGGAGGAATACATGAACAATACCCGTGCTGATTACACTTCAGGAGTTGCTAGACCAAAGTTTGATGACAAGTCAAAATTTGAGTTGAAGGGACAATTTCTCAAAGAGCTCAGAGAGAATGCTTTCAGTGGGACGGAACAAGAGGATGCTAATGAGCATGTCGAAAAGGTCCTGGAGATTGCAGATTTGTTTACTACAGAAAGTGTCAATACCGATCAACTCATGCTAAGAATCTTCCCAATCTCACTAAAAGGAGCTGCTAACAAGTGGCTAAGGAATGAACCTGCTAGTTCAATCACTACGTGGGAAGGTTTGAAGAGCAAATTCCTGAAGAGATATTGTCCACCTGCTAAGACTGCTAAGAAGATGGAGGCTATCAATAGTTTCAAGCAAGAGCCTGATGAAACCCTTTATCAAGCTTGGGAACGATTTAAAGATTTATTAATAAAATGTCCTCAACACTATCTAACCCCTATGCAGGAAATAATATTGTTTTATCAGGGATTGGACGTGCCTACAAGACAGATTTTGGATGCTAAGGGAGCTGTACCTCAGATGAGTGCAACTAATGCTAGGAAGGCGATCCAAGAAGCTGCTGATCATTCTCAGAAATGGCACGATGGGACCTCTACTAGATCTAAGAGCAGCACTAATTTTGACGGGATTGCTGCTATTCAAGCTCAATTGGATAAAATTAGTAGAGAGATGAAGAAGCGAGATGAAAGAGCGTATGCTGCCCAAGTTGGATGTGAAAAGTGCGAAGGACCTCACTACACTAAAGATTGCCCGAACAAGAATGAAAGTGAGACATTTGAAGAAGCTTATTACACCCAATTTGGACAACCGTTCCGACCTTCAGCAAGATTTAGGGAAGCTAGTCCGGGATTCTATCAAAAGAACAACTTCAATCCCGCTTATCAAGAGAGGAGGCAGACTTTAGACGATACTTTAAAGCAAATTATGGCCGATGCTGCTAAAAGACATGAAGAGAATACTGCTATGATCAAGGAAATTCGAGCTTCAACGGACACTACTACAAGAAATCAAGGAGCTTCGATCAAAGCATTGGAACAACAAATTGGTCAAATGAGCAAAGTTCTTCAAGAAAGGGGATATGGAAGTTTACCGAGCTCAACTGAAACCAACCCAAGGGATCATGTCAAGGCCATAAGCACCACCGAAGAAGTCACTCCTAATATACCTAGAAGGTCGATGAATGGTAATGATGGTGCAAGACCCGAATTTTTCTTTAACTCTTCAATCAGCTTAAGCAGACTACTAAAAGAGAAGACAAAAATTGAAGAGGAGATCAAGGCAACAATGAAAGAAGAGAGCCCTGCAACCGATTCAAATGCCTTGCCTCATAAAGAAAAAGACCCAGGAAGTTTTACTCTACCTTGTTCTATTAATAATATATCCTTCAATAATGTGTTGGCTGACTTAGGAGCTAGTGTTAGTGTTATGCCTCTTAAGACATTCGCTACCCTAGGACTAGGAAAATTAGCACCAACTAAATTACTTATTGAATTGGCTGATAAAACAGTAAAACGACCTGAAGGGATTGCTAATAATGTGCTAGTTAAGATTGAGCAGTTTATTTTTCCCGTAGACTTTATTATACTAGACATGCCCGAGGATGTTAAGATTCCTTTAATCATCGGAAGACCTTTCTTGTCTACTGCCCATGCTAAGATTGATGTGTTTAAGAGAAAAATTTCATTAAGGGTAGGGAATAATAAACTAGTCTATAAGTGCCAAGATCCGGTTAAAAGCATAATTAGAGGTGTTTATGTGCTAGGATTAAGAGAGCGTATGGACCTCGATCTTGAAGCTAGACTTATGGGAGAAACATTGATTCAAAACAACTCAACTAATCCTAATCATGAAGACTTTGAGGAATTCATTGACCTTAATGTACCTACGGAACTTAGACGAAATATTGTTAGTGATTCTGATGATGAGTGGTATGATTGTGTAGTAATTAATAAACGTAGGAGAGTAGTTGAGAAAACGAATTTGAACAATGATGTGTTTATTGAACTACCACCCCACCTTGCTTATCTGTGCCTATATGATAATAAGAATTTCCCGTCTATCATTTTGTCATCTCTGCCTGTAAGGGACAGGACTTTGTTTATACAGATATTGAAGAAGAACGGCGTGGAAATAAAGGACGAGCAAGGAGTGTTCAATATTACTAAATTGGCGATGAAGGAGCGTGATGTTTCCGACTCCTTCAATGATCGATACTAATGAGCTGAACGTGAGTCTAACTTGAAGACTCTGGAATAAAGACAAGTGCTTACCGGGAGACAACCCGGATTTATCTTTTATTATTCTGTTTTCTGTGTCGAGTCAGTCCAGGCCGCACGAAGATACGACGCATCTCAGTCCTGAGATGCGACGCATCCTCTGCAATGGTCATATCTTATTTTATTTTTTTCTGCATTTTTATTTTTCGACTTTAAAACTTTTTATCAGTTTATTTTAATGCGGCGCATCCCTGGTTAAGGATGCGGCGCATCTTTATTCTGATCCGTATTAATTCCAGGCTCGATACGGCGTATCTTCTTCAATAAGATACGGCGCATCGACTGACCTGATGATTTTCAGTTTTAATTTTTAAGTTTATTTTTCCTAACTACTAATGTGTTATGCAAGTTGAACCTTTCTTATCTTAGGTGTGTTTTAAAGTGTTGGTGGTATTATAGTTTCCTGGATTTCCTGTGGATACGTCAAGTATGAAGCTTTAACGTTCTAATCCACAAGAAAGATGATTTTTGCAAATGGAGGATCATACCGAGCAAATCTCAGGGGAGTTTTTCTGTTCTAATTCTTTTATTTTCCAGTTTTTAACCTTTTATACAAACAACGAGGACGTTGTTTAACTTAAGTGGGGGGATAGGAGAATTAGAACACTTAACACTTACTTGTCCTACTTTTTCAAAAATTATGCTTAAAATGTGCTTAATATATCAAACTTAAAAATTTTTTAGCATGTTTTTGTTTAAGATCTAAGTTACATAACTGCACACATGACGTTATTTTCAAAAATTGTGATTTTTCCAAAATTCACAAATCTATGAGTGTGCCGGTGACTTGTAAACTTTAGAACTTGGCTTGTATACTATTCGAGACCACCATAATGAGTATTATTTATATAATTGGAATGACTTGTCTAACTTGGTAAAATTCTAGGATTACACCAAATAGCCTTTATATGTTATGTGTTATTAGCTAACTACACTGGTTAGTTAACCCCCGTATAAACCCTTTTGTTACTCTCATTTTTAGAGTAAGATACCCCTAGAAAAACCCTCAGAGCCATTCCTTTCGTTTCTTACACCTATGTTTAAAATGTTTCGTTACACCCTTACACCTTAGCCTACCCTGTAGATTAGAATCCGTGGTTGGTTAATTGCTATAGGCAGAGTGTGTTTCCTTACATTACCTGTGTTCGCATGCGTAATTCATTATCTATGGTTAGGTCGGGAAATTGCACAATGCAAATTGGAGTGAAAGTAAATATTGTATATTTTTTTTTATTTTCCGTGTGTTTACTACTTTCACTATTACCGTTATTTCTGAAGTTATGAAAAGTATGGAAAAATTATCCAGAATTATCATTATAGTGATGTGGTGAAATTTTACACATCTATGTTTATGTTTCAAAAAAAAAAAAAAAAAAAAAAAAAAAAAAAAAAAAAAAAAAAAAAATCGAAAAAATGAGAAAAGAAAAAGAAAGAAAAAAAAGAGTTGGATGTTTATTTTAAGCCAACGATGTAGAGTTATGTAAGTGGTCGATATCACCACTATTTGTTGTATTATATCTATGGATTGAATGGGAATTGGCAGTTATGGGAATGCCGATTAAGGTTTATTCTTTGATTAAGATTTTGTTGAGTATAATTAGTGTCTACCAAAAGCGTGTGTTTCAAGTGTTAAAGCGTGAGTTATTCAATGATATGAGTCTTATTCATGGGATGGTTGGGATAGTGATTAACCACACTTAGGATTTTAATCTATTTGTTTTGTTTTGTTTATTTTTATTTTTACACCAATTTATATCCCAAATATTATCCATACCCTGTATTGTTCTTTATCCAACCGAACCTTTGATTTATTGAGATTAGGGATTTGAGCAATCTTAAGTATCGTGGTCGTGGATTCGGCTATGTATTTATGATTTTGTCGCCCTTTTTGATATATTATTATTGGTGAAGTTTGGACCTATCTTTAGCCTATTCGAGTTAAGGATTTGAGCAATTGCAAGTATCGTGTTCGTGGATTCGATCATGTATTTGTGATTTTGTCGCCTTTTCTGGAATTTGAGATCGATAGTGATTAAGAATAATTAACCCTTTAGCCTAAAAACCCTTTTTACCGCTTTAGACTTGTTATTCCTTAGCTTTAGTGGTGGAGATGTGTATACTTGCCAAGCTTATGATAGAATATTCGTCGCGACTGGACAGTTAAACGATTAGATTTGCTTTTATCGACTTATTTTATTTTACTTCTAATTCGTTAAGTGTTTAGTTGTGTGATTATGAAATAAACGAATACATGCTTAAATATAAAAATAAATCCTAATACATCTTTTAGGATAAATTTTCATAAATGAAATTCTAAGGTTTACTTGGGGACAAGTAAAGTTCAAGTGGGGGGATATTTGATGAACTCAAATAAGTACATTTTATTACTATCATTTATCCTATTAATTTGACTTGTTTTACTATATTATGTATGAGGATTGATACTTAATCGTTTACTTTTGTAATTCTCAGGTAAAAACAAGCATTTGGTGAAACTTAGCGATTATGGACTAATAATGGAGCAAAACGTGCATAAAGTGGAAGTCTACTGACATGGACAAGATCAAGTCAATTCTGCTCCAGATGCGCCGCATCTTACTCTCGACATGCGCCGCATCTCTATCAAGATATCACCAGATACGATCCAAGATACAAGAGGACATGCGCCGCATCTAATCAAGAGTTACGCCGCATCTTCTGGCGGTGTACGAATATTCCTGAATATTATAATCTTGGACCCCACGCGAAGTTAAGTACATACGCCGCATCTACTTAAGTAGATGCGCCGCATCTTCCCTCAGACAGAAACTATAAATACCCCGTAGACCAGACGAATTAAAGAGTTCGAAACCCTAAAACCGAAGTTCGGACAGCAGAACAGGAGGACGAATTCAGTCAAGAGGCAGCACAAGACACACCCAAATCAAAGATACAAGAGCTGTAAGAAGGTGCTGCATGTATTTAATTCATTAAGTAGTTTTGTTTTATTGTGTTAGCAAACTTTAATTCATCAGGATTGGTGGCTTGTGTAATGTGACAACGAAAGATTGCACTCCCTTTAATACTTGCTTTCCCATCAATTAAAGTTTATATGTTGATGTCTTTGGTTACTACTTATTAGTGCATTGATAACCTCTGTGTTTATTAGTGGCTTGCGGGCATCCGACTGCGGGACAAGATGTGGCTCCCACGGTTGTTTCTAAATTGATCACTTAGGAATAACTTTTAGACATAAGTAATCATTAAGGGTTTACTCGCCGATGAGAATAGGACCAACGAGAAAGGGTTAATTACATACACTTCATATAAAGCTATCAATAAAACAAGTGACAATCTACTTAATCATAAGGACAGCCCTCTTATTGTCTCGAGTATCTATCTGTGTACGTGTGTGCTACTTGCTGATTCGTGCCTATTTGTTTATTTTATTATTTAATTGCAAACAAAACTGTGCCAGTCTCTCAGGCTGAAACCCCCTTGCGTTAGGATATTAAAATACTGATTAGAATAACTAGATAATACGTTCCACTCTTAGTGATCGACACTCTACTTACCATTATCTTCATACTGACCGGGTACACTGCTCGTTAAGTGTGTGTGTTATTGATAAGTCGGCTAAATATAAATTTAAAACTTGAGTAGGCATTAAAACTGCTAAACCGCAACGACACATCACGCGCATCAATATACTCAATAAGACTCCAACCTAGAAGATTAATAAGACACCATTTATTATGGAATGTGATGAATCACATTAAGTCTTAAAATTGAAGTTCTTAATTTGTTAAACAACTTATGAAGTATGATATTAACAAACTATTGTAAGGAACTGTCAATATGTATTTGTAATGTCCCAAAAGAGAACAATTTAGTGTTGCTCTACTTGTTAAGTATTTATAGATAGCCTATAAATTGCAAAAGGCAAGTGGGAATTTTTATCTTGAAAAGATAAAATTAGAAGATGCATAATCTTCTAAAAAATACACTTAGTGAATGTCATGATGAGGATTAAGCATGTTAATGTTAAATCGCAAGATGATGAAATTCTCATTCATAGATCCGCAAGGATATCTCAAATATTTGAATAATATATTGAGGATTATGAGTTACAAGATTATGGTAAACCTGTAGATCATTAAGATGAATTGCAAATATTGAATTTGGCAAGTTACTCATACTATGAATGTTTAGATGCAGTCCATAAAGATAATTAGCTTTGAAAACTTAGTTAATCTTGAACTCTATAGTTATACTATAGAATGAAGATGAGTTTCTTCAAAGGGAATGAAAATCCTAGAGGTTTAAATCTTTGTGTAGAAATCATATGGACAATTTTGAAAACATATTTAATGTATATGACAAGATTATTAATCACACTTAAGCAATTAACTGTGATTGAATACTCTTTGTAGGCACATTAAATGTATAAAGATTATGATTGTCATTCTTAGTTTCATTAATATGAAATTGACAATGGAATATCAAAACTCTTTATTGAGTAATTACTTGTGCGAGGACGATAAGTAATCAAAAGGAGTTTTTGAATTCAAATAATCTTTGGAAGTATACAAAGTGCAATAATTCATGAATGGATTAATGCATGCATCTAGGAGATATACTTATGTTTAATTATTAAATCCAAGTTTTGATTTATAATTAAAATAAGATAATTCCTTAGTATTCCTGAAAGCTAGTGGGAGTGTTATATTTATTTTCTTATTTCATATATGTTGTATAACATATAGGAAGTAACATTCCATATACGTTAAATGTTAAGTCTTAGTTTGGAATGAAACTTCACTTGAAGATTTAGAAAATAAACATACAACCTTGGAATATATGTTTATTGTTATAAACATAAGCGGTAAAATAATTGATTCTAATAGAACATGATATACTATTAGAAAGTCTAAATAGGAAACATATCTTTGAAAAGATATAACATGAATGAAATCTAAGTTTGACACAACTTTTTTTTTCATGAACATCATGTTATTTGTTGTATCATGCTTGGATGAAAGATGATTTGACAACATTGATATCTAATTGAAAGTCATTCGATAACTAAGTGTAATGAATATTGTTGGATATAGAATTACATCCTCAGCCTGGAATTGCTCCTAAATTCTAAGTATGAACCATATGGAAAATTGTTGCGTAATCGTTATAACCGACAAATCTCGAAAGATTGGAAGGCATCAAACATTACACAATGGATATTAAAGTTTACGGAATTTTAAAGAGCATATTGTTGTTTGCATACAATGATGCTAATGAAATTGAGATGACACTCAATACTAGTCATGGACTCATGGTAGGATTTCATCCTTGTTAATGGCCATGTGTACTAGTTATGATTAACTAAGAGTATAGTTGCATTATACATTAAAGTATTAGAATACTTTACACTATAAAAGGTTTGATAGTTTAATTGTCATAAATTTGTGGTTGAGGATGTCACACATTTTATGAAATATTATGTGGCAATATCAAGATAGTTGAATGCACACATGCAAGAACTTCACTAATTGAATTATTGAAATAAGTATTCTCAAAATTTTGATCACTACTAGAAAAAGGGCTATTCTTGACTCCAAATGCGAGTCAAGAAGAGGCTTTATGACGCGCAAATGCGAGTCAAGGATGGACCCGTCATAAAGCTTCATGACTCGCATTTGTGCGTCATCCCTCTATGACGCGCAATTATGACCCACGTTTTATGACTCTCCTTTTTGCGTGTCATAACCTAATTTTTTTTAATTATGACCCACGTTTTATGACTCTCCTTTTTACGTGTCATAACCTCTATTTTTTTTTTTAAATTAATTTTTTCCAGCTCCTAATTTTCTATTAAATGACAATTAAAAACCTGATAATACAAAATTAAAAACACAAATATCAAAATAACGCATTTCATATATATATATATATATATATATATATATATATATATATATATATATATATACATATATATATATATATATATATATATATATATATATATATATATATATATATATATCAAAACAATGAGGTTAATTCAAGTACTAATTCACGATAAGTCACAAGTTAATTAACGACAAAAATTACATATCGATAGTAATTCACAAGTTAGTTTGACAGCTTCCACATCGACCACTGAGTATACAACAAGACTACCAGACTCATCCGTGCAGCTCTCCTGAAGCAGTAGTTCGACATTTTGGAACGAGTTGCTAGCCACCTGTTCCTAAAACTGGGCAGTTAACTAATTAGTAAAAACCAACTAGGACTAGAAGCTTAAAGGGCAGATTAAGCTATGAATAAGCTGGAGGCAACTAAAAATTAATTAAGCAAATTGAGATAAGCTAGATAGAGACTAAATAAGCCACAAAAAAGGGCAAATAAGCACTGAATTCCACTCTATAGGTGTAACACCCCAACCCGGCAAGGGTAAAGATATCACAACAATGGCTTCATATCAGATTACAAGCATTAAATCCAAAACATCATAAGTCCATAACATTAATGGTCAAAGGAAATAAGTCAACATAACTTATGTCCATAACATCAATAAACCGAAGTACATAAATCCAAAATGCCTAAACAATGGCATAACAGAAACAGAATCCAAGATGGCATAACTAGAATGCTAAGGTCTAAGCTTCACACAGTTGCTCTCATCCCCAAAGCTAAAACCCAGATCCAAGCTTAAATACCTGCCGTACATGAAAAGAAAACGTACGGCTGAGCTTTAAAAGCCCAGTGAACAGATACATATACAAAGCAATAATAATGAAACAGACTGAAATAGGGTGCATGGGGAAATATCATGGAGTATAAACAAGAAACAGAAATATAAAAGAAGAATAGGATAGTCATCCACCACGAGCCCAGAACATATCAGATAGTAACCATCATAATCTAGAGGGGATGCCTCTTAAGTAACCAGATAATATGAGGGGTGTCCTCATGTATCAAATGGAGTGATCAGCTCCCAGATAAATGTGAAAGGCGTGTATTGCACACAAGCACCAGTCACCAGAACAGAAATCATATCATATATAGTTAAATCCACTAACAGAACAGATCTAGGATGCATCCATACGCCCCCCAGAAACATATATAATCCATAATCAAAGTAATGCGCATATCATAATCAGAATGGGGACGTGGCGGAACATCACTCTACCGCCCTAGAGTCATGCCATTGGTGCATCAATGACACGGACATGGAACCCCCATGCCTAGTGAAATGGCTCGGGTATCAAACTAAGAGTCAGATATCATATCATAATCAGAGGGTCATATATCAAAGGTCAAATCAGATGGTCCATAACAGATGGTTCATAAACAGATATATCAGATGAAATACCAAAGGTCCAAATCAGAGTGTAATCAGAAAGGTTCATAATAAAAGGGGTCATAGCAATGGCTTTGGGAAAACTTAAACGAATCAGAATCAGAATCATAACCATAAGATAGGACACCCTTACTGAAAAAGGGCAGAGTATCTGTACCTTATTGCAAAGCACACAAGAAACCAGAAACAGAAAACACTGACAAGCTCAGGACCTCTCCTTCTTCACACCTAAGAGAGTAGAAGAGTATTATAATTGATTCTTAATCATTCATTTTATCTCGTCTTTCCATTTATGGTAACTTTCCATTTTTAGCAGTTTTCCGGATTTAGTAAGTTTCTTGTTTAGTTATCAGAATTACTCATTTCATCAGATTTCACTTAGTTATAGGTTCACGTACTTTCAATAATTGATTTATGTATTTTTAGGGTTTATTTCTATAATTAAATATAAGTTAGGGATCAAATTGGAAATATAATTAAAGTATAAGGTTTTAAATGTAAATATCACAATTTTATCTTTTAGCAAGATCAGCCCCTTAACTACATATATAAACCTCGTAGTTTAATAATTTACGATTTAAACCCTCAAATTTAAGAAATTACAAAACATAACCCTAACTTTAATAATTTAATTCGAATACCCTTTTACATGACCATATTAACACAACAAACCCTTTACCTTTTTAAATTACCGAAATAACCCATATGTTATATGTTTGTACGAATTAGTCCACAACTTTTCATAAATTGCACATTTAGTCCTTTAATAAATAAGTTACCATTCGATCCATAATTATTATATATTTATAATTTAAATCCATTTAATACCCAAAGTTACACATCAAGTCCCTCATAAATATTTTTATACGAATGACCACAAGTTTCCAAAATTACAAAACAAGTCCTCCTATTTTAAATAAATTCAATTCGATTATATAAACTTTCCATAATTTACAATTTAAATCCTCTAAACCTTATATTTACACAAAGACCCTACATCTTAGATTTTATTCACATTTATCACAGTTAAATACACCTTACAAAAATGGTCCAAAGCTTTCATAAATTACCGAATGCACCCTATAGTTTATAAAAGTTCAAATCGCACAAACAACAATTCGAAAACCCTAAACCATTTAGCAACACATGACCCAATCATTATCAATCATTAGCATATCATTATTCTGCATTATTTAATTCTAGAAGCACACCAATCTTACCCTAATCGATCCTATGGTTTTATTTCAATTCGATCCAACCCTTTTTCATATTAGCGATATGAACAAAATTATACCATGATCAAATCCAGATTCAAATATTCAATTTCTTATTTTTCCCAGGCCACTTAGGTCGTATAGAGTCTACGAAAAATGATCACAACACCAGAAACATTCGCATACAATATATTAAGTTTTATACGTATTTTAATCATTTTAATTCAAACGATTTGTTTAAGGTTGCATGGGTCGAATTTTATATTTTATCTGAGTTATATGAGGTTGGTAGATCATAGGAAAAATACCGAATCAGAGGATGAACGTGTGAACGAGCCAAAACAGATTTACACCTTAGCGAATGGATTTGAGCACCAAAAATCCCTAGCGATCAATCTCGACCTCCACGACCTTAGAGCAATTTTATACAGAGTATACATGACGTAAGGAACATGAGAAAATTGATAAAAGAATTTTAGATAGCCGCATGAATTAGTTTGGGATTTTTACCTTTCGGATGGTAATTAAATTCTAGCGATCGAATGAGTGAGAGCCACGACCAAAACCGAATTTTCTAGCCTTCCTTAGACCACGAATAACACCAGAAAAATGTTCTTTGAACTCCAGAAAATCGGATGAAGGAATGGTGAAATTATTTGTGTTTTTCTTTTAGTCGGCAATTAGGAGAAATAGGGTTTGATGAGATTAAATTTATGAGGGAGCATAGGAGCGTCCTAGGGGAGGGAAAACAGCCCCAAAATCACGGAAATTATTATGGCACATCAATGTGATTTATTTTCCCATTTAAGTGTAATTTTATTGCCTTTAAAAATCTAATTAATTGTTATTTATCCCATTCGGTTGAATCAAGGGTATTTTGGTAATTTCATAACTTGTATAAATATTAATCGAAGTTGTCAAAATTATTTTGCATCATATCTTGTTCTTTTCCAGAAGTTTGGAATCGATTCGGTACTTTATAAGCTTTTAAATAATTTTATAACTTTTAGGGGCAATATGGTCATTTTACATATTTTGGATTTTTAGGTGTTACAACTTCTTCCCCTCTAACAGAAAAATTTCGTCCTCGAAATTTGCAAAGAAGTACAGATGAAATGAAACAGAAGACAAGACAAAGACATACCAGATCAGAATACAAAGTGAGGATAACTAGCACGAATCGATTCTTCAGTCTCCCAGGTAGCCTCGCGCTCTGGGTGATTTTTCCAAAGAACTTTTACGAATGGAATGACTTTATTCCTCATGACCCGCTCTTGCCGGTCCAAAATAGCCTCCGGCTCTTCGGATAAAGACATGTCCGGCTGAATCTGATCAAGTGGATAAGACACCACATGCAATGGGTGATAATTGTATCCCCTCAGAAGAGATACATGGAAAACATTATGCACATGAGATAGCTGAGGAGGTAGAGCCAGACGATAAGAAACCTCCCCAATACGATCCAGAATTTCAAAGGGACCAATAAATCGAGGACTCAACTTGCCCTTAATTCCAAAACGCTTAACCCCGCGGAAAGGAGATACTTTCAGAAATACTCGGTCACCAACATTAAACTCTAGGTCACGACGGTGCTTGTCAGCATAGCTCTTCTGACGAGCACGGGCCTCCTTTAACTTCTCCTTAGCAACAGCTACCTTTTCGTTGGTGTCCCGAACCAACTCCGGACCCTCAATAATACGCTCCCCTACCTCGTTCCAACAAACCGGCGCTCTACACTTGCGCCCATATAACATCTCGAAAGGAGCCATCCGAATACTAGCATGCCAACTGTTATTATACGCGAACTCCACCAAACATAAATACTCGTCCCAACTACCGGTCCATTCCAAAGCACAAGATCGTAACATGTCTTCCAAAGTCTGAATGGTCCGCTCTGACTGACCATCAGTTTGGGGATGAAATGCAGTACTAAACTTAAGGCGAGCGCCCCAAGACTTATGAAGTCCCTTCCAGAAACGCGAAGTGAAACGAGGATCATGATCAGAAACAATGGATGAAGGCATACCATGCAATCTGACAATCTCCTGCTGAAAGATTTCCGCCAACTTACTGATACTATAAGTCATACGGATAGGTAAGAAATGAGCAGATTTAGTTAGTCGATCAACGACCACCCAAATCGCATCATGTCTTTTACGAGTCAAAGGCAAACCAGAAACGAAATCCATGGAGATCTCATCCCACTTCCAAGTAGGAATCTCCAGAGGCTGCAACAGACCACTAGCACGCTGATGCTCAATCTTAACTTGCTGGCAGGTCATACATCTAGCAACAAATAATGCCACATCTTGCTTCATACCGTTCCACCAGAAATGCTGCTTTAGATCCCGATACATCTTGGTAGAACCAGGATGTATGGAGAAAGGAGAACTGTGAGCCTCAGTCAAAACAGCCTCACGCAAGTCAGAATCATTAGGCACGCATAAACGATCCTCATACCAGACAACTCCGTTATCATCAACTCTAAACTCAGTTTGCTTCCCCTCTTCAATATTTTGAACAATAGCCCAGAGTTCACCATCATCTTTCTGAGCCTCTTTAATACGCAACATCAGATTCGACTCAATTTTCAAACTAGCCCAGTAACCAACGTCACGCCGAACACACAACTCGACATCCAAACGCTCCAAATCCTTAAGAACATGCGGATCAATCTCCAAGCTAGCAATCATCCCAGACTTACGACTAAGTGCATCAGCAACTACATTAGCCTTGCCTGGGTGGTACTGGATGTTCGTGTCGTAGTCTTTTAGAAGTTCTAACCATCTCCTCTGCCTCATATTA
The DNA here is from genome assembly GCA_021014915.2 of Artemisia tridentata subsp. tridentata. Taxonomy (NCBI): domain Eukaryota; kingdom Viridiplantae; phylum Streptophyta; class Magnoliopsida; order Asterales; family Asteraceae; genus Artemisia; species Artemisia tridentata. Next base: position 29,055,412 of record CP139507.1, on the reverse strand, counting down.
AGCTCCTTCTGAGTAAAGATATATTTGAGACTCTTGTGATCGGTGAAGATATCACACGATTCACCATACAAGTAATGTCTCCAGATTTTTAATGCAAAAACAACCGCTGCTAATTCCAGATCATGAGTTGGATAATTTTCTTCATAGGGTTTCAATTGCCGAGAAGCATAGGCAATCACTTTGCCGTGTTGCATAAGCACACAGCCTAAACCCTTCTTAGACGCATCGCTATAGATCTGGAAACCTCCAGAACCAGAAGGTAAGGTCAGAATAGGTGCAGACACTAATCTCCTTTTCAACTCTTCAAAACTCTGCTCACGCTCATCAGTCCATACAAACTTTTCACCCTTCCGCATCAACTGAGTCAAAGGCAAAGCCAACTTAGAAAACCCTTCAACAAAACGCCGGTAATAACCAGCTAATCCCAGAAAACTCCAAATTTCAGTCACCGTGGTAGGTCTCGGCCACTTGGTGATAGCCTCAACCTTAGCGGGATCCATAGTGATACCCTCTGCAGACACGACATGACCAAGGAAAGCGACTTGGCTAAGCCAGAACTCACACTTAGAAAATTTTGCGAACAATTTCTGCTGCCTCAGAATACCCAGAACAATACGTAAATGCTGCTCGTACTCCTCAGACGATTTAGAATACACCAGAATATCATCAATGAAAACAATGACGAACTTATCAAGAAATTCATGAAAAACCCGGTTCATCAAATCCATAAACACAGCAGGAGCATTTGTTAGGCCAAAAGGCATAACCAGAAACTCATAGTGTCCATAGCGGGTACGGAAAGCAGTTTTAGAAACATCCTGCTCTTTAACTCGCAGTTGGTGATAACCAGATCGCAAGTCGATTTTAGAGAACACCTTGGCTCCTTGCAATTGATCAAACAAGTCATCAATGCGAGGAAGCGGATAACGGTTACGAATGGTAATACGATTCAACTCACGATAATCAATGCACAACCGCATAGACCCATCCTTCTTCTTCACAAATAGAACCGGAGCACCTCAGGGCGAAACACTAGGCCGAATAAAACCGTTCTCCAATAGTTCTTCCAATTGCTCCTTTAATTCCTTTAACTCAACAGGCGCCATCCGGTACGGAGCCTTAGAGATAGGTTCGGCACCGGGAATCAGATCAATAGAAAATTCAACTTCTCTAGCCGGAGGAAGACCAGGAAGTTCATCAGGGAAAACATCAGCAAACTCCCGAACAATGGGAACGCTAGCAACATCAGGACTTACTACAGATGAATCTTTAACAGAAGCCAAATAGCCTTGGCAACCATAAGATATCAGAGTTCGTGCTTTCATGGCAGAAATAATTTTAACAGATTTCAGAGGCTGAGAACCATGATAAACGAAATCAGGATGATGAATATCGCCAAAGATCACCTTACGGGCATAACAATCGATGGTAGCCTTGTGATCAGCCAACCAATCCATGCCCATAATTGCATCAAAATCGATCATATCAATGGGAAGCCGATTTTCCGGACGAACACGATCATCGAAACGTAGAGGGCAGTTCACATATTCATGATCAATAATCACTTGGGTTTTCATTGGGGTTGCAATGGATATACGATTTATTAATGGTTTTGGTTTCAGATTAAGTTTCTTAGCAAAGTTTACAGATATAATAGAATGAGTAGCACCGGTGTCAAACAATACGAAAGCCTTACGATCTCCAATATAAAGTATGCCAGTAATGGTACCTGATGTGTTGGCCGCTTGATCCCGAGTAGTAGCATATACTCGGCCCATGGTGGGAGCTGGCCTAGTCGTGTTTACTGGCACGATGGGGTTCTTCTTGGGGCAATCTTTAATCCTGTGCTGAGTAGAGCCACACGAAAAACAACCACCAGAAGCTTTATAACAAGGACCTGGATGTGGTTTCCCACATGTCGTACATATAGGAGGAGGAGGTAGAGTCTCAACAGCCTTCTTCTGACCTGACGATCCCGACTGCTGATACTGCTGAGAATCCCTACGCCTGCTATTATCACCCTGACCCTGACGGTCACCACCATACCGACCATAATCCTGCCGGCCCTGGTTCCTAGAATCCTGTCGCCTATAATCACCACCTCGGTCTTGGCGACCCCGCTGATCATGCCCATGGTCCTGACGACCATGACCCCGAGTATCAACCTTGTTGCCATCCCTATCACGTTTATTAGATCCCCTGTCCGCATGTAACAACTCAATGTTACGCGCGGCATCCTGAACACTAGCCACATCATCGAATGGAGTGTTAACAATCCGGTCTAACACCCATCTCTTAAGAGCCCACTTGAAATGACGAGCCTGTCGAAACGAATCCCCAGTAACCTCTGGCCCCACGAAACTGGCCAGACGTAAGAATCGCTGCATAAAGTCTCCTGAAGACTCATGATCACCCTGACGAATCGACCCGTATTCCCTCTCATACCTCTGCTGTTCTGCCATAGGAATGTACTGCTTATAAAACGCCTCAATGAACTCTGCCCACGAACAAGTCTCAGCAAAATCATCCCCCTTTGCCTGTACAAGAGCAGTCCACCAGTTCTGAGCATCACCCTCCAGCTTGAATGTAGCCAAACGAGTTTTAAACTCGTCAGCACATCCGAGAACCCGAAACAATTTCTCCACGTGCGTAATCCAGTCCTCTGCCTCATGAGGAGTGGCAGCGGACTTGAACGAGAGAGGCTTGAGCTTGTTGAACCGCTCAATCCACACATGAATACCGACCGGTGGAGCAGCGGGTGGATCACCGCCACCACCACTTCCAGAAGGACCTGCCCCATTACGGATGTTGTTGGTGACCTCGGTCACCACCTGAGCAGAAAGGTTAGGAAGGACGTTTTTCAAAGCCTCAGCAATCATGGCTTCGAAATTTGGAGCGTCATACTCGTTAAAGCGCGTGTTCACCATCTGAAAGATTACAAAAAGAATTAGCAATTCAGATAGAATATGACAGAGCAGATCAAGAATATATGACAGATCAAAACAGGAAAAGAGTGCGCGAAAGGAAACCTAAGTTCTACCCAATCCTCACAGGTCACGAGCCTAAGCTCTAAGGGTTTCGGATAAACCTGCGCTCTGATACCATAAATTGTAACACCCCAACCCGGCAAGGGTAAAGATATCACAACAATGGCTTCATATCAGATTACAAGCATTAAATCCAAAACATCATAAGTCCATAACATTAATGGTCAAAGGAAATAAGTCAACATAACTTATGTCCATAACATCAATAAACCGAAGTACATAAATCCAAAATGCCTAAACAATGGCATAACAGAAATAGAATCCAAGATGGCATAACTAGAATGCTAAGGTCTAAGCTTCACACAGTTGCTCTCATCCCCAAAGCTAAAACCCAGATCCAAGCTTAAATACCTGTCGTACATGAAAAGAAAACGTACGGCTGAGCTTTAAAAGCCCAGTGAACAGATACATATACAAAGCAATAATAATGAAACAGACTGAAATAGGGTGCATGGGGAAATATCATGGAGTATAAACAAGAAACAGAAATATAAAAGAAGAATAGGATAGTCATCCACCACGAGCCCAGAACATAACAGATAGTAACCATCATAATCTAGAGGGGATGCCTCTTAAGTAACCAGATAATATGAGGGGTGTCCTCATGTATCAAATGGAGTGATCAGCTCCCAGATAAATGTGAAAGGCGTGTATTGCACACAAGCACCAGTCACCAGAACAGAAATCATATCATATATAGTTAAATCCACTAACAGAACAGATCTAGGATGCATCCATACGCCCCCCAGAAACATATATAATCCATAATCAAAGTAATGCGCATATCATAATCAGAATGGGGACGTGGTGGAACATCACTCTACCGCCCTAGAGTCATGCCATTGGTGCATCAATGACACGGACATGGAACCCCCATGCCTAGTGAAATGGCTCGGGTATCAAACTAAGAGTCAGGTATCATATCATAATCAGAGGGTCATATATCAAAGGTCAAAACAGATGGTCCATAACAGATGGTTCATAAACAGATATATCAGATGAAATACCAAAGGTCCAAATCAGAGTGTAATCAGAAAGGTTCATAATAAAAGGGTCATAGCAATAGCTTTGGGAAAACTTAAACGAATCAGAATCAGAATCATAACCATAAGATAGGACACCCTTACTGAAAAAGGGCAGAGTATCTGTACCTTATTGCAAAGCACACAAGAAACCAGAAACAGAAAACACTGACAAGCTCAGGACCTCTCCTTCTTCACACCTAAGAGAGTAGAAGAGTATTATAATTGATTCTTAATCATTCATTTTATCTCGTCTTTCCATTTATGGTAACTTTCCATTTTTAGCAGTTTTCCGGATTTAGTAAGTTTCTTGTTTAGTTATCAGAATTACTCATTTCATCAGATTTCACTTAGTTATAGGTTCACGTACTTTCAATAATTGATTTATGTATTTTTAGGGTTTATTTCTATAATTAAATATAAGTTAGGGATCAAATTGGAAATATAATTAAAGTATAAGGTTTTAAATGTAAATATCACAATTTTATCTTTTAGCAAGATCAGCCCCTTAACTACATATATAAACCTCGTAGTTTAATAATTTACGATTTAAACCCTCAAATTTAAGAAATTATAAAACATAACCCTAACTTTAATAATTTAATTCGAATACCCTTTTACATGACCATATTAACACAACAAACCCTTTACCTTTTTAAATTACCGAAATAACCCATATGTTATATGTTTGTACGAATTAGTCCACAACTTTTCATAAATTGCACATTTAGTCCTTTAATAAATAAGTTACCATTCGATCCATAATTATTATATATTTATAATTTAAATCCATTTAATACCCAAAGTTACACATCAAGTCCCTCATAAATATTTTTATACGAATGACCACAAGTTTCCAAAATTACAAAACAAGTCCTCCTATTTTAAATAAATTCAATTCGATTATATAAACTTTCCATAATTTATAATTTAAATCCTCTAAACCTTATATTTACACAAAGACCCTACATCTTAGATTTTATTCACATTTATCACAGTTAAATACACCTTACAAAAATGGTCCAAAGCTTTCATAAATTACGAATGCACCCTATAGTTTATAAAAGTTCAAATCGCACAAACAACAATTCGAAAACCCTAAACCATTTAGCAACACATGACCCAATCATTATCAATCATTAGCATATCATTATTCTGCATTATTTAATTCCAGAAGCACACCAATCTTACCCTAATCGATCCTATGGTTTTATTTCAATTCGATCCAACCCTTTTTCATATTAGCGATATGAACAAAATTATACCATGATCAAATCCAGATTCAAATATTCAATTTCTTATTTTTCCCAGGCCACTTAGGTCGTATAGAGTCTACGAAAAATGATCACAACACCAGAAACATTCGCATACAATATATTAAGTTTTATACGTATTTTAATCATTTTAATTCAAACGATTTGTTTAAGGTTGCATGGGTCGAATTTTATATTTTATCTGAGTTATATGAGGTTGGTAGATCATAGGAAAAATACCGAATCAGAGGATGAACGTGTGAACGAGCCAAAACAGATTTACACCTTAGCGAATGGATTTGAGCACCAAAAATCCCTAGCGATCAATCTCGACCTCCACGACCTTAGAGCAATTTTATACAGAGTATACATGATGTAAGGAACATGAGAAAATTGATAAAAGAATTTTAGATAGCCGCATGAATTAGTTTGGGATTTTTACCTTTCGGATGGTAATTAAATTCTAGCGATCGAATGAGTGAGAGCCACGACCAAAACTGAATTTTCTAGCCTTCCTTAGACCACGAATAACACCAGAAAAATGTTCTTTGAACTCCAGAAAATCGGATGAAGGAATGGTGAAATTATTTGTGTTTTTCTTTTAGTCGGCAATTAGGAGAAATAGGGTTTGATGAGATTAAATTTATGAGGGAGCATAGGAGCGTCCTAGGGGAGGGAAAACAGCCCCAAAATCACGGAAATTATTATGGCACATCAATGTGATTTATTTTCCCATTTAAGTGTAATTTTATTGCCTTTAAAAATCTAATTAATTGTTATTTATCCCATTCGGTTGAATCAAGGGTATTTTGGTAATTTCGTAACTTGTATAAATATTAATCGAAGTTGTCAAAATTATTTTGCATCATATCTTGTTCTTTTCCAGAAGTTTGGAATCGATTCGGTACTTTATAAGCTTTTAAATAATTTTATAACCTGTAGGGGCAATATGGTCATTTTACACGTTTTGGATTTTTAGGTGTTACAATAGGACTGCTGAAACAGTCTGCAAATATGCCAGGGTGCAGGGCAACTTCAGCTTATTTGAAGGCTGTGAAAAGCTGTAATAAGCTAAACAAGAAATCCTGAAAAAAATTACTATTAATAGATATAATTTGAGTGACTCTAATAATCCACAATATGAGCTCCTAACATCTAAGTTTGAGGCAACTAAAATTCCTATATCAGGCTGCAAAAAACTGGAAATGTAACTAATATGCAGTCTGCATCATGCAGACTTGACTTTAAAATTACCTAGGCCTAAGGAAATGTATTGCAAACTAAATATGGGTGAAAATGAACCTGAAAAGTGCTGAATTAGAGTCCAAAATCAGTTCAGCTTATAAGGAGCTTATGAGGACAGTTTAACCTGTGATTCCAACTCTCAACTCCAACCTGCACTAAGAACTCAAAACAACCAGATTGTCAATGAAAACTGCTTATATAAGCTGTTAAAGGTTAAATCAAAGCCAACTGAATTGCAAATGAACAGTTAAATTTGAATTTGACCCTGTTTGACTAATTAGCCAAACAACCCTTTAATTGACTGAATTTGAAAGTAACACTATAAATTACTGAGATAACTTATATTCCTATCCTATTAATATCTAAATAACTTAAAGAAACTGAGAAAGCACAGTACCAATTAAATTAAGCCCCAATAAGCTAATGACCAAAATTTGACAATAATTCACAGTCAAGTACCTGGCGGAAATAATGCTTAACATCTCTTTTCATCGCAGCCATTTCCACTCTCATTTTTTGAACTTCAGCCTGCAATCATACATTGGGTCTTCATTTTAGAAAATACTTAAACATAAAATAATCATACTTAACAAAGAAAGCTTTCGCTGTTGTGTTGTGTCCAAGGAAGATGCCAGGTATACTTGCCTCTAAAGAAGATAGCTTTCTCTCAGCGTCTCTTTGGCCTTCACGTGCACGTTCTACTTCTTCTTGCCAAGCCTGCGTCTAGACATACAGAACATGATCTTAACATCTATTTAGATTACATTTACAAAGTTTATATGATGCATTAGTTTGTAACAACTATGAATATGCAATGATTATCAATCTCCAATCCACAAAAACTATGAATGTACAACATACCTAATAATAATAAACCAATCTCCAATCCACAAAAACTAGTTATAAAAAAGATATATAACTTGAAACACCATCATCATTTTAGCGAAAACAGAAACATCATAACTACATACAAATATTCCTAGTCGTTTTTTTATCTAGTTCTAAATACTGAAACACAACATGCATATAAATTTTATAAAAGCTATAAATATATACCTTGAGGTACCGTTATCAGGATTGTGACTAATAAAAACTAACTACATACTCTCGGCCGGCTAATCCTAACGGCTCGAGACCTCTAATTCACTTCCAATAAGTCTCAACTTCGCCAAAAACAACAAAACCACAATGATATCAACACCAACCACAATCAATAACCTCATGGCCGAGACCCTAGTGGTCTCGGTATCAACATATCACGAAAATCAAGAAAAGAGCAAGGAAATAACCTCATGGCCGAGCCCTGTGATTGGTCCATACGAGCACCATGATAAGACTGAGGCAAGTAAAACTTTTCCAAAACAATATACGTCGTATGCACAAATAGGAGGTGCTGATCCTGTTTGTTCCAAAATATAACCAAATACATAAGTTTACACACAGCATATCACAATACTCAGATACAAACAAAATACAGAGGAAGCGGAGAGTAATACAAATATAAATGATATAAAATGTTCACGTACCAGAAGGAGGTGGTTCTGAGTTCCTGCATATCTACGAAGTATAAAAATCGTATAAGTATGTTGTATGAGGAAGATAATTGTGCTGATAGTAACCATAACAAAGAAGTGTTTTGGTTATTAATGTTTTTGCAAGATAATTTAACACAAACTAATAGGCACGTGAAATTTTCTACATAGAGCTCAGCACTTTAAGCAAGTTAGCATTCATAGTAAGAAAATCAATTAAGCAGTTGTCAATGATAACAGAATGTTGAATTCTGTTTGGTGTAACATTGCAATTTTTACGGGACAGAAAAACAAAAATGATTCTTACGATGAAATCCTTAGCAGCCTTGATATAGCGTTCTGATTGTTATCCACTCCTTGAGCACAAACATCACTCAAGCTTCCAAGCCGTACATCATATTTATCATCAAGTAGGATACTGCTTGCTTGAATATCTCTATAATGTTTAAAATAAATAAATTTCCCAAAGTCTCCACAACCAGCAAAAAGCTAATGATTTTTTATAGTAAACATGTCTAAAATTAGTAACTGAAAATACAGTTTATATATACCGATGGACAAGAGGAGGATTGCATTCATGGTGCAAGTACGCCAACGCTTCAGCAGCTCCTATAGCAATTTTTAGAAAAGTGTTTCTGCCATCAAATATATATAAGGCAAAATATCTAGTGAATCATGACCAGAAATGTAAACATCAAAACTAATGCAGAAAAAAAACATACCCGTTTGCTACTAATGGCGTCAAGTGTATCATGACCAAAAATGGCTTGAAGAAGAATGCCAACATCAGCAACCGTTGTGCCAAAGCACCCAATAACATCCAGTGAAGATGCATACGCCATCAGCCCATATCGTGAGACACGGCCATATGTCGGCTTTAATCCTACAACACCACAAAAAGACGCCGGTTGTCTTACACTTCCACCAGTATCACTTCCCAATGATACTACACACTGCCTAGCGGAAACAGCTGCAGCTGAGCCTCCTGATGACCCCCCTGGTACACATTCAAGGTCCCATGGATTTGTTGTAACCTAATGAGTAGTAAAACGCATTCACTAAACCAACTCTCAGGTCAACAAAGCTAGACCCTTATTATTAACTAGTATCACATATGACATAACACCTATATTAAGAATTTAACCAGAATCCGCATTACATTCCCGGAAAACCAACTATTATTTCCTAACGAAACCATAGACTCTTCTACAATTTCACCAGTAAAATCCGAAACCAAAACATAAACTCTTCTAATATCTTATTAATAACATTCAAGATTTTCCGACGAAACTAAAACTCAAACAGAAAAAATTAAATTAAACCACAATCATCAAAAAGTAGCACATAACACATTTACGCCCAAAAAAACACATTTCAGTAAAAGATAAAATAATACCTGTATCAAGATTCAAAGCCTTCATATTCTCCGTTAGGGTTTCCACTTCTTTCAATTTATCTGAAGAAAAAAACACAGCAATTAAACATCAATTACACAAAATATATATAAAATCAAAACCCTAAATAAGCAAATAACGATCAAGAATTGAATATACCTTCCATGAATTGGTGAAATTAGAGATTGGGGCGGTGCGAATACACGATACTTGAAGGATCGATAATGAAAAAGATGTATGTGTGTGGTGCTGATTGTTTTTTGTGTGGTGCTGAATCATGGTGCGAATACACGATACGCGTTGTGGTGCTAGAGTGACGGTGAGGTGGTGTTTGAGCGCGTGAGTCACGTCAAATGGAAGGGGAGATGGTGGTGAGTATTTTGGTGGTGGTGGTGTGCTTGTTCGGGTGGCGGTGATGGTGTCTTGGGTGGTGGCAGTTGGCGGCGCAGAGAAGAGAGAAAGAGAGTATGCGAGTTTAAGTGATAATGAAGAAGAGAAGATGATAGGTAGGGTTTTATTAGTTGTAGGGACTTGAGAGCGGGAAGTGTTTTTGGCCAAAAATTAAACAATCAGATGCTAAAAAAAAACATAGATGACCCCTGTTTATGACGAAGCAAAACGAGCGTCATCTAGCAGGTTAAATTTTAACTGATTATGACCCATATGTTATAACGCTTCTGAAAACGAGTCATCCCCAATAGAAAATTTACTCGTTATGACTCTTATTTTATGACTTTGCTCTTTGCGCGTCATCTTGTAGCGTGCGTCATAAAATGCGAGTCAAGGATAGACCTTTTTCTAGTAGTGGATAGATCAAAATTAGTTTATTTATGTCTCGTCAACACGTATGATGGACATGACTTGAGGCATAATTCATTGACTAGAATTATCATACATTGATCTTTTTAGCATTTGGATAAGGGATGTTAAGCAATTGTTATTTAAAATGAATTAAGGTACTTGGTACGTTTGTTTTCATTAATAATATATTGTATCCTATATTTGCATGCTTAAATCCGTGAATAACATATATTATTCAAAATAGTCCGTTGTCGATTAATGATATGAGAATATCATTAAATCAAGACAAATCTGAGTATTGGTAGAATATACTTGAAAGTATATTGATGCGTTGACATGCCAAATTCACATGATATTCAATGAATTGAATATAGGACTTATCCCAATTTCATGAGTTTACTTTATGGATCTTGTCATCAAGTAAATCATGAATATAGTTGATGCGTGGGATTGCGCCCTCGCAGTAGGTTTTACCTCTCAAGGGATCTCAAGAGGCTTGCAATCCCCACCAGGCAGTGTACCTGACCGTTGTAGTATAGTGAAGTGGCAAGTACCGGGGGATTGAACGTTCTCTAGGGGAATAGTGTCGTTAGGATTGAAAAACTATTCTAATAGGTCTAAGGGTGAGGGAAGATTCTTTTTGTATTTTTATATTTTATGAAAGCAAATAAAATCTCGGGTTTGAAGGAGTGGGCGGAATTAGTTGCTAGTCAACTAACCCAAATTACTACAAATGCAAATAAAATAAAATAACTGAAAATGAAAAGGGTTGTGAAACTTATGTGGAGAGAAATGTGTTTACTTAGATTTCCTTACTCCCTAACTATCTTTTACCGGTTGATTAGTGTGTATTAATTGCGTGGATGACGGGTGTATTCCTTAATACCAATCGTGGGGTGGCGTACGTACTTCCCCAACTCTACAAGCTCCTACTTCACTCCTATGTCGAGCCGGCTAGGAAGATCCTAACATGGAATCACTAGAATTCGCTCATGCATTAAATACAACCATAAAAACCTTAGTACGCATTGGTTCATGTTTCTTAAGACGTTCAAGCAAGTTACCGTATAGGAAGTTAGCCAGTTTTCTTAAGCCTAACATCGATAAACAATCATCCAATACAATTAATAACACACTAATAACCGATAATCAATAGTTAGGTTTCATTAGATCTAAGCAAACACAAGATAAATCTAGCCTAGCATGTTAATTAAAAGACAAGAACGAGATATAATCAAACAACACATAGACATATTGATTGATTAAATGATTACTTATCTTCAATTAAACATGGGAGATCCAAGGGTATAAAAACCCTTAAAAATGGCAGAAATTCGTCTTAGGGTTTCTCCTCACAAAGTTGCACACTAATGACAAAAAATTGCAAAACTATATATAGAACTTAGTGGCTGACGGCGTCACGTTATAGATCTTGACGCCGTCACCTCGCCGTGTCTAGGGTTCCCGGATGGTCTTCCTGACGCCGTCCCTCTTTAGTCCTCCAAAATCCTCCCTGGCTTATCAAGGCTTGACGCCGTCAGAATAAAGCTTGACGCCGTCTCTCTTTAGCTTAAACCGTGACGACCTTGATCACTTCAAAGGGTGACGCCGTCAGACTTCCTTTGTAAAACTCCCTGGCTTATCATGTGTATTTTTCATATCCACCTTTTTTGCCAAGCCGTGACGCCGTCAAGACCAATACTTGACGCCGTCAAGTGTACTTTTCCAGCAGCTTTGGAGACTTTGTTGTTTTCTTCACTTTTATGCTCCAAAAACGTCCAAAATGCTTCCTTTTCCAGATTTCTTCTCCAAAGTACCTAAAATGACAAAAGGAACGATTTAGGGAAATATTTGATCAAATAAATACGATTTAGGGCTTAAATGACCCCCTAAAAGCGGTACACTTTTCGCTGCATCAATAGTTATCCTCAGACTTGAGATACTAGATAACTGTCATGGATGTAGTGCATTTCTGTAAAGCAATTTACCGTTATACGTTACTGGTAGCTATAATGATTGTTTTCAGGAGTGTTGCAAAGTTCATGGGTTAGGCTTGTAGTCAAGAGAGAATTTGTTCATTCAAATTTATTTTGAAGTTTAATACTGCTGGGCCCATCGTAGGGTTGACAAAATGTTTGCGTGGCCTCGCCCAAGATCTATCTGGAATACGTTCAGACGTTTTGATAATCTTGCTCAATCAGAAACAACGAGAAACAGAATGGTTAATTAAAGAATGACTAAGATCCATATCTTTATTATTAGTGACAAAATGATAAGTATGATGATGAATCATCGAAATGGTTTTTCCAGGAGACCATCCTCGAGTTGTACTAGGGGCATTCGCGTGTTGCTAGACGCTAACCAATGTCATTACACTATTAATAGATGTCCAAGTGGGAGCTGTTAGTTTTATGGACAAATATTAATATGTGTATGTCTAGAATCGAACTCGAGACCACGGGATTGCACACTTTACGTATGAAGAATTAATGGATAATAATTATATATAAAACGTTATATATTTAATTATTAAAACACAAAAATAACGACTAACGAACGTTAAGTAGTTAACGCGAATTGACTAACGACCGTTAGGGATCCCTAGGCCGATCGGCATAGGCTTGGAATACCCAACCCATTGCTAACTTGTTCTCCAAGATTGTCATGCTATAAATACAAGACCTAGGGTTATTGAATCATTAACTCTTGTGCACTTGCTATAACCCTAAAGTCTTTTTCTTCTTCTCTCTTGCTTGGATCGATCGAACTAAACCCATTAGGGTTGATCGACTTTGTTTTTCCTAAACAAAATTGTTTGGTTTATTTTGTGTTTAATTACTAGCATAAACATTAATTTGGTTATAGTACGTGTGTACAAGATCGTGGTATTAACTCATTATAGTTAATATCTTGGATTGAGTTACAAAACGGTAAGGGGTAACTCGTTAATCCATTATTGATAAAGATTGAAGAAGATTTGAAGTTTGATTCTTGTTTTGCTAGAATCAAAAGGTACGTTCACTTTAATATTCGGTTAATTCTTTATGTGTTAAAATAGATCCTACGCTTCTGCATGTGTATGATGATTACTTGATTAATATATGAACTTGTCATGATTATTAAATTCTAACATAAACTACGGCCAAAACAGGTTGAGTAAACTTTCCAGTTTCTTGTCAGTTTTGACCTCAATACCTAAAATAATTTATTTAGAATAATTGGTGGATAGGAAAAATATAAGGCTTAGATATTTGAAAATTAAACTCTGATTAGATAATTTTAGAGCCAAGACACGCGTTATTTCATGAAGAAACGAGATATCTACAGACCTTTTAAGATGGAAAAACTAGTTAGAAAACCTTAATTTTAGGTTGAGTTTTAACTGTTCAAAACTTTAATCTAAACGATTTACCAATTGAAAAAGCCTTTAATTACGTAAATTAGATATGTTAACTTGAGTTTAGGAATTTGCAACACGTAAAGAGGACCATTATTGCACGAGAAATGAACCCAAGTAATTAGACGAGTTCTAATATACTTTGTGACTTAGTAACTATACAAGTGATCAAATAAACTTGAAAACTGTTGAAGTAAAACCTTGCAGGCAGGTCCCACTTCTATGTTTCGTCCTTCGGACCTTGCTTGCTCCTACACACAAGAAGAACACGCGTTAGGCTCGCCCCGGGTTTTATCCCAGGACCAACCTCCGGCGTGAGAATGAGTATTGGGTGATTATGATATGAATAGTAATATGAGAGTAACAGTAGTAGGTGTTAATTGAATTCTATTACAAATGAGGTGTGGGTATTTATACTACCCACATCTACTGTACCTGTTTACCTTGAGACTTGTGCGTTGACCTATGTCTGACCTAGCAGGTAGATGTCAGACCACGTGGTGGACATAATCCCGCGAAATCTGGAGAAGTGACAGTTTGATGGGACTATTCAACACGTAAGGTGGCGGTTTTGTCGGAGACATGTCCGGACGTCGAAAATAGTCCGGACGGAATGTGACGTCCGGATCCGAGAGTATCGTCCGGACCAAGTATGACGTCCGGACACATACACCAACATGTCCCCCCCAGTATTGTAGTATCGGTTGAAGACCGATAGTGCAATACTTTAACACTATCTTTTCGGTTTCGGCGCAAGTCGTTCGGACACATACACCAACATGTCCCCCCCAGTATTGTAGTATCGGCTTTTGGTCGATGGTGCAATACTTAAGAAACTTTGGTCTTTCAACGCTTTGCGGGCGATCAATCATCCTTTAAATGCAACCGGGTCACGGGTGTCGGTTCGGGTAAGAGTATTAGAGCCTGTTAGGCCCTAGTGGGCTGTTTGGATCCCAGGCCGATGGGCCAAATATAAAAATATTTTTTCTATAAGCTAGGCAGCTGTCTGTCACGCGTACCTTTTGCCCTACAGATCCAACGTCCCAGAGTTTGCCACGTCAGTAAATGACAGGCTGATGCGACGTTTCGCTTCTTTCCAGGTCTCCCCTATATATACCGCTTAACGCTTCCTCATTTTTTTTTCACTTTTTACTGCGTGTATTTATCTTGCCTTCGGAAATTTTCAACTTCTGTGCCCGGTCGTTCTTGTGAGGTGCGTTTCGTTCTCTTAGCTTTATTATATATATTCCCCGGCATCCCTTTAGTGACGGCCGTAGAGATGAGCACTTCAAATAATCGTCCGTTAGCTAGTAGGCCTGGGTCCTCCTCCGATAGGATAGTCCCTAAATGTGACATGCACATTCATACTTCGAAAATGACCCAGGGAGACATAGATAGGGTGGTAGGGGAGTTTGGGATTCCTGCGGATTTACGTCCTATGCTCCCGCCGGATGGTATGGCGATGGACAATTTACCGGACCATAACATAGGTATTTACGTTTAGCAGTTAAGAACGGGGGGTGTAAGGATTCCCTTTTCAGCTTTTTTATTAGCGGTAATAGAGTATTTCCGAGTACACATTTCTCAACTTGTACCGATAGGTTTAAATAGAGTAACTATGTTTGAGATTCGGTGCTATAGTTTAGATGTGCAACCGACCATTCCATTATTCCGGGTATTCTATAGACTCTGCAAACAAGGTCATTGGTTTTCATTTGAGAATCGCACGGGTCGGAGGGCTAAGAAATGTTTTACGGAGGTGCTTAGTGGGTTGAAGAACTGGAAAAACCATTTTTTCCTGATAGATCGGAGAGCCATTCCGAATGCCATGCCATGGAGGCATAGAGATTCGAAAATCACATATGAGTTTCCGGAGACTCAATCTGATAGGGATGCTAAATGGGTCGTTGCGAAGGTGATTCCCCTTAGGCAACCTTCCGTCGCCCTTTTATGGATGATGGGTTTATCTAAAGTCTCTGAGTATCCCGGGTATGAGCTTGTTATAAAGGATGCCGAGGGAAAGGGTAATGCTATACTTTTGTCTTAAACGTATATAATCTGTTGCCTTATATTTGATCTTTACTTTCCTCCCCCCTTTGTTTTTTGTAGTGCTCACGATGGCTGAATATTTGGAGCTTCCGATTGAGATTGTGACTGAAGTTGGCAAGGGTGGGCCCCTGCCGGAAGGGAGTGAAAGGGTGGATAGGACAACGACCCCGTTGGTACCAGGGAGTTCTGTTCCTGAAAAGACTTCACTACAAAAGGCTGTTGAAAGGCCGGACTCTAGTGTGATGGCCATTAGGCAGGAGAAAGAGAGGAAAAGGAGGATGATGGAACAGTCTGGGACGAAGAGGAGTGCTGAGGGATCTTCTGCTGTGGAGAAGAGGAGGAAAAAACCGAGGCAGCTGTCTGAGAGCAATGTAGATGAGGATGCTTCAGCTGAGGACGTTTTGAAGGTGATTCCTCCTCAGGAAATTTTTGTGCAAGGGGTGATTCATGTTGAAGAAGGGGTGGGTGGTGGAGAAGGTGCTGTGAATAAGGAGGGGGAGAATGAGGAGACCGGTCATAATCAGCAGCGTCCAGATGAAAGGCAGCCTACCGAGGAGAGCCAGCCGCAGAATCAGAGACTTCCGGTTCATGGTAAGAAATGCTCGTCTGTTGGATTGCTCGTTCCTTCTTTTTCTTTCCCTCTTTTTTTTTTTTTTTTTTTTTTTTTTTTTTTTTTTTTTTTTTTCTTTTAATTTTATTTGATACATCTTATTTGTATAGATCTGTCCGTGTATCCTGAAAATTCCCCTCCGGGATCCGAAGGACATAACTCAACTGCGAGAGGTATATGAGCCTTTCTTTACGGTTCCTTTGATGGTTCTTTCATTATGCTAAGTTGTGGTTGATTTTACTGCAGATGAGGGTTCTTCCGGAAGAGAGATTTTTGTCCCGGCGTGGTCTTTGACCAAAGATGTCCGGTTGAATTCTTATAGAGCGTGCCAAGAGATGTTATCACATCTCGCGACTCCCGCTGAGCAGGCCGCGTTGGAGGAGATGACTACCAGCCGGATAATTCGTGCGTCGTATGTGCAGTCCGCTAATGGGATTGTAACGCAGGCGGAAGTGTTACGCCGGTTTACCCGGATGATCACGCAGAATAGGGAGTTAGAGCATGGTCAGAAGGTTGCTGAACAGGGGCGGATTGCCATGATTGGGAAGTATGATCGTGTGATGGGAGAGCCTGAAGCTTTGAAGAAGCAAATGGCGGGCGAGCGGGAAGTCACCTTGGTGCGGGAGGAAGGGTTGTCCTATCAGCTGGCAGATATGCAGAAGGACAGGGATGACTGGAGGAAAACCGCTGGAAATCAAGTTGATAGGATTAGGGAGCTAGAGAGGGAGTTGAGGGAGTCAAATCAGGCTGTTAAGCAATTGGATTAGCAAAAGGCAGAGTTGGCGGAAGAGGTCAGTCTATCAGAAGCCATTCGTCATAATACTGTGAAAGAGTTGATTCCTGCGGCTTGCCGAAGGTTATTTGAGAGCCATGAATATAAGAAGAGTATGGGGAAGGTTTATGGTTTGTCTTACTCCGCTGGGTTTCTGGACGGTCTTAGGTATGAGCGGAAGGAAGAGGATATTGAGAAGTTTTTGCCCAGGTTTCAGAAACTCAATATGGAAGCTCCGAACATCTGGAAGGCAGAGTACAACAAATTGTTTGAGGCCCAATATCCATACATTCAGAAGCTTGCGGACTCTGCTCGTCTTCCATTAGGTGACATCATGAATCTTTTTCCTGGTCTCCCTCCTCTAAAGCCGAGTACCGTTGGAGTTCTTGCGACTCAGCAAATCGGAACCTCTTCCGGTGTGAAGGAGGTCGCCGATAGGGACCCTTGATTTCCATTTATGTTTCTTTGTTGGATGAATGTAATATGAACAATAATTTTAGCTCGAGTACTTGTATATGGTTATTTGTGACTGATGTCACTTTTTTGCATCCTCGGATGGATGAATATAGTTATGAGTTTGTTACCTCTTTTGTGAAAATGTAACTTTGTTTGCTTGAGCCTTCGGTATGGATTGACCAGATGATATAAAACCGGAGCGTTACATGTATTTTTGTTTATTGCTTTGCACAACCGCTTGACTTATGGACGGAGTGATTTCACGATCCGCTCACGAGGGAGGGAGTGTTTTCCACAATCCATTGAGTTTATTGGACGGAGTGATTTCACGATCCGCTCACGAGGGAGGGAGTGTTTTCCACAATCCTTTGAGTTTATTGGACGGAGTGATTTCACAATCCGCTCACGAGGGAGGGAGTGTTTTCCACAATCCGTTGAGTTTATTGGACGGAGTGATTTCACGATCCGCTCACGAGGGAGGAAGTGTTTTCCACAATCCGTTGAGTGTATTGGACGGAGTGATTTCACGATCCGCTCACGAGGGAGGGAGTGTTTTCCACAATCCGTTGAGTTTATTGAACGGAGTGATTTCACGATCCGCTCACGAGGGAGGGAGTGTTTTCCACAATCCGTTGAGTTTATTGGACGGAGTGATTTCACGATCCGCTCACGAGGGAGGGAGTGTTTTCCACAATCCGTTGAGTTTATTGGACAGAGTGATTTCACGATCCGCTCATGAGGGAGGGAGTGTTTTCCACAATCCGTTTGATCGTTATTGCCACATCATTAGAGTATAACACAATTGTATATCGAAAAATTGTTCCCTTTACTTATTGGGACACTGTAGATGTAAATGTTAGCAAGCTTCGGCGTACCGATTTTACAAGAAACAATTTCGTAGATTCATTGCATTCCACGTCCGAGGTACCTCTCGGTCTTCCATTGTGTGGAGCTTGTATGAGCCGTTGTCGTAGGCCTCGACGACTCGGTATGGACCTTCCCAATTAGGTCCTAACTTTCCTTGGTTTTCGACCCGGCTGGCCTCATTTCTTCGGTACACGAAATCTCCCACTTTGAAAGATACCGGGCGGACCCTTTGGTTGTAATACTGTTCGACCTTGGTTTTATATTTGGCCTCCCGAATAGCTGCCATCTCTCGTCTTTCTTGTAACAAGTCAAGGTTTAAGCGTTGTTGTTCTTCATTGTCTTCCGGGTTGTAAAGCATGGTGCGGTGCGTGGGCATTCCGATTTCGGCCGGAATAACCGCTTCGCTGCCGTACGTCAGGCTGAAGGGGGTTTCCCCATTACTTGTTTTAAGTGAAGTCCGGAAGGCCCATAGGACGTTCGGTAACTCATCCACCCATCCGGCACTTTCTCTCCCTATGCGGGTTTTGATACCGTGCATGAGGCTTTTGTTGGCCCTTTCGACTAATCCGTTGGCCTGAGCATGGGCCACCGCTGTGTTTATCTGCTTAATTTTTAACTTTTCACACCAGCTTTTGAACGGGTCTTTGACGAAATTTGTTTCGTTGTCCGTGACTATAATACCCGGAAGTCCGAACCTAAAAACGATATTTTCCCACACAAATTTCTTTACATCTTTGCCGGTGGTTTTGGCGAGGGGTTTCGCCTCTATCCACTTTGTGAAGTAATCGACGGCCACAATAACAAACTTTACTTTCCACGGAGCCTCCGGTAGGGGGCCTAGTACGTCCATTCCCCATTGGTAAAAAGGCCACGGTACCATGATGGATGTCATAATAGTTTTAGGTAGCTTCGGGACCGGAGCGTGGATATGACAGGAATCACATTTGTTGATTTCCTCCCTGGTGTCTCTGTGCATGGTTGGCCAGTAATAGCCTTGCCTCATTAGTTTGGCTACGACCGACCTTGGACCGGGGTGCATCCCACATGCCCCTTCGTGTACCTCCCGTATGACATAGTTTGCTTGGAGAGGACCAACGCATCTTAGCATCGGACTGAGGTATGATTTTTTGAACAATACACCTCCTTCCATTGTATACTGAGGGATTTTCATTCGTAGTGCCCTCGCTTCGTTGGGGTCATCCAGCCATACCCCTTCTTTCAGACACCGGATGATTAGTGTCATCCAGTTATCCTCTTCTTCTTCTACAATTGCTCCGACCTGTTTTTCTTCGGTTGATGGCTTTTCCAACACTTCGACCAGAATTTCCTTGGTCAGATGGTTAAAAGCTACCGAGGCTAGCTTGCTCAAAACGTCTGCCTTCTGATTTTGTGTTCTCGGTATGTTACAGATTTTGAACTTTTTGAAACCACCGATGTATTCTTTTGCCTTTGCCAAGTATTGGATCATACTTTCCTTGGTTGCTGCGAAGTCCCCATTAACCTGACTTGCTACCAACTTTGAGTCCACCCGGACCTCTAGGTATTCCACCATCATCTTTTTGGCGAGCCGCAGACCGGCGAGGAGTGCCTCATACTCTGCTTCGTTGTTGGTACTTTTGAAGTTCAAACGGAGGGCGTAAGTGGATAGTAATCCTTCGGACACTTGTACCTGAATCCCATTACCGAATCGATCTTCCAATCGATTTCCGGAAGCGGATAGTAATCCTTCGGACACGAGGAGTTTAAGTTTTTAAAATCAATACACATTCGCCAATTTCCATCGCTCTTTTTTACCAGTACTGGGTTGGAGATCCATGTGGGATAACGAACTGGCCGAACGATTCCTACTTTCAACCATTCATCCACCTCCTTTAGTACCACTTGATTCTTTTCCTCGGATAAGTTGCGTTTCTTCTGCGCTACCGGCGTGTCGTCCACGTTGACATTTAGATGGTGCTTGATCAGCCGTCGTGGAACTCCAGTCATATCCGAAGGTTGCCATGCAAACACGTCCTTATTCTTTCTCAACAGCTCGACTAGGTGTTTCCGGCACTCCCTCGAAAACCCTGTCCCTATCGTGACCAATTGTTCCGGATGTGCGGGGTTCACTAAGATTTCCTCCGCCTTACCCACTTCCGATTTGACAGTTTCTGCCTCTCGAGGCACCTTCATTATTTGTTTCTTTTCCAGTCGCCTGCATTCTAGCACCATAGCCGATCGCGCGACCAATGTCGCCACTCCTTTCGGTGTGGGGAACTTGACCATCGAATGAATTGTTGATGGGATTACCCTTAACTCCTTAAGACCGGTTCGGCCTAATATCACATTATAGGGAGATGGGGACTGTACCACACAAAATTTCATAGTTGTTTTTCGTAACATACCGTGGTTGCCGAAGCACACATCCAATTCGATTTTGCCCAGCGGTCTGCTTATCTCTCCGGAGAATCCTACTAGAGAAGTGCTCGTCTCCTTGAGCCTTGCCCTTATGTCTGAGCAGAGATTGTTGAAACAATGCTCATACATTACGTTCACGGAGGATCCTTCATCGATATATATCCTTCGGACTAAATACCCCTCTATGTCACCTTCGATGATGAGCGGTTCCTCCGACAGATCACCGGTCGCGACGGGAGGGAAAACTATCGGAACATTCATCCATTCCTCATCATGCCCCCCGTACCTTCTCTTTCTGTTTTCTGGCTGACTTCTTACCATGTCGATCATTTCGGCTTTTTCGAGGCGTTTCGGTTTTTTCGATTGTTGGTTCTGATTGTTATCGGTTTCATTCAGGAAGTGGAAGGAAGGACCGTCCATTTCAATGCTCTGGTAGATTGAATAGCGGGTCCCACGGATAGCGCCAATTTATTGAAGTAAAACCTTGCAGGCAGGTCCCACTTCTATGTTTCATCCTTCGGACCTTGCTTGCTCCTACACACAAGAAGAACACGCGTTAGGCTCGCCCTGGGTTTTATCCCAGGACCAACCTCCGGCGTGAGAATGAGTATTGGGTGATTATGATATGAATAGTGATATGAGAGTAACAGTAGTAGGTGTTAATTGAATTCTATTACAAATGAGGTGTGGGTATTTATACTACCCACATCTACTGTACCTGTTTACCTTGAGACTTGTGCGTTGACCTATGTCTGACCTAGCAGGTAGACCTATGTCTGACCGCGTGGTGGACATAATCCCGCGAAATCTGGAGAAGTGACAGTTTGATGGGACTATTCAACACGTAAGGTGGCGGTTCTGTCGGAGACATGTCTGGACGTCGAAAATAGTCCGGACGGAATGTGACGTCCGGATCCGAGAGTATCGTCCGGACCAAGTATGACGTCCGGACACATACACCAACAAAAACCATGTTTTAAAAATCATTGGCCATTATAATTTGAGACTTAATATTATCAGCTAGGTTTAGAAAATTGAATAAACAAAAGTGGACCCAGAGTAAAGACGTTATGGTTTTTCTTAAAGTTACCCTATATATATACATATATTTTATAAAAATCTAAAACTTAATAAATAAAATATGTAACTTTCGTTTTATTTCGAGTTGGGACATGAAAACCTCATTTTAATATACTTTGCCTAAGTTACCACATTTGCCATTAAAGTCCCCATAATCATGAATCATTAATTACTTTGTAAGCGCGAATGTTGTGAATAGATCTATTGGGGGTAAACTCCCCCGTCCGGGTTGGTCGCTCCAACTGGTCAAACGGACGCATTTCATTTGATGTTGTACAGGTGCTTGGCAAGGTACCTGTTTGGGGTGAATACATAAACTAACTGTCAATGCTTCAGTGTCATGAGCTTAGTGCAACAGTAACTCTTTTTCATATTTGGAATACAATTGTTGTAGAAATCTTGTGGTCCACACTGCTTTTATATACTTAAACCTATGAACTCACCAAAATTATTGTTGACCCTTTAGCATGTATTTCTCAGGTTTGCGATAGTTGTTTGGCATATCATTGAGCATGAGCATTTGAGTCGCATCTTTTGAAGACTTGTGCAAATATTCACCTTTCGATAACTTTTTCAAAAGCGTATTTACTTATTATTGTAGATCTTGCATTTGTAATGATTCAAAACCTTGTTTAAACTTTATCGAACGTGTATTTTAAAACGATTCATGTAGGTCGTTCGATATAACTGTAACTTTGTTCCATAAACGTCACGCCCCGGTTACCATTCCGCTGCGACCCATTTTGGGGGTGTCAAAATTAGCCATCGAGAGCTAAAGTTGCGTACAAAATAACCACTGAGAGCTAACGAGCGTTAGTACTCCCGTTAACTAGACTAAGCCGATTATGTCCTAACGGTAATCTTATCATTTCATGTTTTCCCGCCTTTGATAAGCCACACCTGGCAATTTGTCTTCCCAATGACGATTTTTTTCCAAGGACAAAATTTGCAATGTCTTAAAGTTTGATCGTGTGTACATAGACAAAGCAAACCGATTCGTTTAACCCTATCCTAAACACACAGTCACTCATTCCACTTTCCAAACCCTTAAAAAATTAGCACTCATGTTGGGAATTAAACACTTGACAGTTTGTACTATTGAATATATAACTAACAGTACTAACTGAGTTAGTACTGCCAGAAGAAAGTTTGTACTGCTGAGACTGCTGAAAGAAGATTTGAACTGCCAGTTATGAAGACGTGTAAGGAGATACGTATAGAATAGATTTTGGGTATATCTTATATAGTTAGACTTATATGAATATTCTACATGTTTAGAATATTGATACTTATCTTGTAAATGACTCCTTGTGCCTATAAAAGGAGGTCATAGTTTAAATCTTTAGTCGTGTGTTTTGGTTAAGATTCAAGGTTGTAAACCCTAGTGATATTCAGATCACTCGTATTATTTGCTTAATAATATTGAATCATTTTGGTTATATAATTGTTCTTATTACTATCTATACAGAGTTCACTGTTACATTGGTTTATACATTCTAAACATTCTTCTAAGCATTAAAGAGTAGATTTCGCATACTTTTTGGTGTTAAACAAAGTTTCTAACAAGCTCAGCAAGATCCGTGTATTGGGATCCACAACTCATCAATGGCAAACCAACTTCCCCATCTTCAATAACTAGCAAAAGTTGCAAACTCGACAATGATGGTTGATCAAGTGCGCGTTTTAAAGGATAGGGAAGTAGAAAAGGACATGAAGTTTGAGACGAAATTTAGAGAGTTTTTTTGGAGATGTTTGATAGTGTGAAAGAAAGGGCAGAGGTGATTGAGGAGCTGGAAAAGTTTCCACGGTTGCGTGCTAACCCTGAGGCTGCGAAAACTGCTCGTGTGTTGAAGCGTGTGCTAAAGATATATTTGGAGACGACAACTCGTCTCCAAATTATGGTGAATCAATCCCATCTTGTTGCGTGTGAGAAGCTCATCCATGCTACGAAGTTGAAGGACGGGATAGTAGGTTAGGGTGTTGGTGCACGGGGTTGTGTTGTGTGACTTTTGGGTTGTGGTTGTGGCTTTTGATCTTGTGTTTAGGTTAAGTATGTTTTTTTTCATGGTTGTAGCTTTTGGGTTAGGGACTTACGGTGTTGTAAAGGTCCTTATGTTTATGAATATAATGCTTTAAGTTTATGAATATCTCACTGATGTTTGTTGTTTTTACAATTCTACTTGTCCATATTATATTGATCTTTGCATTTTGCTTAGATCATATGTTCTTCATATGGTCGTTGTTTGATCTTTCGTGTTGATAAAGGGGTGTTTGGAAAGTGGTTTATGGGATTACCAAGTATGCTTAACTTTGTTGTTTCATGTTAATCAGAAGATACACTTCTTCAGCATTAAGTTTCGATTCAGAAATGGTTGTCAGTTTGGGAGGGAGCTTCACATTCTATCTTTTACATTCTATCTTCTATCTTGTTTCTATTTTTCAGACAATCAGAAAAGACCAAAAAGATTATTCTTTCCTATTTTTTGAAAAGGCTTACTAGTTAGGAGGGAGTAATAACCTAACTAGATCATTACCGCACAAGAAGTTCAGAGCTCCAAAGATCGATGTCGACGTATTCGGAAGAAGGAACTTCAAGGATGATGCATAAGGAGTTCAGAGCTGAAGAAGATCAGAGCCATCTGTGTTAAAGATCAATGCCGAAGGATTCGGAAGAGAGAACTCCAAGTCATCCTCAGTATTTAGACTACAACGACATCCTCAGAGACTTTTTGCTTCAACAATATTGTATTTTACTGTGTTTATGTACTTATAGGTCTCATTGTAACCATTCACGTGTGACGCTATCTTGGAGGGAGATTGTTAGCTTTGTTATTTTGTGAAGATAACGTCTTACACGTGAATTGGGCTATATATGTAATAGAGTTGCACCCGCATGGACCAATGATGTACACGGGGTAAACTTGAAGTGAGATAAGCCTATAAATACCCCTCATGACTCTCTACGAGGAGTGTGGCTTAGTGTGTAGTATTCCATTCTTTTCTTTCTTCTTAATAATACATCACATTTTGTTCACATTCTCTCTACTTTCTGTCACTAGATCATGTCTTATTATCTTATGGTTTGATCATCCCCGACTTCCAAAAAGGCGTTTCTTGATACTAACATGAAGTATGGTGGCTTGAATAGTTGAACTTGATCCGTTTAATTTAGGGCACCAAATTTATTGTTGTATACTGATGGGCTATATTTATGAATTTATAGTTAAATAAATGGGTCAAGTAATAGTCCACGTAACATATAATTCAAGTGCAATTATTTGGGCTAAATGTATTACGAGTCAATTATTGTTGGTTTGAAAAGAAAAATTTTGATGCTAAAATCAGAACTTTGTATTTAATTCTGAGCAACTAATTGGTGTATATGTTTAAAAGGATAGAATTGTAATTATAGGTATATGTTTTATTTTTTTTCTTTAAGTTTTTTATTAACTCAAGAACACAACATAAATCTATTAATTAGTTTTTTAATAGATTGTATTAATTTTTATTTCATGAATGTTTTAGTGTGTGTAATTTTATTCTAATAGCTTGTTTGATTTGTAACATGTGGTTTATTTATTGTATTTGTATTGAGAGTTGTTTTAATAATTAAATCAATTTAATATTTTAAATATATATGTTGGTGTATAATTTAATCGTACAACATGCATTTATAATTGTGTCGCTTAATTTTTTAAGTTTTAGAATGTTTTACCAATTAATATGAGAGGGTAGATTACATTGCTCATTTTAAGTTTTAGAAGGTTGTAGTATATGCATTAGTAGTGTAGTATTGTTGCCTTGTTGGTGTATAATTTATATGTAGGGTAGATGCTCATTTTAAGAAAAAGTTTTAGAGCAAAAGTAGTTTATTGCAACTCACCTAACTTCAGCATGTGTTCCTTTTTCCATAGATCAACTCGACATAAATACAACCTATGTCTCTCTTCTCTCTTCCACTAAATTACAAACCAACATCTCTGTCCCTCCACTTTTCTTGATCAAATACAACATTATTTTTCGTTTCAAAGTTCAAATAAACACACATCTTTTTACAATTTTTAACCTTTTTGCCGCCATAACCATGCTCACTTACACACCAAAAACCATAAACACAAAACCATGAATCATGCAAAAAGATTATATTTAACCAATTAATGGAAAACAAGAAAAGATCTTTCTTTGCTATCTTATCTCTTCTTTTGATTCTTTTGATATGTTTTAATGGAGCTTCAATCTTCTCCATAAACATACCTGAAAATGTTGCCGGAAATTCAAGAAACATGGTTTCTGTCTCATTATCATTGTCAAACTTCATGTATTCACTTGAGGAGCAAAACCCATCTGTAGTTTCAAAAACCCATTTGGAATCACATGAAATTCCAGTCACCGGAGCTCTAAATCCGGCGAAATTCACCGATGTACAACTCTCAATGCACAATGTACAACTACGTAAAACTCATCAAGATGAAATTTTGAATACAGTTTTGGATACCCATTTGCCTCTTTTGCGTAAATCTCATAGCTTGGAGGTTGAAACAGATGATTTGAATGGTTTCCCGGGAAAAAATGGTAAAGTGTCGAAAGCGTTGACTTTTATGGAGACGTTTGACCGGCATAAAAAAGGTGAGTTCAGGGCAAAAGTTAAGGAGTTTTTTAGTAAGAATGAAAGTTCTTGTAAGGTTCGTTTTTTTATGACATGGATATCATCTTTGAGTTCTTTTAGTTTAAAAGAGTTTAATACAATTGAGACATTGTTTAGTACACATCCAAATGGTTGTTTGTTGATAGTTTCAAACTCAATGGATTCAGCTAAGGGTTTAGAGATACTTAAACCCTTTTCGGATAGAGGGTTTCGCGTAAAAGCGATTTCTCCTGATTTGAATTACTTGTTCAAGAATACTATGGCAGAAACTTGGTATATGAAGTTGATTAAAGGTGATTTAAATGTTGGTTATGTCCCATTAGGCCAAAACTTATCGAATTTGCTTAGGCTTTGTTTGTTGTATAAATTTGGTGGTGTTTATTTAGATACTGATGTTTTCATGTTGAAAAGCTTCTCTAAGTTAAGGAATTCGATAGGTGCGCAAACTTTGGATTTGGGTACAAAGAATTGGAGTAGGCTGAATAATGCAGTTATGGTTTTTGATAAGATGCATCCATTAGTGTACAAGTTTATTGAGGAGTATGCATTGACATTTAATGGTAACAAATGGGGTCACAATGGTCCATACTTGGTTTCACGGGTTGTGTCAAGGCTTCAAGGTAGGCTGGGGTATAATTTTACGATTTTACCCCCAACGGTGTTTTATCCTGTGAATTGGAATAGAGTGCGAAATCTTTTTCGTGGAGCTAAAAATGAGACGGATGCAAAATGGTTACGGGGTAAACTTAGGCAGATTCGAAGCCAAAGTTATGCCGTTCATCTTTGGAATAAGCAAAGCCGGAAGCTTCAAATCGAAGAAGGAAGCATTGTGGGCAAGATTTTATTGGATCATTGTGTGTTCTGCAATTCGTCGAGAAATGTAGCATTGTAAGTACAGACTAAAACTCGAAAAATATTTGATCTTCAGTTATATATGTGGTTATGAATGAAGTTAATTCATTCCACATTTAGATTACGATAGTAGAAATTAGATGAAATTAAAGGATGAAGAAACTCGAACGAAGGTTCAAGTTTTTAGAGTTGTTTTTTGGTTAAGTTGGTTTGGTTAAGTTGGTATATGATCATATGAATTAGAAGCAAAGTTTATGAAGTGAGTTTTACTGTTTCGAAATCAAGATTTTATGTTTATCTGGTTGTAATTATTTGGAAGCAAATAGGTTTGTTTCTATTTTTTTAGTTTGAAATTAGAGTAGAGTTATTTTACATATCAAACTTATCTTACCAAGGGACTCATCCTTACCATCCATTTAAAATGAAATCAATGGTTGAGATTAAAAACATTTGAATATTTCACATATTTTTTATAATTTAAATATCTCTTAAACCGTTAATCGTTAAGCGAAAATAATTACACCATCGCGATGGGCACTTTGATATACTTTCTATAGACCGGCACTTTGATATATACTTTCGACATTTTTTATTTTTTTTCCTTTTTTTCACGTTTTTTCGTCTTTTTTTAATTATTGAAATTTGGATGAAAATTCACATGTGATATTAGTGTTAAATCACATATGATATGTAATATCACATGTGTTATTAGTGTTAAATCACATATGATATATAATATCACATGTGATATTAGTGTTAAATCACATATGATTTTTCCATGCAAATTTCAGTAACGAAAAAAAACGTAAAAAAAAGGTGAAAAACATGAAAAAAACAATTTTTTCGAAAGTATATCGAAGTGCCTATCTATATAAAGATAATTAAATGCTCGTCGTAACGGTATATTTTTTTCGCTTAACGATTAACGGTTTGAAAGATATTAATATTTGAAAAAAATGATGAAAGTGAGTTTTTTAAATTGTTAGGATTAATCTCATCCATTAGATCAAATAAAGATGGATATTGGAGATTAATCTCATGGTATGTAAAAAAAATTTAGTTCTCAAATAATTTTAAATATTAAAATTATTGGTGGTAATTTATGGCTTGTATATTTTTGCATTGGTGTACATTCTATCTTGGAACAAAGCTATGTTCTGTTCTCAATCCTTGCAATATCTTTATGTTTCAAATTTGTTGAACCTCTTTTTGAAGTAGTAATGAAGAAATATTAAGTAATGCTATAATAACTTGCATTTTGGTGACCTCAAATGTATATTGTGCAATCATGCTATATTAATTGTATATTGTGCATTTATAATATGCTTCTCTTCATCTCATGCTTGCACTATCATTCTATCAACATGTTTTTGTGTTTTGTATAATTGGTAGTTTATGAAGTACTAGTAAAAGTTTACACATTGCTTTTGATGTAATCATTTCTTTGTAGAAAAGGTACGAGTGCAATATTTGTAGGGGTTATGTTATACAAACACTCCCTATATTGTCATATCAGGGGGTTTGGTCAAACCGTACAACCCGCGATGCACACCGTACAAACCGACGATGCGTGCAATGATTGGAAACCCTCCCTATGGGAGGGTCCAAATAGGGTTGTGTTATACAAACCCTCCCTATATTGTCACATCAGGGGGTTTGGTCAAACTGTACAACCCGCAATGCACACCGTACAAACCAATAATGCGTGAAATAATTGGAAACCCTCACTATGGGAGGGTCCAAATAACTTGCCCCTATTTTTAGTGAATGATTTTATGCTTCTTGTCTCCTTTTCACAACTCAGATTACTTGTACTATTTTATCTATCTTTCATGATCGTATACTAGTTTGGTAAAAACCATGTATTTGGATCAATGTTGCAAAAATCGGCTGAATCGGCCGATTAATCACCGATTAATCGTTAATCGGCCCAGTACCTTGTAGAATAGTGAAAATCGGCCAAAAAATCGGTCAGGCAAAAAAATCGGCCAAAAATCGGCTGAATCGGCAAAAAATCGGCCAAATCGGTCAGGTTTAAAAAAATGAAAATTTAGGCATTCTACTTAATTTGGGGATCGTTTATTTCACTTATAATGCACAATGAGCCTCATAATCAGAATTGGAGCCTTTTATTGAGGTTTGGAAATATAGTAGGCTTGTAATCAGTTACGATCTTTAGTTTGGTCTCCAGAAATACCCAAAACATGCAAAAAATGCCAATCCGATTAATCACCGATTAATCCCGCCTCGGCCGATTACTCGCTGCAGGGTGGTCGACCGCCCGGCTACCGATTCACGATTTTTGCAACATTGATTTGGATCGTAGAACAATAATGCTATAATAATTTGAAAATCTATCCTTAAAATTTGCACATCAAATCGTATAATAATAAATCACATCACTTGATTTTGGATTATTTGGTAAGACCAAGTGCATGTTTGTTTAATGATTTAACTAACTTTATGCTTAAAGTTTTGGTGGCAAAATGAACTTTATACTCAAGTACCATAAAGATGATTTATCTGCTATCTATCACTAGTGCATGTATAATGACAAAACTACCGTTATGAAAGTGAACTAGCTTTGGGCCAAATATCTTGTGATCTACCAAACTAAGAACTAAAAGAGTACTACCATTCCTTTGTTGCCCCATGAAATGGCCCCATGTCTCCATGTTGTATAGATACAACACAATAGTTATATCTACAAAGTCAATAGTTTTGATAATGTGTCCTTTGCACCATGCCATGTGCTAAGTACGTTTGTTAAGTTGTAATATATTGGCACGCGTAAACATCAACAATAACAAAATATAAGAAAAAAGGACCACGGACGGTTGGTTCACATCAAACATACTTTCCAGATTAAAAGCCACAACTAGACTTGATTAAGCAAAGGGTCTCAACAAATTATGTGCTCCAGTCGAAAATTCAATTGGTATTAGGACTCAGTTGCAATAGTAAACTGTTTTCTTTAATCAATTTGGTTTAGCTATATGATAGAAATTACTTCAATGATTGATACATGGATGTTGATGTGGATGTGAGTGTTAAGATTAGGTGTGAGGGGTCATCCCTCCACCTTACCTCCTCACCTTTCACACCATTGCACCCATCATCACCTCACGCGTGAGCCAAGCAAAAAAAGAGACGAAAGGTGACTACCATCACTACTCGGGTATCGTGTAAAATGGGTGTTTTTATTATTGTTTATTTAATTTGTGAGTGTGGGTGGGTATGTTTCAAACATGAGAGGAGTGGTGATGTGACGTTGAATTGAAAAGTGACCAGGGAGTGGTGACCATAGCCACGGTCAAAGAAACTTAGGGTGCGTTTGGTTCATGCTTTTGGAAGGGTATTACCAAAAGAAAAAATAAAAACTTTGTTTGGTTGATGCTGGGCCCACACTTTTGGGAATGAAGGAATGAAAAAGTGATTGATTTCATTCCACCACATTTTGGTGGGTTTTTTGATTCCATCCAATCATTTTTTTTTTATTTGATCAAATTTTTTCAACCACATATTATTATTTTTTTTTCTTATTTTATACTTTTTTTATTTCAAACAAATACATAAAACTTATTAAACATACATATAATTTAAATATTAATTAATTTTCTCTCTCCTTCTTTTCTTTCAAACCTTTCCTAAATCGCAATACAATTCCAATCCCACTTACGAATCAAATGCACCCTTAGAAAATAATTCAATGAAGAGAATCAATCCATTAAATATGTTAGCTCAAACTATAATAAAGAAGTTTCATTTATTTTTATAAAATGAAGTTCTGTGTTTAAATAGTCAATTATCAAATAATAAACTTGCAAAAAAATCATAAGATTGTGGGGTTTGAGTTCCATAATCATGACCATGTTAAAAAGGTGATTTAAGTATTTAACATACTACATTGCTTTTATCTTTCTTATCTCCCCTTTATTTGGTACCAATATCATGTAATCAGATTAAAAATTTTGTAAGGATATTAATGTAGTACTGGAAACAAACTTCAGCAACGTATTATTCATCCGACATAAAAGTTCCAAACAGATGGTTTTCATAGCGACAACCATAAAAAGAGTAATCAGCTAACCATAAGCATAATAAAAGTTACTGCCTTTCGAAAAGAAAAAGAAAAAGAAAAAGAAAAAAAAAAAAAAAAAAAACATCTTTTTTAGAACAGAATGACTTAACAAATTATAATTTGATGTGACGAGCATACAAACGTGCTGCAACAAAAGCGGCATCAATATCTTTGATGCTCTCCCACAAAGGAATCTGCTCACAATAAGAGAGAAATATATGAGTATAACGAGGCATTACTGCATTAGTATAAATGCATAATCTAACAGTGACTTAATAACAATAAGGGTGGCATGATTCAGGCTTTCGATATTTCTCCTCGGCAGGACAGGTTACAATGGGCTTTAAATTCTTCAGATGAGTTCTCAGTCTCCTCCGCGAGACGTTACCTAGATGGTCGCTCGTTGTTTAATGGAGGTAGTTTAACTCGCTGGAACAATTTTATTCCAATTAAATTGAACATTCTGCTTTGGAGAATTGCTTTGGTACGTATTCCTACTAGAGATAATTTAGTGTCTCGCGGAATCATTTGTAGATTCTAATACATGTTCGATGTGTTCTTCTTCCTTGGAGATGGTAGAGCATGTCTTTGCTAATTGCGTTGAGCTTCGGGGTATATGGAGTAACATTAGTAGGTGGTGGAACGTCCCTACTCCTTCTCCCGTATCAGTCGATTCTCTTATCAATTGAGCTAATCACTCTAAGCTTTCTGTCATGCAACGAAAGTGTTTTGATGCGGTTATTTGTACGACGTTTTGGGTTTTGTGGAATTTCCGCAATTCCTTTAATTTTGATTTGGTGAAGCCTCGGAAATCTTTTTGATGACATAGTTTCTAGATCCTTTTTTTGGCTTAGTAATCGATGGAAGAATTGTAAGATGTTATGGGGGGTTTGGTTACAAAACCCCGCCATTACTTGTAATATGTAACTTTTTCTAGCTACTTGATAGTAGGTTTTCTTTTTTTTTTTTTTTTTTTTTTTTTAATCTTTGCTGTTAAAAAATAAAACAACAAGGGTGGGATAGTGGTAAAAGGCTATGACTAATACTACTAAAATGTGTGAAGTCTCGGGTTAAATTAGTGTTAGGTGCAAACAACCGTGAAGTAACCACGTCAACCTCATGAAAAGAGAGAGTTTTACCTTGTTTGAATATGCGTGACGGTGAGTTCAAAACCCTTTTACCCACAAGTAGGCGAGGGGCACCTGTTTACCCTCACATCTTGTCATGGTAGGAATCATATATATCAGCTTAAACGAGTGTCCAGTTCGCCCCTCCTAACCCATATTTGAGCTCCTTATGAATTTTCATCGATCTTTAACAACCACAATCACCTAAAAAATAAAAATAGTTGATGACACTAAAATCACCAACGAAAATTAGCATATTAACTAGAACCTGTTTTAACTATCAACCTACCAGTTTCGCAAACTATACTCAACATATCGTATGATAGCCATTCGCTATTCATTGGTGTGGCAGCCCATGATTCATTAGTATAATTCGAGATCTTGAGTTCAAAATTTTGCCTTTGGTAATTTTGAAGGAACGAATTACCATGAATGCGTCTATCAACACACTACTAAATAACCTGCAAATGTAATTAAGAATTACTATGTACATAACAAATCTACCCCAAAAGATAAAGTTCTTTATCGTTGTGTTGAAGAACAGCAATCAATTTACTAAAACTTAAAGACAAATTGACTTGATACATATTACTTGCAGTTTCATCAGAAGCTTGTATCACGTTCAGAATAGCAGCTTGTATCACTTTCAGAAGAGCAACTTGTATCACTTTTCAGAAGAGTAATCACTTTGTATAGTGATCAGAGGTACGCAACACAGAAAACAAGAACAAGAAGAATACGAGCACACAATAGCTGCCAAACACGCAAATTTATTTATTGAGGAAACTAACTCAAAACTCCAATTTGATACAATGCGAATCCCTACCCTTCACGGTATATATAGAATAACATAGACGTGTTGTACTATAACTAGGATTACATTAAGCATATCCTAAATCAATAAGGACTACTCCACGTTAGGATAAACTAGGACGAGTTGGACTAGCACTCCAACTGTGATTACATAAACCTGATAACACGCCTTAAGCCACATCAGACTTCAACTCCAACTTGTATTACTATTACTGAATCTGGTACACGCCTCAGCCAAACTCAGGAATTCGCCAACAATCACCCCCAGAATTTCTGAGTCGAAGAGGGGAACTCTTGCACACCAAGTAACGACCTCATCTCCTTGAACTTTATGCGCGCCAAGGCCTTCGTTAACAGATCTGCAGTTTGTTCTTCACTGGATAAAACTTTCCTAACTGTTTTGTCAGTGGATCCTTTTTTTTTTCCTAAACTTGTACACCTTAAAAAACTAAATGTATACTTAAAAAAGAGTTGTGTTAATCACATTATTTATAGTAAAACACCACACTAACACCACCATCGATCTTCAAAAGACCTTTTTTTTTAACAAAACTCTTTTTTCTCATTGGTTAAAAAGCTATCACACGGATTGGTCTATATCTAATCTCAGCCGTTCATTTGAACGGTTAAGATCTGTGCTAAATGATTTAGGCGCTTTCAAAATTTCTAAATTTTGAAAGCGCCTAAATCATTTAACACAGATCTCAACCGTTCAAATGAACGGCTAAGATTAGATATAGAACAATCCGTGTGATAGCTTTTTAACCAATGAGAAAAAAGAGTTTTGTTAAAAAAAAAAAAGTCTTTTGAAGATCGATGTTGGTGTTAGTGTGGTGTTTTACTATAAATAATGTGATTAACACAACTCTTTTTGAAGTATACATTTAGTTTTTTAAGGTGTACAAACCAAAAACTCTTTTTTAAGAGATCGATGGTGAACAAAATATGGTGGTGTTAGTGGTGGTGTTAGAGGATAAAAAGTGTTTGAAGTTGAAGAAGAGAACTTAGCAGTGAGAGTATAAGAAGAAGATGAGAGGAGAAGAGTGGAGAGATAATATATAGAGAGATCACAAGATTCTAGGTTAGACTTTTATGGTCAACTAGTTCTATATCTTTTAGTAATAAGAATAGAGACATATTTAACGTAGCCGCTCTTTCTCATGTTTGGTCTGGTTTATTAGACGGAACCAGGAGATAAATTAATGGTGTGCATTTAAAGAAAACTAAACATGACATGAAACGGCCGGGCGCATTTACGAAAAATCAATTTTTATACAAAACTTACACCGCAAAAGTTCATGGGCATCTCATGACCCTCAAGACCCACGCTGGTTCCGTCACAGTTTACTGACTCGCACACGGGTTTTAACCTCAAAATGTAAAAGTGTTTATATAATTTTACATAAACGAATGAAAGTTATGTGTACATGACACAAAATTTCATCTTGTAATGTGTAACATAATATGTACGTATGATACACACACAATCTTTCGAAAGGTGACCAGTGGCATTTGTTCAACACTTTTAATGATAACCAACAGACTTCAGATCAATGATTCATGATGATGATTTTGCCGTACTTTTAGTAGCCTTGTTTAATACAAAACAAACAAAAATAAGCTTAGATAAAGTAGAAATAACAAAACAAACCAGAACTCACCCCGAGTCAACTCGACTCGCGAGTTGACTCGGCTGTGTCACGTGACTCGGACCGTGTCGAGAGTTAAAAGATTAGATCCACACGATTTATTTATAAACAACAAGTTTATTAATAAAGATCGGTTTATAAAAATTTTAGGGTTAGGGTTTTATATAAAAATAAAAATAGAAGAAAAGGAGGCGTGTGGGTTATACCTAAAGAGAGAGGAGAAGGTGGGGTGCGTCGGTGAGTGGTGGTGCGACTGTGGTGGCGGCGGTTGTGCTCGAACATGAACCAAACGGACTCCAAAAGTCTTCATAAGTTCCAGAAAAGAGAGGGGCTTGATCTACGCGTGGGGTGAAAATTGGAGGTGGCCGGAATTTGGCCGGACGGCGATGGTGGCGGCCGGTAGGGTTCCGGCGAGAGGTGGGGAGAGGGTGGTGTGGAAGAGTGTGTGTGTAATATCAGGGAGAGAGAGAAGTGAGGGTTTTTATATGAAGGAAGGGGCCAAAGGTGGGAAAAAGAAAGTGGAGGGGGCACGGTGTAACTATCGGGCGGAGGGGGTGATTGTGCCAAGTAGTGAAATTTTTTAAATAAACACGGTGGGACCCATTTAACATATCAAACGACCATAAAAATTTACAAAACTTGCGCCATTGTTTCCGAAATAAGTTTCTAGTAAAAATGATTATAAACACGCATAACTTTCTCGAAGTTAATTTATTTTGCAAAAATAGATTCGTTTTGTGTTTTCTAGGTTGTGCTGACATAATAAAGGGATAACGCTCACGTTCATCAAGATATCTACTGTTTCTCAAGATCAAATAAGTTCAGAAAAAATTTAAATGCTAAGATGATGCAAAAATAAATATTTGGCTAGTGAAAAAGGTTTTGAAAAATTACCGGGTGTTACAGCACCTACATCATATTTGGAAATCCATCCCAGATTTCAGTTAGTGTTACCAGCCGGGGTTGAGAAAAGGTGTGGGTACTTGCGCTTAAACTCGTCTTCATGTTCCCAAGTGAATTCGGGTCCTCTCTTGGAATTCCAACGGACCTTCACAATGGGAATATGACTCTGCTTCAGCTGTTTGACTTCACGGTCCATAATCTCGACTCGTTCCTCAATAAAGTTCAACTGCTCATCCAATCTGGATCTCGTCGAGTGGGATTACAGTTGACTCATCGGATAAGCACTTCTTCAGATTTGACACGTGAAACGTAGGGTGCACTCTACTGAGCTCGGGTGGTATCAAATTTCACAGTCATAGTCGCTTAACAGTTCCAACCATCGTCGTTGTCTCATATTCAACTCCTTCTGGTCCAAAATATGTTGAAGACTCTTGTGATTGGTAAAGACAGTACACTTCGTACCGTATAGATAGTGTCTCCAAATCTTAAGTGCAAACACCACAGCTCCTAACTCCAAATCATGAGTGGTATAGTTCTCCTCATGAGTCTTAAGTTGTCGGGAAGCATATGCCATGACCTTCCCTCGTTGCATCAAAACTGCTCCGAACCCTTGGTGTGATGCATCGCAATAGACCACAAAATCTTCGGCTCCATCTTGCAACGCTAAAATTGGTGCACTACAAAGTTTCTGCTTCAGGGCTTGGAATGCTTCTTCTTCATCCTTTCCCTATTCGTACTTCTTATCCTTTTGAGTTAACGTAGTTAATGGTTTGGCTACTTTGGATAATCCCTCGATGAATCTCCTGTAGTATCCAGCCAATCCCAGAAATTGGCGAATTTCTGTAGCGTTGGTGGGTGTTGGCTAGTTCTCAATGGCTTCAATCTTTGCGGGATCCACGTGTAATCCTTTACTGTCAATCACATGACCAAGGAATTGTACCATGCGAATCCAAAATTCACACTTAGAGAATTTTGCGTACAATTTCTCTTCCTTTAGTAACTTAAGAATTATCGTCAAATGTTGCTTGTGTTCTTTTTCACTCTTGGAGTAGATCAAAATGTCGTCGATGAAGACTATAACAAACTTGTCCAGATATGGTTTACACACTCGGTTCATGAGGTCCATGAATACAGCAGGTGTGTTTGTCAAACCAAAGGGCATTACTCGAAACTCATAGTGGCCATATCGAGTTCTGAATGTTGTCTTGGGAATATCCTCTTTCCGGACTCTGAGTTGATGATAACCCGATCGTAAGTCTATCTTGGAGTAGAAACCTGATCCTTGTAACTGGTCGAATAAGTCGTCGATTCTTGGCAACGGGAATCGGTTCTTTACTGTTAGCTTATTCAGTTCACGATAGTCAATACACATCCTGAATGATCCATCCTTCTTCCTCACAAATAACACTGGTGCTCCCCAAGGCGAGGAACTTGGTCGAATAAACCCTTTATCCAACAACTCTTGTAGTTGGTTAGACAGTTCTTGCATCTCTGTCGGCGCTAGTCGATACGGTGCACGTGCTACGGGTGCAGCTCCCGGCACTAAGTCGATTTGGAATTCCACTTGTCGAACTGGTGGAAGTCCAGGTAGATCTTCGGGAAATACTTCGGGAAAATCACACACAATTGGAACATCCTCAAGTCGCTTCTCCCCCGACTTCTTCTTAGCCACATGTGCTAGGAATGCATGACATCCCTTCTCGATGTATTTCAAGGTCTTGATACAAGATATGATATTCAAACGGGTTCCATTACGGTCTCCTCGGATAATCAAGGTTTCACCATTGAGAGGGATATGAACAACTCGCTCACCACAAACGATACCCGCCTGATGCTTGGATATCCAATCCATACCAACCACTACGTCGAAGCTTCCGAGTTCAATCAGCATGAGATCGATACTAAACAGGTGATCTAGGAGGTTTAGGGTACAGTATCGGATTACGGTGCAAGTGTCAACTAAGTTACCATTAGCTAGTTCAATGCTATAACTAGTGTCTAGGGCGGTAGGGGTGATATCAAGTAGTGGTGAAATCGTAGAAGATACAAAACTCATATCGGCACCAGAATCGAATAAAACTTTAACACGATGATTGTTGAGTAGAAACGTATCGGTAACCACATTCGGATCCTGTTGTTGTTCTCCATTGCCCATCACATATGCTCTCCCATGAGCGCCTTCAGTTCGCTGACCGTTGTTCTTTGGGCAATGACTCCTGTAGTGACCACGTTGTCCACATCCAAAACAAGTCACCACTGGCTATGTGTTAGTCCTAGTAGCCACAACTCTGTTCTTACAATGTTTAGCAATATGTCCAACCTTCTGGCATTTCTGACACTTAGCTATGCATGGTCCAGCGTGATGTTGTCTACACTTATCACATAATGGGTGCAGCCCAGCATACCCTCCGACTTGTGTTGGTGCAGCCACATAAGCCTTAACAGTCTCCTGTCTTCTGTTCTGTTGATGGTGATGGTTGTTGTTACGATACTGATTATTGTTATTGTTGTGGTGGTGAGGGTTACTATTGTTGTTGCGATTGTTATAGTTGTTGTAGTTGGTGTTCCTTTAGTTGTCATCCTACTTTCTTTTGTTGTCATAGTTGTTACTTTGAATAGCACCATGTTTTTCCCCCTATTGAACGAAATGCAAAAACCACATACCCACAAACTTGTCAATAAACAATTCTATGTTCAATTTGACTACAAACAATTATATGTTCCACTTGACTCCTACCCATACCGTGTTCAATTGTACAACTACCAATTCAATCTTGAGATTTAGTAAGAATAGCAGAGGGTATACTAGTCAGGACTCTTCTTTTCTACGAACAAGTCAGTACTCGCACTTGCTCAGATATGCGAATAGTCTCATCCAGGGTCTGAGAGTTGTAAGACATTACATGCCCTTCAATACTGGAAGGTAATCCTCCAATGAACTTCTCTAATAGTTTCTCATCATCTGGCACCATGTGAGCGCAGAAAACCTTCAATTCTTGAAACTGACGTACATAAGCAGCAAGATCAACACCCTTCACGGTCAAATAGTAAAACTCAGTCTCCAACCTCTTCACATCACTACGAGTACAGTACTTCTTAACCATTTCCTTTTTGAATTCTTCCCACGGAATGTTGTAAGCATTTTCTAGTCTCATGGTTTGAGCAAAAGAATTCCACCAAGACAGCGCATGTTCCACTAAGGTACCTGTCGCATACTTCACCTTGCAATCCTCGGAACAGTTACTTCGTAGAAACACATACTCTGTCTTCTCAAACCACTGAGTCAAACCAACAGCTCATTCGGTTCCCTTAAAAGTGATAGGCTTGCAATTCATAAAGTCCTTATAAGTATAGAAACGATTCTCATTAGCAACGTACATTCCTACATGCCCACCATTTGGATGGCCAACACCCGCTTGCCCTGCAAGCACCGCGGCAATACCGTCATCCACCAGTTTCTGAATCTCAGCTGGTGTCATTCTCCTAGTCGGCATAATTCTATCAATCATTACAAGTGTACAACACGGTAAGTATCTGATCAATGTAACAGAATCATAACACAAAGTAAATAACACAATGATATATCATAATACAGCGTACATTCAACATCATAAATAGTACATCACCAAAATACATCATAGATTCAATACTTGTCATAAGTCTTACAAGATATGCAAAACGACTACAAGTTTCTTATCAAAATCTACTAACTGAAACTAGTCAGTTTAGTACGTACAAGGCAAACTACTACTACAATACTAAACTACCATAATAAAGATGATTACTAATCTCTACTGACGGTCTCCTCCGTATGTAGCCAAGGCATCAACACTATCATCGAAACGGAATCGCGCCATCCTGTCATAGTACGCCTGCCACTGCATGGCATGGATCTCATCCCTCAACTCCTGAATACTACGCTGGTAATGACGGCTATCAATATCAGTGAAAATAGTCTTATGATCCAACTTCTCCACAATTTTCTCAACCTCTGACATCCTCTTCTCCAACGACACCAAATGCTCCTGAATCTATGTCTCTGTCTTCTCTGTCGAACTCAACATCTCAGCATGCTCATACAAGTCACCCATAGCTCTCTTATCTCCCTTAATCTCTTTCTTCAACCCTAGAACATCAGTCTGTCGCGCACTCAACCGTCGAGACATCGACATGTAGCAACCCGTACACCAACCGATATCCTGACACAAATGGCTCAGCTCAGCCCTAAGCTCTGAGGGTGACACTCGCGGCACTGCTGAAGACTCTCCAATCTCAAACGTCGATGGTGGCTCAGACGTCACCTCGGTAACAAGTGCATGTCCCAATGCGTCCGACGTGTCAGGCTCATATGTGACGTCTGACACTGCTGGTGAAGGTAGTATAGGGAGATCCTCTGGCTCCTCCTCCTCGTCATCATCATCATCATCATCATCCATCTCATCATCATCCCCCATTTTATCATCATCCTTAATCTCATCATCAATAGGATGTGGATCCTCCTTTGGGCTAGGTGGTGCAAGCGCGGGATCAAGGGGTGCAACTGATAACTGACCGGATGGGACTGGTGTAGACATGATACTCTACAAGGAGTATTGAAAAAATATAAAAATCCTAGCCAAAATTTTTATAAAAATATTTTTATATGAACTAAGATAGCAGCGGAAAGTTTAAGTATATAATAGTATTAGAGAATGCATACATAAAAATTTAAATAAAACGATAAAAGAGTGAAGTGGCACGGAGGGCTGATGGCTATCGATTGTGAAAACGTTTTGACACAAGAAAGAGAAAATGTTTATAGTCGAGTATAACTTCATTCTCTATAAACCGTGTCTTTGATACCATTCTGTAACACCCCCAACTTGGATTATGGCAGCGGAACATAGTTTGGGGTATTACTTTCGGGTAAGACAGTCACAATCATAGAAAACGACCTCATAACAAGCCGTTTTAATAAAAATATATCATTCGAATTATAAATAAACATTGGAGTTCAAAAGATTCTCAAACATCACACGCAGCGGAATAAAAGACATAATTCAAAAGGGCTTTTCGAATGATAAAAAGATAGTAAAAGTAGATATGTAGTAAAAACAGATAGCCATCGATAATCTTCATGCCACTCCCAGCCAGTATAGTATGCATCAATTACCTGAGATAAAACATGCTTAAAAAGTCAACACAAAGGTTGAGTGAAATTCATAGGTTTATAGTAAATAGTTAAACACAAGATTTTCAAGTCTGGAAGATATAAGTAACAAATACATATATCAGGTAAGCGTCAAACAGTTGCTAAGCTCATGACACACAAAACGTTAACCGGCACCAAATAACATTGGCGTAAGTCGACAGTAACCACGGAATTTATAATATAATAGTTGCCCTCAAGTAGGTACTTTTGCTACATACCTAGATAACTCGAATATAGCTCAACACATCTGCCGGCCTTGGTCAACATGGCGGGATGGTCAAATCCTATAGGCCTATAAACTATAATCGCGCTCACTCGCAAGTGATTAATGGTTCATGACTGAGGGACTTGCTTTTGGCAAGGACGGTACTTAGCAATATCATCTTAGTCAGGAAAAGCATACAGTTAAACAATTGTGTTCATGAAAAGTAAATAGCATGTGTCTCCCCCATGGGTTTATAAACAATTTAAAAGTAAAGTGGGGCTATGAATCACACCTTAGTAGTAGAGAAACAAGATATCACAATAAGATCAGATGGTACAACACGACGAGTGAATGGCATGTTTCAGAAATAATCCTCAAAGTGGTTTATAAAACAATACTCGTATTTGAAATGAAAATGTTTAGTTTCAATGGCGTTTGAAAGAAATAAACGTTTAAGACTCGTGTGGATATAAGAAAGTTAAAATAATAAAAGTCGGCAAACAGAGATGAACACGTAGAAAAGAATAAAGAAAAGAGGGAAGAAATAAGAATAAGAAAGAAAGAATAAAATAAGAAAATGAGAAAGAAAACATCAATAGGTTGTTTCGGTGTTTTACCCATTCCCCAAATTGTTGATAAAACGTTGTGATTTAGGAAGAAAACGTATAAGTTACAAAAGGTTTTAGGATATTAAATAGTTATAAACGATTAAGTCATAAAGGTTCTATCGAATCCGTTTATAAAGCATTTCCAAGTCGTTACTACTCTTGAATAATATAAGTTTTATCGTCACATTATACAAGTTAAATATATATAATTAGACATTATCATTCGCGTGTATATTAGTTGTCAAGTTTATCGACCATTTTGTGTATGTTCAGGTCCAAATATATTAAGCTCTTATGAGTCTAACATACTCTTCCGTCTCAAGTACCAAAATCGTCCATAAGGTCCATCGGCTAATACCGTAAATCCAATAACGTCCAATCTCATCCAAAGCATAGGTTATTACAATATCCAAGTCCAATGTCCAAATCAAATCCCAAGTTATCCGGGTATTTTCCGAAACACCAATTGATAAACAATATAATAAATAGTTACGAAAAAATGAAAATGAAAATACAATACAAAACCAACACGAGACTCGACACTAACTCGAGGTTTTCTAACCTCGAGTATTATACGGCCGAGACTCCGTGAGTCCCGACTCAACACGACTCAACCACAAATCCAAGACCAAACCCTCGGCTACAAACTAATTCCAACCAAATGCTTCACAACCCGACTCGAGACTTAAACCAAACACACCTTCGCCGTGACTCCCTTGAGTCACGGCTCGACTTTTATCGAGCTTATAAGCTCTCGGCATGACCACAAAACCCAAACCAAATCCTATGCGACACAAACCAAACAAATAAACCCTTGCCGTGACTCCCTTGAGTCACGGCTCAACTCGACTCGAGCTTATGGGCTCTCGACAATCATAGACCCGAACCAAATCCAAAACAAATCCACAACAAGCTACAAAATAAACAAAAATAAGCTTAGATAAAGTAGAAATAACAAAACAAACAAGAACTCACCCCGAGTCAACTCGACTCGCGAGTTGACTCGGCTGTGTCACATGACTCGGACCGAGTCGAGAGTTAAAAGATTAGATCCACACGATTTATTTATAAAACAACAAGTTTTAAAAGGTTTTTATTAATAAAGATCGGTTTATAAAATTTTTAGGGTTAGGGTTTTATATAAAAATGAAAATGGAAGAAAAGGAGGCGCGTGGGTTATACCAAAAGAGAGAGGAGATGGTGGGGGTGCGGCGGTGAGTGGTGGTGCGATTGTGGTGACCGCGGTGGTGCTCGAACACGAACCAAACGGACTCCAAAAGTCTTCAAAAGTTCCAGAAATGAAGAGAGGGGCTTGATCTCCGTGTGGGGTGAAAATTGGAGGTGG
The DNA here is from genome assembly GCA_021014915.2 of Artemisia tridentata subsp. tridentata. Classification (NCBI taxonomy): domain Eukaryota; kingdom Viridiplantae; phylum Streptophyta; class Magnoliopsida; order Asterales; family Asteraceae; genus Artemisia; species Artemisia tridentata. Next base: position 29,012,071 of record CP139507.1, on the reverse strand, counting down.
CCGAAATTTGGTCGAACGGCGGTGGTGGCGGCCGGTAGGGTTCCGGCGAGAGGTGGGGAGAGGGTGGTGTGGAAGTGTGTGTATGTTATTATGAGGGAGAGAGAGAGAAGTGATGGTTTTTATACGAATGGAGGGGCCAAAGGTAGGAAAAAGAAAGTGGAGGGGGCGTGGTGTAACTGTCGGGCGGAGGGGGTGATTGTGCCAAGTAGTGAAACTTTTGAATTAAACACCGTGGGACCCATTTAACGTATCAAACGACCATAAAAATTTACGGGACTTGCGCCATTGTTTCCGAAATAATTCTTCTAGTAAAAATGAGTATAAACATGCATAACTTTCTCGAAGTTAATCTATTTTACAAAAATAGATTCGTTTCGTGTTTTCTATGTTGTGCCGACATAATAAAGGGATAACGCTCACGTTCATCAAGATATATACTGTTTCTCAAGTTCAAATAAGTTCAGGAAAAATTTAAATGCTAAGGTGATGCAAAAATAAATATTTTGCCAGTGAAAAAGGTTTTGAAAAATTACCGGGTGTTACAACATGAGTCTAATTTGCTTAGTCTAAAGTGATCCAATACTATGGTCTTTCTAACACGCAAATACTAACATGCATAAAAAAGCCTCAAAACTGGTAACAGAAAACTACCTCAAATGTGATAAATAAGATAAACTACAATTAAATGGACCAAAAGATGTATCAAATGATAAATGACAATATCCCTGAGAGGATCTAAACACACGTCTTGTGTTAGAGATACTTTGAGTAATACTAACTAGCACGCGGAATTTACTAGTTAATACTTAGAAGATATTGTATGTATGATGTATGAATGGAACAGTAATGTGTATGAACAAGGAAAATAACCAAAATGATTCAATATTATTGATATTAATATGAGTGATCTTAACTTATCACTAGGGTTACAAAACCTTGAATCTTTCACAAAGATACGTGTTGTTCTATATCAAAAACCTAACCTAGTGATGATGTACCCTCTGAACGGGTCCAAGGACTCCCCTTCGAACATGTGTGAAGCCCTCCCTTCGGAGGCCCAGGTTAATCTCTTAACACGTTTCATTGGCGTAAAACCATTCATCTATGAAGTGGTTACCATGTGGGAATCCGCCAATCAAAGCCTTAAGCCCTTCGGGGTATCTCCTACGAAGGAATTATAACGGAGAGCTACCTTGACCTGGTCATACCCACGTCTCCTCTTCCTTTAGGCTTTCCCGCCAAAACAGAGATTGTGGGCTACAAAGCCCTATCGGTTACCACAAATCATGGGACGCCCCCATGATCTCCGAATCAAGTGCAACCGCCCTCTAAGGCCTATTTCTCCCCTATAAATAGCTTAGACGGGCCAGAATCATGGTAATGTGAACTGATCGCCAACTTAACTCTCTCAACTTACTACAAACTTACCATTACACATACTTACTCGCACGCCGGAGGTGGTTCGCAGGGTCCATCCCCTGCGCAATCACTTAACGTAGTGTTTTAGTATTTCTTATTTTAGGTTAAAGACAAGCTTGACGCAACCTCAACACCCCATAAATCCTTTGATCATCATCGAAGGCCTGGTAGTGCAATTTATTGTACAATCAGTGGCGCCATCCGTGGGACCGCTACAATTGGTCTCGTTATTTCCAAGCTTATATATCCGGCATGGATCAAGGGAGAGAAGATACTCCCCCACCGAGTTTCTCGACCTTGGCGCCAATACCAATCAATGACTCTAACAACCTTCCCCCAATAACCGCCTCCACGTTCTCACCCAGAAACAACACCCAACCATCATGCTTCGACATCAGCCAATCCGGAGCCTATTATTAGCCCAGCCTTTGTCGAAGCCAACCACGAAGTGTTGGAATCTCTCTTAAGGGCTCGCAGAAGGCAAGTTAGGAATGCTGAGATACGAAGGGAGTTGGAATACTCAAGTGAAGAGTATGATGAAGAAATGGAAGCGAAGCCTAGGCCTCCGGCTCATGGGCCAACACTCTCAACCCTGAGGATTAGGTCACCAGTTGGTCAAAGGTTAAGCCAAAGGTCCGTTGGTTTCGAAGGAGTCCCGGAGAGGGCTCCAACAAGAAGAGAAGGGGTGGTTATGGAAGGCTCCAATGGTAGGAGCCAGCGAAGGGAAGAAGTGGGGGTGAATCTACCTCCGTTGTTAGCAGCTCATCTTGGAAGGACTGAAGCTGGGGTTCCGTTGCAGCCTTCTCACGCATCAGGCGTAGAAGGCAATCCATCTGCAATTAATATGGGAGGAAATCTTCCTCCCAATGGTATGTACCCCCCGTTCCAAACTCAGTCTTATCCTCAAAGTTTATATCCTCCAGTTACTGGACAGCCTAATAACCCAAGTCTCCCTCAACCTTATGGGAGCATACCCTTCGGGCATCCTATGGCGTACCCTCCGTATGCCTTGGGAAACGGTTATCCGTTCGTCATGAACACACCTTATCAGTCCTACCCAAGCCAAACTCCAATGAGAATGCCCCCAAACAACAATCCTTACAATACTGTCCATATGTATGCACCACCTTATAATTGTCTATACTCGGACCCTATGGGTTCGGCTACACCCTTCGTTAGATGGATAGAAGATTACCCATTGCCTGATGGGTTGAAAATGCCTTCTCATATTGGGACTTATGATGGGAAGGGGAATCCGGACAATTTCTTACATTTGTTCGAAGGGGCTATTAAGATGCAAAAGTGGGTTATGCCTGTGGCCTGTCACATGTTTACTTATACCCTACGGGATTCTGCCCGTATTTGGTGGAATGGGCAAAAGCCTAGCAGCATTGTCAATCTTAATGATCTCAAGGCTAAGTTTCGATCACACTTCAGTCAGCAAAAGAAGTTTACTAGGACCCATCTAACGGTGCACAACATCAAATAAAAAGAAAACGAAAGCACAAGGGCCTTCGTTACGAGGTACATCGATGAAACTTTACAGATCTTGGGTCTCCATGAAGATCAGCGCATTTCAGGTTTCGTACATGGCCTTTGAAATCGGAGTTTGGTGGAATTCTTATCCAATGACCTTCCGACAACTTACAAAGGGCTAATGGAAAAGACATATACTTGGATTGAGGCAAAAGAAGTATCTACTAATGGTGCTCCGGTTGACAGATACAACAACAACAAGTTCTCAAAGCATTCTGTGTGGGAAGGGTCAAAGAACAAGAACAAAGGCAGAGACAGGTTTTCTCCATACAAAGGTCCTAATCACGGTTTGCTGGGAAATTTAACTAAGTCTCCGAAAGAAATACTTGCTACGGAGAGGGCTGCTAAGGCCTTCGAAGCACCCCCTCACATGACAAGCAAGGGTAAAAACAGGGATACAAGCAAGTATTGCCATTTTCATGAAGATTATGGCCATGATACAAACAGTTGTAGGGAGCTAAAGAAACAGATAGAGGAAGTTGTAAAGTCCGGGCAATTGGCACATTTGGTAAAGGGTATAAAGAAGGGAAAGGAAAAAATGTCCGATACTCAATTGGCTAAGGACACTACTCCTCTCGAAGCCCCAATACTCATGGTTCGTCGGGGCGAAGCCGGTTTAAAAAGAAAGATAATGGAGCAGGAAGTAGACGAAGTGGGGGAGGTAAGATTTCCTCCTATTACAGGCCAAGTCCCTTCGAATGATCCAGTGGTTATCAAAGTTCTAGTCTTCAACCGAGAAGTAAACAGAGCCTACATGGACTGCGGAAGCTCCTGCGAAATCATATACGAACATTGTTTTCTTAAGCTCAAGCCTTCGATCAGATCGCAACAGGTTGATTCGAAGATACCTTTGGTAGGGTTCTCCGGTGAGCATTCTTGGCCTCTGGGAGAAGTGCCATGGACATTACAATAGGAGAAGGCAAGCTCGCAAGGACAGTAACCCTCACATTTGCTATCGTAAGGTCTGATTCTCCTTACAATTTGCTGATAGGAAGGACCGCCATGCAAAAGATAGGTATCGTAGTCTCCACCATACATGTAGCGGTTAAATTCCATACACCTTATGGGATAAGAACCGTGTTCTCTAGTTACAATCAGGGTAAAACCGGAGATGCTGGTAAAAAGATTAAGGAAAGTCCCGAAGAACCTCCGAAGGCCATTCTAATTTGTGCAGATGCCGAAGAACGTATTGTGGTAAATGAGCTCTATCCAGAGCAAACGGTGGTAATCGGAAAGCAACTCCCTGCTAACTTCAAAGCAGACTTGGAGAAGCTACTCAAAGCCAACAAAGATGTCTTCGCATGGACATACTCAGATATGACAGGGGTTCCTCGGACTCTTATGATTGATGGAAAGCCCTTCGGCACATAACACAAGCTTAATGAGTTCAAGCACATTGAACCAATTAAGCATAAGCGATGAAGCCTGGCACCTGAAAGGAACGCATCCGCTTGCAAAGAATTCTCAGGGAAGTGAAATACCAAACCTGGGTAGCCAATCCAGTTATGGTAAAGAAGAGTGACGGAGGGTGGCGAATGTGTGTTGACTTCACCGACATCAACAAAGCTTGCCCGAAGGACTGCTACCCTCTTTCAGAAATTGATTGAAAGGTCGAATCCCTCTCAGGGTTCCGTTTGAAATGTTTCCTCGACGCCTACAAAGGGTATCATCAAATACAAATGGCGGAGGAAGATGAGGAGAAAACAACCTTCTACACAGGAAAGGGTGTCTATTGCTACAAGAAAATGCCCTTCGGTCTAAAGAACGCAGGGGCAACTTATCAACGATTGGTAGACAATGCCTTCCACAAGCAAATAGGAAGGAACCTAGAAGCCTACGTTGATGACATGGTAATAAAAAGTAGGACTGAAGAGGACCTAATCTCCGACATTCAAGAAACCTTTGATCAATTAAGGGCAATCAACATGAAGCTTAACCCAAAGAAGTGTTCATTCGGCGTGGAAGAAGGACAATTCTTGGGGCATCTGATTACAAAGCAAGGAATCAAAGCTAACCCTTCGAAAGTCAAAGCCATCACTGATCTACAAGCTCCAAAGTCATTGAAAGAAGTGAAAAGCCTGAATGGGAAGCTCGCAGCACTCAGCAGATTCCTGTCGAAAGGGGCAGATCGTTCTTTACCATTTTTCAAAACACTCAAGGGGTGTACGGATAAAAATACTTTTCAATTGAGCTATGATGCAGAAGCCGCTTTCCAAAAGCTAAAGGAGTTCATGGAAATTTTACCAACACTTACAGCCCCAATCAAAGGCGAAGTGTTGTTCATGTACATCATGGCATCTTTCGAAAGCATTAGTGTTGTTCGTTTGGCAGAAAGGGATAAGAAACAAGTTCCGATTTACTTTGTTAGCAGGGTCCTGCAAGGGGCCGAATTGAACTATCCGGAGTTGGAAAAGCTGATCTCAGCTTTGGTTTATGCCGCAAGGCGTCTTCGAAGGTATTTCCAAGCTCATCCCATCACAGTATTGACCGACAAGCCAATTAAGCAGATATTGTCGAAGCCTGAGAAATCGGGTAGAGTGGCTAAATGGGCCATCGAACTGGGGGAGCATGACATAGAGTACAAGGGTCGAAACTCCGTGAAAGGGCAGATACTTGCAGACTTTCTTGCTGAAACACCCTACGAACCTAGCCAAGACAAGAAAATCCCAAAAGAAAAGCCCCAAAAGACGAATGAGGGGTGGAAACTATATACAGACGGAGCCTCAAGCTCTGATGGTTCAGGAGCAGGTCTAATGTTGGTCAGTCCGGATGGAAAGGAGTATACTTATGCTCTACATTTTGAGTTTGAAGCTACCAACAATGAAGCAGGGTACGAAGCTTTGTTAGCCGGTCTTCGACTTGCAAAGGAGATGGAGGTTGGGAATCTCTCAATTTTTGTGGATTTGCAGCTAGTCGCCAACCAAATCAAGGGCTCTTACGAAGCAAGGCAGCCCACCATCAAACAATATTTGGATAAAGCCAAAGAACTTCTTCAGGGGTTCGACTCCTATGAGATAGCACATGTTCGCAAAAATCAAAACAAGAAAGCAGATGCCTTGAGCAAGCTAGCTTCGATGGCATTTGCTCATCTAACGAAGGAGGTTTTGGTAGAAGTATTGGCGGACAAGTCAATAAAAAGAGGCGAAGTATCTGATGTCATACCTGAAGAAGGCTCAAATTGGATGACCCCAATAAGGGAATATTTGATCAGTGGTATCCTTCCTGAAGACCCAAAGCTAGCACGAAAGGTCAGGGTCAAGGGTCCCCAATATAGACTAATTGGGGATAATCTCTACAGAAGATCCTTTTTATCTCCATGGCTTCGTTGTGTGGGACCAAAGCAAGCTTCGAACATCATCTGTGAGGTACATGAAGGATCCTGCGGTTTACACGCAGGCCCTCATTTCGTTGTCTCGAAAGTAATGAAGCTTGGATATTATTGGCCGTCCATGCACAGGGACGCAATAGAGATAATACAAAAGTGTGAAGCATGTCAGATCCACTCGAAAGTTCCAAGAATGCCTAAGCAAGACATGACCTCAGTCACTTCAGCATGGCCCTTCTGTCAATGGGGAATTGATATAGTCGTACCCCTATCAGTAGCTCCAGGAGGGGTAAAGTTCTTAGTCGTAGCCATCGATTACTTCACCAAATGGGTTGAAGCAAAGCCTTTGGCATCAGTAACGGGGAGGCATATGGAAAAATTCGTGTGTGAACACATAATCTGTCGTTTTGGTGTTCCTCACACTATCATTTCTAACAATGGAAAGCAGTTCGCCCAAGGCGTGTTCCTGGTCTTTTGCGAAGGCCTAAAGATCAAGCAGTCATTCACTTCCGTCTACCATCCTCAGGGCAATGGGCAAGTCGAAGTCACCAATAGGGACATTGTCAACGGAATTGAGAAGAGGTTAGGACGAAGCCATCAGGGATGGGTAGGCGAACTACCCCAGGTTCTGTGGGCTCATAGGACGCACCCCAAGTCAAGCCACGGGGAGACTCCTTTTAGCCTCACTTATGGTACAGAGGCTGTTATACCCTCCGAAATAAGCATCGAAACAGAACGCATTGTGAACTTTGAAGTTAAGACAAATGAAGAAAGGCTTCGGGAAAACCTTGATCTTCTTGAAGAAAGAAGAGAAATAGCCTCAATCAGAGAGGCTATCTATAAACAGAAGTTTGAGAAGTACTACAACAATCGAGTTCGACCCTCAACATTCAAGCCAGGTGAATATGTCCTTCGGTTAAATAGCGCAAGCAAGGCTGAGTATGAAGGAAAACTAGGGCCCACATGGGAAGGGCCCTACGTCATATCAGAAGCCTACGACAATGGAGCCTACAAGCTCACAACGCTTAAGGGAGAGGTCATGGATAGGACTTGGAATGGTACCAATCTTCGTAAGTTTTACATATAAGACTTACTATCATTAAAAGCACTCAGTTTGTTTTTTCGAAATTCATGTAACGCATTCTTCTCACTTGGGGAAAGAAGCATTAATGGTAGGTGTCTTAGTGTTCATTTCTTAAAATGATGTAATCCTCCCTACCCACTTAATGATATAACGCATTTCCCCCAAATCTCTTATTTCGTTATTTATAACAAAGATTTGTTCAGCCAAGTACTTTACAAGTTTCAATGTCGAAGGATGAAGCAAGACACATGTCTTGTATGAAAATAACATCCATTACAATTCACATTAACTTTCCTATAAAGTCTTAGGGTATTCTAAGCCCTTCGCAACTTAAGGATAAAGACGGAGTGGGTCGCGACCCTCTGTCGCAGTCAAATTATACGATTGCAGAAAATCTTGGTTCAAAATACACACAATAAGGTTATAACCTTAGGTTGTATGTGTACGTTTAATATAAGCGTAAGAGAAGAAAAGCATGACATTCAAAAAAGGGACATTATCCCTTAAATGGTACTACTAAGACCATGCATGGTCAAAGCCATCAAAAAATGATAAAGCAATTGTTTGAGGCATGGGTCGAAGCCCAGCATAAAGCAAAGACAAATTGTTCAAACATGCAAACGCCTAACAAACATAATGGGACATTGTTCAAAAAAGGGTACAAGGCACCCTTAAGACTAAATTATTGCCAACATGGCAGCCATCAGGCATTCTTCGAGAAATTTTGATTCTTTGATGGAGACGGAGGCCTCATGGATACAGTCTTCTTGGTTGGAGAGGGGGGCTGAACCTTCCTCGGTTTCTTTGCTAGGAGATCTTCTACTGAAGCTGAAGGGTCTTTGGTTGCTTCGGTGAGGAAAGGGTATTCTGCTGTAGTGAACGCATTGCCAGCATTATTATACTCTCGCTCAGAATTCGGACGATAGTAAGGTATCTCTGACAGAATCACAGGTTTCTTTGTTTGAGCAATTTCTTCTAATGTCGTACACGTACCATAGAAAATGGCTGCGTTCACCAGCCTCCCGATGACTTCCCCCACCTCATCACTATGATACAATTCCATTGCAATATGAGGAACAACCTTCGAGACCACCTCAGCTCTGTCCTTCTTCAATTTCTCACATTGAAATTTAAGATCATCAATCTCCTCGCAAAGCTGGACATCCTGCTCCACCAACCTAGCCTTTTCGGCTTCGAGACATGAACATGTGGAATTAAGCATTGTAATCTGTGCTCTATATCCAAACACCTTAGCCTCCTCCACCCACAATCTCTCACAAGATTCCCTTAACTGTCTTTCAAGACTATTGATCCTCACTCGCATATCTTGGACAACTGGATTCCTCTCTAAATCCTCCAATGCCTCTTTGCACTTGGCTTCCAATTCATAATACTGACGATCCCTGTCCTTCTCTTTGGCTAAAATAGCATCCATTTTACCTCTCACAGCCACCACTGTTTGCACCAATTCTCTTGTGCGGGAATTAAGATGGTTATCCAAAACAGCCTGTCTAGCATAGCTCTTGGAATGAAAGTTGCAAAGCTCCTCCATTGACATATTATCCAAAATGCCTTTCCAACTGGGAGGTGTCATCTTGTCAACCAATTGGTGACACGCAAGGGCACTAGGAAGCTCCTTCGTATCAGGCAAACCTGCGAAAGATATGACAGTCAGCTGCATGGAGTATGGTATCTATTATGCATATGAAATTTCTACTTACTAGGAGTTTGATCTTCAGGAATCTTTAGGATGGTTGGTACAAAGGTCTTAGCATGAGAACTTTTTGGGTTTAACCGTTCTTGTCGAAGGGGTGGGAAGGGATAATTTCCTTTTCGGAGGGGTTTTCACAGTAGACATAGCAACTCTTCCTTTCTTAATCTTCTTGTCTGATATGCCGGAGGACCGTGCGAGCCTTGCTTGAAATTCCTTGATAAGGGGATCATCAGAATCTGCCACATTTTCCACAAAGTGTGGGGTCTCTTCATCATTAACTGATATTGACGGAGAGCCTACTCCATAGATCACATTTTTTGGATCTTGGGGGATGAAACTAACTTCTCTGTTACCACGGGCAACAACAAAATTTCTGAATGCCATTCCTGCAGCAACAAAGGAGAAAAGATAAATATCAGCAGATAAGTTATTTACTCTATTCAAATAGATATATACATACTTTTCCCTTGACACATTATCTCAGGTTTCATTGGAGAGCCTTCCCAACGATCAATGATGCCCGCCATATAAAGAACCGGCTCAGGAAATGTTTGAACATCAAAAGGATGACGTGCCAGACGTTGGTAGAGGGGATTGCTCCTTATATGATATGGTAAAGAATCATCAAAGCGTTTCTCGTCAAACTGGAATGCTTTATCTAGCAAGGCTGGATATTTTGAAGGTATGATTGTGTTTTGTACATAAAAGAACAAGCCTTTCCATTTTCTTATATTGGCAAAGGGTTTAGCAATTAAACAAGGCACATCATACTCACATCTCTTGGCCAAGGTTATCCAATCACCACCCGGGTAAAGGTTAATGAAGCCTCTAAGCACAGTTAGTGTGGGCTCATAACCATAAGCTTTGCACACAACAATATAGGTGGTCAACTTGGCTAAGCCAAATGGATTCAACCTTGAAATATGTACTTGGTAATATTGTAAGAATTCTAGTATTAAGGGATGAATAGGAATCCTAAAGTTGGATTCCGTAAATGCATGAACATAAAGCCCCACATACCCAGGTGGAGCATCAAAAATATTTTGGTTATCGCTTGGAAGAATCACTTTAAACTCCCTGGGTATGGGGTATTTTCCAAGAAATTCCGTCAAATCCTTCTCTGATAGAGTACATTTTTGCTCCCTAATAATTCTTTTCGCTGCCATGCTCATCGTAAACTAGAAACTATGAGAGCAAAATGATAAAGGATTTGGGAGGAAAAATTACCTTTAAGCTCAACCAAAGCACTAAGCACAGCGTAGTGTATGTGTATTTTGGTCGTAAAAGAAAAAGTGCTCTAGGGTTAGGATCAGGAAGGGTTTATCAATCTCCTTTGTGGTTTTATCCTAGCCATCCACGTGCAACTATAATCCGACTTATATACGGACTTTAACTCGATTTTTAAATTTTGAAAAGAAGTTTCTGGTTACCGAAATACTAGCTGCTGTAGCATAGGGTGTGGTAGTTGGAAATTAATTAGTCGCATTTATTGCATATTTTTTTAAGCACATATCTTCTTTTCGTCTGAATTTGTGACGCAAGAGATATGGTGTAGCATGCTGATTTTGAGTCAAAAGCAATTTATACTCGTACGTATATATCACTTTCGACTGGGGGGCTTGATGATGTACCCTCCGAACAGGTCGAAGGACTCCCCTTCGAACCTGTGTGAAGCCCTCCCTTCGGAGGCCCAGGTTAATCTCTTAACACGTTTCATTGGCGTAAAACCATTCATCTATGAAGTGGTTACCATGTGGGAATCCGCCAATCGAAGCCTTAAGCCCTTCGGGGTATCTCCTACGAAGGAATTACAACGGAGAGCTACCTTGACCTGGTCATACCCACGTCTCCTCTTCCTTTAGGCTTTCTTGCCAAAACAAAGATCGTGGGCTACAAAGCCCTAGCGGTTACCACAAATCATGGGACGCCCCCATGATCTCCGAATCAAGTGCAACCACCCTCTAAGGCCTATTTCTCCCCTATAAATAGCTTAGACGGGCCAGAATCATGGTAATGTGAACTAATCGCCAACTTAACTCTCTCAACTTACTACAAACTTACCATTACACATATTTACTCGCACGTCGGAGGTGGTTCGCAGGGTTCATCCCCTGCGCAATCACTTAATGTAGTGTTTTAGTATTTCTTATTTCAGGTTAAAGACAAGCTTGGCGCAATCTCAACACCCCCTAAATCCTTTGATCATCATCGAAGGCCTGGTAGTGCAAATTATTGTACAATCACCTAGGATATCCTTTTATAGACTAAGGAGTCCTGTATAAGTAAACTACAATATTCGTATCAATCTATAACTAGAAGATATTTACTAAATCTTTTCTATACTTATCATATTACACGTATTTAGAACATAAGCAGTACAGATTATTTGTACTGGCAGTACTAACTGACTTAGTACTGTTAGTATAAACTTGCATCAGTTGAAACTCTAAGCCTGACAGTACTAACTGTTGGTTTAATTCCAAACAATCCTCCCCTAAACTTATGATTTCTCTCCAAATCACTAAGTTTCTTTAATTAAACTTCAACTCTGATGATGGGGGGATTCTGCCAAACACCTTATCTTCTTTTTCTTTCAAACTGATCATAGATTCTCTGAATCAAATTTTGAACCACTTCATTTTCTTCTTCACATCTGAGCTTTGAAGAAATCATCACTGCAAGTACTTCATAACTCAATGGATATTCCAATTCTGCTAACATAAAGATATCCACTCCATTCGGTGTTGACAGATGATGCACATTGCAAGAACTATAGAACTCCCATAAAGTAGATAAATCATAAATAGGAAATTCCAATACACATCTGTAGAATCTGGTTCATATAATCTCTTGAATTCAACCCAAAGCTCTTGTTCTTTCACATCAGTCCTCTTCTTTGTTTTGAGCTTGTCTTGAACTAATCTCCATAAAGTATCCAGATCTTCCCTATCACAAACTCTTAGCAGGTTTTCAAAATTCTTGAAAACTGTTGTCTCTCCACCAACTCTAGTAACCTTCCAAGCTTTTCCAAATTTATCTTTATAAATATCCCAGTCAACAATTGGATGTCTAGTTTGAATTGAATTAACACATAAAGCTTCTGGCACAATGACTAACATATTACTCATCTGCTCTTGTGATAATTATACTCTTTCTTCATGAGCTTCTTCTTTCTCAGTTGGTTCTTTATAAGCAATCTTAAGTCTTTTTGAAGATCTTATCTCTGTGTCCATAGGAATAAAATCTTGAGCTCTTTTGTATTCCTTGTAATATAAATATTCAATTTCTTCATTTGACTTTCCTTTCAACTGAGCAGCTTTCCAACCAGCTTGATTCCTTAAGTACATTTTCATTCCACTTATGATCTGAGCCTTTGTTGGTTTCCTCTTTCTTTTCTGACTTTGATTTTGTCTAATATTCTGTATTAGCTCATCCAAAGCCACTTCATCACTCCTTGAATTTATGAAATCAGCAAGTTGAGCTGACCTTTCTTCAACACTTAGTATTTCATTTGCAAGTAGTTCTAAGGCCTTTTACTTCACAATTGGATCAGTATCAATCAAATGTTGTATCTGCTCATCAAGTGATTCTTGAGCTACAATGACACCTGAAGCAATTCTTTCCTTTTCCAATCTTTGAGTTTCCATAAAACTTGCGACTTCTTCTTCATGAAATTTTCTTGCCAATTCTTCATCCAAATCTATCTGAGCTTGTGTCCTTGGCTTTATTTTCCTTTGTTGCTCAGCTTCTTTTGCTGTCGTTGGAGCCTTTCCTTTATCTGCTCTCTTTCTTTCATACTCCTCTTGCTCAGCAGTACCTTCTATCATCCTAGCAGTTTGTACTGCTACTTCTACTCCAGCAGTACCTTTTTGAGAACTTTGAGTAGTATCAGCAACATCTTCATCAAGATCAACCAATTCTGTTTTCTCTTCAAGATCCATAGGCTCTGTAGCTTGATCTTTATCCATGTCATCACCATTATCACCACCAGTTTCTTGTTTTTCAAAATCAAATTGCCTCCCCTGAGTTTCCGACCCTGTTTTCCCTGTTTTCCTCCCCTGTTTGGGAGAATCACCCAAATCATCATCATCCGAGTCAGAAGGACTTGAAGAACTTGTAGAAAGAACTATCCTTGATCTTTTGCCCTTGGATTTCTTGACTAGAACCTCTAATGTCTTCATTCTAGTCACCAACTTTGTGTACACCAGGGCAAAATTCCTTTTGTGACTCTTCAATTTAGCTTCCAAAGATGTCACCTTAGCAGACAAGTTGGTACATAGATCCATTAATTCCTTTAGTTTAGAGCTGCCCTCATCACTTCTAGATGTGTTACCTGCTAGGAGAGGTGAATCAAGGGGCATAGATTCAGTTTCTGCCCTAGTTGGACTAGGATGTACTCCTGAACCACCCATATGTTCCATTTGGCTTGGGATTACATCACCTATGGCAAGTCTTTGAGGACTTGGCACATTAGATGTTGCCATGGTAGGGGTCTTAATGATGTTTACACTGCCCTGCCCAGCTACTAAGCCTGAAACAGTAGTGTAAGCCCCATCCATACTATCAGAATTGATAGCCTCATCTGCTACAAAGGTTTGAGGAGGAGAACTAGGCTGAGGGACCATAATTTCCTTTCTGGTTCTTCTCCTATAGGTGTTGGTTACTGGGGGTGTATGTTAAATATCTAGAACCACAATTGGTGTATGTTGGGGCTCAGTTGGGATGACTGACCCTTCACCCTGAAAATTTTGTATTCATTCCAACATCTAAGAAAAAAGAGGTATTACTACCCCATTAAAAAGTCTACTTGCCATGGCCATATTTTGAAAAAGTTTTTGTTGCAGGCAAGGTGTTGGAAAGGTTTGGTTATGTTTCTTTAACAGATTCTTTTTCTTGTTTAAGAATACTTGCATAAATCTTGGATACATCAAAAACTTAGTTTTACTTTTCACATTATTTACCATACTCTCAAATATGAATTTAGAAAAGTTAAAAACTCTGTTTGTTGATAAGCATATGAGATCAATAGCAATATTGTTACTGAATTGCTCCTATGATGTTCTCTTTAGGCTTAAACAGTGTAAGAGAGTATGGATTAAAAATCTCCATTGTGGGGAGAAGCATCCTTTTTGAAAAGTTAGTTTATGATTGGATGTATCATACCCCATTCTAGCAATTTCTTGCCAAATTTCTGTGTTTGGCAAATCATTGATACCATCTGAATCTTCTAACTTAAGATGTCTCCTAATAGAATTTTCAGTAACAATGAATGATATGCCATCCACATTAGAATGTAATTCTATGTCTCCATCTTCACTAGTTATGGCAGTAGCAGTCTGCCAAAACTCTGTGATTTGAGAGACAAATAGAATAGGGTTAATTGAAAGAGCATACCTTATGTGAGTTGTGTTCAAGAAGTCCACAGTCTCATGAAAAATAGGTCCATCACCCTGCTCTGTTTTCTCCAAGAAGGCCACCTGATTGTGTGTCTTGACAAATTCCAAATTAGCCATGACTAATATGCAAGTTATACAAGAAAAGTGATCGTTTGTGGTTTAATTTAAGGTGTGAAAAGCCAATTGGGTTTTTATAGAGATACTGTTAGGGTTTGAGAATTTTGCGGAAGGATAAGAATTATCTTTAGAAAGTAAATAAGAGTAATATTTAGAAAGAAGATAATTATCCTTGAGAAAAACCCTATATATATGGTAAGAAACGTTATTTACCCAACGGCTAGATTAAAAATTAGTTACTAACACAACAGTTACAACGGCTAGTTCAGCAGTACAAACTTTGCACTAGCAGTACTAATTTTTAAGAAAAATTTTAAGGAGCAGTATAAACTCAATATTGATTTAAAAACAATACTACCCACTTATAATTTTTAGCAAACTATCAGCTATCAACGGATTTGATGTGTCTTTACCAATAGCCGTTTGCTTTGGACTAGCCAACTCTTCACTGTGAGATATGGTGAGTTGATAACCATATAGTTTTTGTAAACTATCAACCATGAACGGATTTGAGAAGTCTTTACCAAAAACTGTTTGCTCTGGACTAGTTGGTTCTTGATGTAGATTAGACATGGTGAACCAATTACCATTTGTTGTGTGCAAAGGTTACACACTTCAAGCTCCAAAGCACCACACAATCCAAAACAAAATGCACTTGTAACTCCTTTGTGCTTACCATCCATACCTGCAATTGTTAGTCCAAAACCAAGAAACAAAGTGCAAAGCACTTGTCTCATAACATTATAAGCATATGACTAACAAAGTGCACACAAATAAGAAAATTAATTTCCTTGGGAAACCCAAGCCATCACTGACTTAGGTTTGCCTCTTGCATCAATATAATTAAATCTTTTTAGAACAGTTGATGCACCATTGGATTGGAGAGGTCTCCAAACCCAACATGCTGAGGCTTTAACCCCATTTCCCATATTTTCCCTAGCAGTGTTTTTAAACTTGTCAGTACTAACTACTTGGCTAGCAGTATGAACTGCTGGCTTTGCAGTTGTAACCTTAGGTTTCCAAATTTGTTTCTTTACCACTGCTTTGTTATGAAAGGGTCTTTTACCAGTCTTTGGTGGAGATTTAAAAAGAGTTTTTGCACTTTGAACTGCTGGTTTTAGGTAAAAAGTCTTATTTGGTCTGGCAGTATGAACTGCTGGTCTAGCAGTACTAAGTGATTTTGGGCTAGACCTCAATAGAACTGCTCTGGGTGTCATTCTAGCAAAATTAGAGTGAAATTGAGGTCTTTCTAAGTTCACTCTCTGGTTTGTATACCCAGTTACCCATTTGTTGCAATAAGTTGCAAGATGGTCAAAAGCTCCACAATTAAAACAAGCTTTCTTGTATAGGACAAAGTCATCACCTAGTTGGTGAGACTTGAGGTTGTTCCAATTCCTTTGGTTACCTCTGGGCTTGTGTGTGGTTCTATACATTTCACAATATCTTACTGGTTGCCTAACTTGTCTTACATTGGTTTTAGGCCTAACAATATTATTCTTGACCACCTTGGGAACACTTGTTCTCTGTACCTTAACACTATCAGGTTTAACCTTAACCTGATCATCCTCATCATCATCAGAAGTCCAATCCTCAATGGTTGGAGCATTTGAGTCCCTAGCAGAGGACACCTTTTCCTCAGTGAGTGAAGTATCACTTGCACTCTCAAAGGTTGCAGTTACTTCTACAGGCTTGTCAACTGCTACATTTTCTTTTGGTTTAGGACCATATTCTAGCTTAGATAGTTGAAATTCAGGCAAACCTGTGTGTTCTAGGTCTATACCTGGAGGTGCAGGTATTCCTCTGTGAGGAGGTGGAACAGACTTATACCCTAGACCTGACTTAGCCTTGTTGATGATTTGACACTCAATTATTTTATTGACACCTTTAGATGCATATTCTAGTGTCTCTACACTTAATTGAATGTTCTCATTAGACTTTTTGATCCTATCCAATTCAGCTCTCAACATACTAATTTCAGCATCTCTAAAGGTTAAATCTATTTTAAGCACAACTATGTCATCAGCAAAACTAGATTCATTACTCTTATAGTGGACAATTTTCTCCTCTAGAACAGCTAAACCTCTCTTATGATTTGCTAAATTATAACTAGTCTTGTTTAGCTCTATTCTCTGTTCATCATATTGTTTCCTAAGAGTTTCTAGTTCTTTTAAAGCAACACATGATTTAGAACACTTAGCAATTTGTACCTCAGAATCAGAGAAAGCCATGAGTGCCATCTCAGTAGGTGTTGCTTCCTCTTCTTCCATAAAGCTCCAATCAAATCCTGAGCCATCAATGGCCACCATAGCTTTTGAGCTTGAGTCAGCGATCTCTACTACCTTGGTCTTGCCTCCATAGCTCTTATTCCTGCTATCTTGTTGTCTTGGTCTTCTGCACTCCTTTGAAAAATGACCCATCTTATGGCAATTATAGCATTCAATCTTTGACTTATCATAACTAGCAGTATCATTGCTGTTTATGGTAATCTTCTTCCCTGTCCTCTGATGGAATTTCCTAGCCCTCATGCTAAGAAAAGAAATTTGCCATTTAATATCCATCTCCTCCAAATCATCATCATTGATCTCTTGGAGGTCTTCATATGTCAACATGGATCCATTGTGCTGAGTTGTCAGGAATGCACAACAAGTTGCCTCATCCATAATGCCTTTAGTACTGCTTGATGTGCTAGCAGTACCAATATTTGAGCTAGCAGTACTAACTCCTCCAGTAGTCTTAACTTATTCAAAAGGACTTGAGGTACTAGGAGATGACACAAATGCCATATTCCCAGTGCTTGAGCTTGTTCCAGCATTCTTCCTCACATCTTGCTCCACAATCTTGAAATTACTATACAAGTCCATCAAGCTCATAGAATCAATATCCGGCTTGTTCTTCCACACAACAACATGCATAGCCCATTCTGATGGTAAACTTCTCAGGAATTTGGAGTTGAGGTCTTCCTGAGGTATTTCAATTCCAAGAATAGCAAGTTGGCTTACAAGCTTCTGAAGCCTGTTGAACATATGATCCAATGATTCATTGCTAGTTGCTGAGAAGTTCTCAAAATTTTGCTTGAGAAGTGTCTTCTGTGTCTTTTTGGTGGCATCATTCCCACCACACCTAGCAACAATGGCCTCAAATAGTGTCTTGGCACACTTGAACTTGCTGAAGTTCAAGAGTTGATCATTAGGGATAGTCATTAGCAGCATGCTTCTGGCCTTGAGGTCATTCTTCATCTGAATCTTCTCCTCTGCAGTCACTGGTTTTGTCTGCACAATTGTCTCAACCTTACCATCAACAGTAGATGTAGTAGTTGAGGGCTTAAAAGAATTCCCTTCTTCTATGATTTCCCAGAGTGCATAATCTTGCACATGGAAGTATTGCTCAATCCTTAACCTCCACATGTCGAATTCATTGGGCTTAAGTACTGGCAACTTTGCAGTTACATTGGTTGTAGAAGTCTCCATGTCCATTGCTTCCTTGTTAAAAGAGAAAACGTTCTTCTGGATCTTCTAATTCCTTGTCACTGGCTTTGTCTGCACAGTTGTCTCAACCTTACCATCAACAGTAGATGTAGTAGTTGAGGGCTTAAAAGAATTCCCTTCTTCTATGATTTCCCAGAGTGCATAATCTTGCACATGGAAGTATTGCTCAATCCTTAACCTCCACATGTCGAATTCATTGGGCTTAAGTATTGGCAACTTTGCAGTTACATTGGTTGTAGAAGTCTCCATGTCCATTGCTTCCTTGTTAAAAGAGAAAACGTTCTTCTGGATCTTCTAATTCAAAGTATCAGAACCTGTCTCTGATACCACTTGAGAGGATCTAAACACACGTATTGTGTTAGAGATACTTTGAGTAATACTAACTAGCACGCGGAATTTACTAGTTAATACTTAGAAGATATTGTATGTATGATGTATGAATGGAACAGTAATGTGTATGAACAAGGAGAATAACCAAAACGATTCAATATTATTGATAATAATACGAGTGATCTTAACTTATCACTAGGGTTACAAAACCTTGAATCTTTCAAAAAGATACGTGTTGTTCTATATCAAAAACCTAACCTAGGATCTCCTTTTATAGACTACGGAGTCCTGTACAAGTAAACTAAAATATTCGTATCAATCTATAACTAGAAGATATTTACTAAATCTTTTCTATACTTATCATATTACACGTATTTAGAACATAAGCAGTACAAAGTATTTGTACTGGCAATACTAACTGACTTAGTACTGTTAGTATAAACTTGCATCAGTTGAAACTCTAAGCCTGACAGTACTAACTGTTGGTTTAATTCTCAACAATCCCTATAAATACATGTACGATTAGGGGAGCTCATTGTCTTGATTTTGTACTTGTTATGTCTTTAGGGTTTGATCGCGTTATGTTACTGTTTGAGTATTTTGTGTTTACTCTTAACAAGTGTGTCATTAAATGGTGAGATAGCTTGTTTTTATATTAGGTAACCGGTTTGACTTTTATGAGTCAAACTTATATAAAGGCATAATTAATGCGTGTTTGACTAAAAAGACATAGGTAAAATGTTTGACTTTTATTAGTCAAGCATATGTTTTGTATTAGTTCTTAGACATAAGCTGTAAAGAATGTTGAGAACATATTAGACATGTGAATTTGTATTATTGCTAATCAGAATTACAATGTAAGGGTTACAACTATTTGAATGCTAGAAAATGGCGGGAAAGTAAAACTGAAACCATCACCCTTCCAACTTCCACAATTGTCTGTAATATAAATGTAGATATGAATGGGTTTTTTACCCAAAAAAATAAAAATTGAAACAATCACCCTTCCAACTTCCTAATTTTATTGGCTGGCTATTCATTTCACACACTATATAACTCTCTTCTTCTTCATGAATTTAGCATTCAAAAAATATACAAACACAAATATATTTGAAATGGCAGAATCATATCAAGTAGCTTTTGCTAAGAATGTTGTTTCGTCAACAAAGAGATCAAGAAATGGTGAGGTCGACATCAATGAAGATAAACTACCCAAGTACAGGAAGCAAATGAATGATACAAAGGAAGAAGATGGACTGCAAGTTGATGCAGTTGATGATGCAAGAAGCTCGGCTTCAGATCCCACAGCTTGGTATTTTGACTTAAAAGCTAAGGCTGCGTTAAAGAAAAGGAAACAATTGGAAGCATATGAACAACGCTGCATTAAAGAAAAACCAAGGAATACAACCTACAGGCAGAAACTTGCTCAAACAAGAAGAAAATACAAAGATGTTGAACAAGAGGACCTCGTGGATGTGTTGGAAACAATCGACTACGAAAACTTACATCTAACATATGATCCCGAATCATCCCCTAAGTTTAATGGTTAGATAGTTTGTTCATGTATTGTCAATTTATGTTTATGCAATTTATGTTTATGTAGTAATGAAAGAATTTAATTACAAAGAGTTTGACTTTTGGTTTGACTTGTGAACATTGTTAAATTGACAGACAAATCAGATACAAAGCTAACTAAACATATTATTAATCCTAATAGTTATTATAAATAAATGAAGGAAATGATAAAATTGATTTCATTCCATAAAACTGCATTATGCATATGCAGCATTACATTGACTTATAAAAGTCACCATAGAGTTTAGTTACAACTTAATCGGAATCAGAAAATGAATCAGATACATAGCCATACAACCCAAGCTTCCTCACATTCTTTCCTAAGTCTCTCTTCCTCTTCTTGTTTAGCACTTGCTTCTTTTTCTAGTGTTTGTAACAATGCTTCTTGGTATAATCTCATTTGATGTTCTTATTGCTCAATAAGATATCCACCATCTCGCCACTCTTGTTCAACCCGTTCTTCTTCTTCTAACAATTTCATAATTTCTTCTTCGTCTAGCATTCCCCTACCAGATACCCCACTCCCATTCCATAAAGTGTATCCTTGTGGAAAACCTTAACTAAGTTTTTCTTTGTAATGTTAAGATAATGGAGTGAATGGTTTGATCGATTAGGAGAAAACACTGAAACGTTTTGAAGAATCACAGCAGCTCCTACAGTATTATCCTTTCCATAACCCCCTCCTCGTTAATGATTTTGTGATGTATTACACCAGGCATTGAACCTGAGAGATCTTTGAGAGTTACTGTAAGATCGCCAAGGGCATTTGGAGTACACGACTTGATTATTGCAACAAATTGATCAACTTTACCATTATTGATAAAGCTCTTTATACCACCTAAACATCCAAACACACACCCCCCATTAGCATTTACAAACTCAAACTCGCTAAGCCACGACCCACGTGCAAAATCCTCATCCTCACCCATATCCTCAACAACTTTCCTCATATACTCATGTGTCGAAATTATAGAACCTCTCCACCTTCCCAAGTATCTGCTATTTTACGTAGCTTCGCCCTTTGAAAAATACCCGTAGGACCTAGTATTATCCTAGCCTCTTCTTCGGCTGGATATTCAACATTTTGGTTTTGTGATGAAACTGGGGGTGCATTCATTTTCTTGAGGTATTTGGTGGCAGCAACAACCTTTTTTCCAATTTCTATTGTGTTTTAAATTGGTGTTGGAAAGTGCGATAAACGCCATTCTTTAAACGGACTAGGACAGGGACGACTCGTGCAACTGTGTATCCACATCAGGTACTATGACAGGGACACCTAGTGCAAATGTGTTTCCACATTAGGGACTAACAAAAAACTTAAATGGTTCAAATAAGGTTGGTTTTGCCGGGCTTTCCCTTTTCCCGCCAAATAACCCTAGAGCACAAACTACTTGTTTAGTTCCTGAACTTGTTATCTTGTATTAACGTTAGTACACCAACTTCACCTTCTATGTTAGTCCTTTGGTCTTTTTTCCCGCCAAACCACCATGCCACTCACAAATTCCATTGTGACCTATATAACTAGCTACATGAGTATGTCCTATCCCCATAACACCTTCCATTTTCATCCACACTGGTATCCAAAACAACCAAATGGCTGAAATGAAAAACACTTTTGTTGCCATCCACAACGCCCAAATGGAACAAACAAGAACCAAATGGAAGAAAATGCTAGATTTTATCGAAGATGTTATTGATCATACCCCTGAATGGTCTGATGAGGGCAGCGACGAACCAATCAAGTTCACTGCACTATGGTTGAGTAGGATTTCTGAACTACACAAGTTCAATGATCTCGTGAATGCCATTAAAGCAGACTTAAGGAAACAAGTTGAAATGCTCAAATACAAGATTACCGTGGAAAAGGTTTGTCCTATAAAGGCATGGGTAGACTTTAATCACACCTTAGATTGCACACTTGTCAAACTAACTCATGGTGCAGTTAATGTGCCAAGAGTAAAAGATGAAATTGTTGCTGTTGAACTTGTCGTTGATGAAGATGTAACTGATGAAGATGTGGAAGGAAATGGAAGGCCACTGAAGAGGAGAAGCGTGTATGCTGAGAAGATGGATTAGGCATATAAAATGATGGTTGATGCTGATAAGGCAAATAATAGGTGGTTTTGTGTTTAATTTCAAGTTTCTATGTGTTGGGCAGTGTTTTGTTGTATGGGTTGTTTGGGATAATGTCTTTTGTATGTTTGTTGTTATGGTTAACAAAAATCACTTCTTTTCTATGTGTTGACTAATTATATTTTCTACAAAAAGGACCATGAAAGAATATACCCATAATTGCATTCTGAGTGTGGAATTGCAGTCTTCAATTGCATTTCCAAACAAAGTTGTTTGAGTGTGGAATTGTAGTATGCAATTGCATTTCCAAACAACCCATAAAACTGCAAACTGAAAATGTTCATGTCTTTAATTGACTTTTATAAGTCAACTTACAAACAACATTCAAATTACAAACTGTTATGTTACTAGAGTTATAATACTTACTAATTGCAACAAACATAAGTCAAATGATCTAAAATGAAAGCTAACACAACACAAAAAACATAGAAAACCTGCATATTTAATATTAGTATATTAATCTGTTAATTTTTACAACAAATTTTTAGAGCATTTCCAAATATTAGTTAATGTACCATATAGCAACAAAAGTAATTGTTTATAAACATCCAATTACAACAACCATGAAATAAGTCAACCCTTCTTAGACTTCCTCTACAAGCTTGTAGAGACAACTTCTAGAGCATTAGGAGCTCTTAAACCAAGTATGATTCCAGTGATGGTTGGTGGCCTGCAGCCTCTTGGAGCTGATCTTGAAGGAGCTTGTGAAGGAGTTATTTTCCTTTGACCAACTGTTTTTGAAGTTGAAGGAGCTCAGGCTTTGGATGTTTTTGGAGCAGTTGCATCTGTTGAAGTGGAAGCCCTGAGTCTTTTGGGAGCAGCTTCAGCAGTTGAAGTGGATGCCCTGGCTCTTTTGGGAGCAGTGGAAGCTCTGGATATCTTGGGAGCAGCTTGAGCAGTTGAAGTTGAAGCAGCTTGACTTTTGAGATCTCTGCATCTCTTGGAACCTTTGCCTTCAGGGAGCTCTGCAGCTGCAGCTGTTGAGGTGGAAGCTCTGGATCTTTTTGGAGCAGCTTCATCATCTTTCAGTAGCAGCTAGTTCTTGAGGGCAAGGCTTATTCAAGTATTCCAGCTTTTTGGACACTCTCATGACAATCCTGAGTGACCTATGCCAGTCATTGAAATTTGGGCCAGTCAAATTTTCCCTTTCAAAATAGTTTTTGAAAGCAGAACTTAGTACAACATTTTCGGGTTGAACCATTTCTATAGAAAAAGTTCAAATATTAGTATTCTAATAATACAGTTTTTCAAGAAAAGAAATTCTCAGGAAATATACATATAACCATTTAATCTTCTTGAAAACTAGGATCCAAATTTTCATAGTTTCACTACATCAGTTGATCTGCTAGTAGCGAAAGTACAAAATATGGTAATCTGTCGAACAATAATCGGCAAACAATTTCCGACTCCTAGATCATTATGGGATTTACATTTGCCAAATACAATTTGCAAAGTAAGCATGTTTCATCCCATCTCATGCCTTAAGTTTCTAGGTCTCACTAACAACTTAATTAAATCTTCTAATTTAAAAACTGCAAATTCTCCATTACTGGTCTCACGCATAATGGAAATTTACCTTGTTATTAAAATCTATGTAAGGTCTCACTTAGGCTAAATAATAACTTCAAGTGTTTCTTATAATTAGATGGCATGGACTTAAATTTTACGGTATTAATTTTGATGTGTCAATCAAAATATTTACGAAGAAGCATGCACACACCTTCGTATCATAAGTTTTCAAAACGTTTTTATTTACCAATTTGGCCAAGATTTAAATCAACAAAGTTTTAATTGAGGTATTGGGTTCACCAATCAAAGAATTACCTACAATTATCGCCCATGATATCCTACTGCTGCATGAGTCAAAAGACCCAAGTTATTTGGATAATTACCACAAAGTGGCACGTGGAATTGAGGTGAATTCACCCTTAAGATGATTTTGTACATTAATATCTTACTTGGTAGCTCCAATTAGACGCACAAAGGAGCGGAGAGACAAACATCAGCATTAAATGCCAATTAAAAATGCGTCTCTTTCGGTTTGACAATTTATTGTCAATCCTCCTTATACCCCTCTTATAGTTTGTCAAAACTGGGTGAGCCATTCACACTATCGGTACAAAACTCATCACTCAATTAAAAGTTTATGATTTCAAGTCATAAAAAAACATGTTATAAACTATAATATTGCTAGTCTCGCCTGGGAGCAAATTACCGTGCGAAGCGAACCACTGTCGGCACATAAGACTTTACAATATATAATTTATCACATCAAGTTTCATAGTTATTAGGTCAATTTATTTTCTATTCGAAAAATTACCCTTTTTTGCTTAAAATCTTGTCATACAATTTAAACAAAAAATCAAGTAACTAATAAAAATAAATAACCAAATAAATACACATAATCTTAACAATTAAATCATGTAGCCACATGCAAACTTTTTGATAAAACATATTAATAATCTATCTATGTTTTTAATATGCATATATTCAACTAATATTATCCCCTAAAATGGTAGGTGGAGCCACATGCATCGACGAATCGATTGCGTTAGTCTTAGCAAATATACACCAAAGAAATCTTGGAGAACAAGTTTGGCATGGGTTGGGTTATAGAAACCCATGGCCGATCGGTTTGGCATTCCCTAAGGGATTTTAGAACCTTCTTGATCCTCTAATTTCAGCTATTGTCCTTCCTTTATTCCCTAACGGTCGTTAGTCAATTCCCGTTAATTACTTAACGTCCGTTAGTCGTTATTTTTGTGTTTAAATAATTAAATATATAATAGTTTATGTATTAATTATTATACACTAATTCCTCATACGTAATGTGTGCAATCCCGTGGTCCCGAGTTCAATTCTAGTCATACACATTTAATATTTGTCCATAGAACTTAACAGTTTTTACAGCAAAAGAGAGACTTTTGCAAAAAGAGGTCCCAAAGACACGTTTTTGAAAAATAGGAAGATGAATGATAATAGGTTTGGACGTCCTCATGTCCAATGTCACTCCATGCAGTAAGGCCATAAGTGCTCAGTTACCTAGGATAACATGCTTAAAGGTCAACACAAAGGTTGAGCGAAATTCGTAGGCTTAGTTGGAAAGTAGTTTGAATATAAGTTCGTGTGGGCATCGAAGCACCCAAAGATAAGTTATATAGTATTATTGCATCTAAGCTCATGACACCTCACGTTAACATGTCCAAGTCCAATGATGGCACTGCAGACCAATCAGTGACTAGACGTAACGTTAACTTGCCAAGGTTAACCTCGTTGTTCTCAAATATAGTGCTAATTGGTACCCGGTAGGGGCACACCAACGGGAGTTGTCAAACTGCAGATAGATCTATCCACCATATTTGTGTTCACTCGCAAGTGATTATGGTTCATGAAATTTAAGTTAAAGTGGCAAAAGGTGGTACTCGTGCAATAATCAATCAGGAGAAAAATACTTGTATTCGGTTTAAAGCATGCATCCCCCTCACGGGTTTATAAAACATTTAAAAGTGAGGTTTAACTCACGGGATTTAAAAAGTGAGGCTACGAACTCACCTTAATTTAGGGAAATCTGATTGATGTCAAAAGTGACTCAGATATTAGACGGCCTACTCACGCAACCTGAGGTAGTGTATGTCAAGTCTTAGTTGGTTTTTTACGTTTCTAAACTTTGTTTTTAAAGTAAATGTTTCTTTAATTCACTCGATTTACATATAACGTAACACCGTTCAAGCTATCATAATACAGAGGTCATGTAGTAAACGTTTGAGGAGCCAGGACACTTTAACTCGTAAACCCAGCAAACTCGTCGAAACGTATACCCAAATGAAACCCCTCACATGAACTTCCCTAGTATTGTGGTACGTTGTTAAGTTAAAAAGATAGGTTTTCAATTTATAAAAATATTTCATTTATACCTTTATGTTTGTAAATTGGCAATATATACCCTTGACTTATAAACTTTTACAAAATTAGTCCTTTATATATTAATTATATATATACTAACCCTGTAACTTCAAAACTTTACTAAATAGGTCCTTATACTTATAACTTTATAAAAATGATAGAAATAACCCTTATACTTAATAATTTCCAAAAGTTACAATATATACCCATATGCATGGAATACGTTACAAAACTAGTTCAAAAAACCATGCAAAGTGTGTTTTTAGTATAACAAAAGGGTTTTACATCTTATGGCTTATTAGAATAAGCCTATATAAGTAGCTTTTAAGACCTTATAGCTTATGGAAAGGGCTTATGACCAAAAATATCAAATTGATTTGGTTTTAGGGTTTTAAAATGAAAACGCCTAGGTTTTGTGATCAAGGCTTAAACAAAGGGCTTATATAGGATCTAATAAAGCTTATAAACATTCTAAAACCATAAGAGCGCTTATTGAACAAGTGTGATGACTTACACGACTTCGAAATGGATCGAGTAGGGTTTAGGGTTTTCTCGGCTAGAAATGGATCGAGGAGGGCTTCTAGTCTTGATCTTCCTGGTTCTTTGGCTTCTAAGGACTTCTATACTACTGTTAGGACTGAGTGAGTGAAAGGATTTGAGGTGGTGTGGCTGTTTGAGATGGTTTCAAATGGCATGGGGGTCTCAGCTATTTATAGTGGTCGAAACTTGGAGTAGTGGCCAAGTTGCTTGGAGTGGTGGCCAAGGGTGGAGGGGGTGACTAATGGCAACTAGGTGATGACTAGGAGGAGCTATGGTGGTAGCTAGGGTGGTGTAGAGTGGTGAGTGGCTATGGCGGTGCCGCGGTGGTACTTAGGCCACAAGGTGGTGACGAGGAGGTGATGGTGTCGTTTGGTAGGTTGCTTGGTGATGACAAGCTGGTGATGGAGGTGCTAGGTTGCTAGGATAAGTCATGGTGGCGTCATGGTGGGGCTAGGGTGTTAGTTTTTAGGGTTTATGGCTTAATTTAGGATTAGGGTTCGATTTGGTTTTAGATTAGGGTTTAGTACTAGGATTAGGGTTTAGAAAGTAATTAGGGACTAATTTTAAGGTTTAGGAATCATGTACTAAGTGTTTGTAACTTGTGCTAAAGAAATTGTAAGGTTTAAACATGGTTTAGGCACTTAAATAACCTAATTTGGGTTCTAAGCTTATAAGGTTTGTACTTTGGGCTTCAAGTGGTTGTACTAGAGTTTAGGAAGGAAAATGTAGCTCGGATAACTTATACTTAAGCCTTGAACACTTTCAAACTTGTTTTAACTTGAAATTAGGGTTTTTGAAATAACCGTAAATGTATAGGGTTTGTTTTGGTAAAATGCTAAATATAGTAAGTTAGATTGATAGTATACTTGATAAAATGATTTTTGTAACTTAGACTTGACATACCAGGAGGTTTACATGATGTAAACATAGAGATATTTGGCATAGGTAGTTGCGTGAGCACGTCTAGTGGGCTATGTAAGTTACTTTACATAGTTGGAGTGAAATGATGCAAAAAGTTTACCCGTGAAAAATGATATATAAATATCATGAGTGTGGAAAACATAGATGAAATTTGTGAGTTATTAAAGTCTTCCCTCCTAAAAGAGAAATCTCATCCCGAGATTTTAGATAGACGTAGGAGTGGGGTTTAAGAATAGGTGAGGGTATTTAGCACGAATTTGATCTTCGCGTTCCCAGGTATACTCTGGTCCTCTCTTAAAGTTCCAGCGTACCTTGACGATAGGGATACGACTTTGTTTCAGATGTTTGACCTCACGGTCCATGATTTCTACGGGTTCTTCTACGAAATTGAGCTTATCGTCAAGATGAAGCTCTTTCATAGGAATGACGAGAGATTCGTCGGATAGGCATTTCTTTGAGACATGGAAAGTATTGTGCACATTATTGAGATCTTCCGGAAGCTCAATTCTGTATGCCACTGGGCCAATCCGTTCAAGGATTTTAAATGGTCCAATGTATCGGGGATTAAGCTTTCCTTGCTTCCCGAAACGAAAAACACCTTTCCGAGGTGATACTTTTAACATGACGCGATCTCCTATTTGGAATTCTAAAGGTTTTCGTCTTATATCGGCATAACTTCTCTACCGATCTCTTGCAGCTTGCAAGCGTTGACGAATTTGAAAGATTTTCTCGGTGGTTTCGTGGATTATCTCTGGTCCCATAAGTTGGACATCTCCAACTTCGGCCCAGCAGACAGGTGATCTGCACTTTCGACCATAAAGTGCTTCGAATGGAGCCGCCTTAATACTGGCGTGATAACTATTATTGTAAGAGAATTCGATCAATGGTAAGTGTCTCTCCCATCCTTTTCCGAAATCTATCACACAAGCTCGAAGCATATCTTCGAGTGTTTGGTTAGTTCTTTCACTTTGACCGTCGGTCTGAGGATGATATGCCGTACTCATGTCTATCTGAGTACCTAGGGCACTTTGCATTAACTGCCAGAATCTGAACGTGAAACGAGTGTCACGATCTGAGATGATAGATATTGGCACTCCATGCCGGGAAACTATTTCCTTTAGGTACAACCTTGTAAGGGTTTCCATACTATCAGTTTCTCGGATAGGGATGAAATGAGCGGATTTTGTAAGACGATCGACAATGACCCAAATGGTGTCATGTCTGTTCGATGTCTTAGGGAATTGTTGGTTGTATCAGTAAGCCAGATGGCTTCTGACATTCAGCCTTCACTCTGGAGCATGTTAAACACTTGCCCACATATTCGGCAATAATTACATTCATGTTAGGCCACCAATAGTGTTTCTTCAGATCCTGATACATCTTATCAGAACCCGAATGAATGGAGTACTTGGATTTATGGGATTCGTGCATAATCAAGTTTCTCAAGTTACCAAGATGTGGTAACCAACTCTAATTCTTGATACAACGAATTGCATCAGGACGCACTTCAAAAGATTTGTCCATTCCGCGTAAGTTTTTGGATTTGAGATTTTCTTCTTTGAGTGCTTCGGTTTGGGCTTGGAGGATTTGTGAAGGTAAGTTAGGATGAATTGTCATAACTAATGATCTGACTCGAAGTGGTTTGATTCGTTCCTTTCGGCTCAAGGCATCTGCTACTACATTAGCCTTGCCAGGGTGATAACGAATCTCACAATCGTAGTCAAGGAGCAATTCAATCCAACGTCGTTGTCTCATGTTCAACTCTTTTTTATTAAGAATATGTTGTAGGCTTTTATGATCGGTGAATACCGTACATTTTGTGCCATACAGATAGTGTCTCCATAATCTAAGAGCAAACACGGCTGATCCTAACTCAAGATCATTTTTGGTGTAGTTTTTCTCACAAGTCTTGAGTTGTCGAGATGCATAGGTGATAACCTTTTCTCTTTGCATCAACACAGCTCCTAGACCTTGGTGAGAAGCA
Organism: Artemisia tridentata subsp. tridentata; assembly: GCA_021014915.2. NCBI lineage: Eukaryota > Viridiplantae > Streptophyta > Magnoliopsida > Asterales > Asteraceae > Artemisia > Artemisia tridentata. The sequence goes on along the minus strand of CP139507.1, from coordinate 28,982,609 downwards.
TCACAGTAAACAACGAAATTGTCATTTCCTTCTGGTAATGCTAGAATTGGAGCTTCACACAACTTCTTTTTCAAGAGTTTGAAAGCTGTCTCCTTGTCATTTCCCCAGATAAACTCCCTGTTTTTCTGGGTTAGTTCAGTCAAAGGCTTTGCAATCCTTGAAAAACCTTCGATAAACCTCTGATAATAACCAGCGAGTCCTAAGAATTGGCGTATTTCCGTGGGTCTAGTAGGCGATGCCCAATTCTTAACGACTTCGATTTTAGCGGGATCAACATGAATTCCTTGATTATCAATCATGTGTCCGAGAAATTACACGACATTAATCCAAAAATCACACTTAGAGAACATTCCATAAAGCTTCTCTTTCTTGAGTAATTCAAGTATTATCCTCAGATGATTGGCGTGCTCTTCCTCATTACAAGAATAGATAAGGATATCATCAATGAACACGATTACAAATTTATCCAAATATGGTTTGCACACCCGGTTCATGAGGTCCATGAAAACCGCAGGAGCGTTTGTCAAACCAAATGGCATCACTTGAAATTCGTAGTGTCCATATCTCGTTCTGAAAGCGGTCTTAGGAATATCTTCATCTCTCACTCTCAGTTGATGATAACCAGATCGTAAGTCGATTTTTTATTAGACTCTCGAACCTTAAATTTGATCGAATAAGTCATCAATCCTGGGTAATGGGTAAAGATTCCTTATAGTGAGTTTATTCAACCCCCTATAATCGATACACATCCTAAAAGTTCCGTCTTTCTTCTTAACGAATAAGATAGGATCTCCCCAAGGTGATGTACTCGGACGAATGAAACCTCGGTCGGCTAATTCCTGGAGTTGATCAGATAGTTCCTTCATCTCCGAAGGAGCCAATCTATAGGGTGATCGGGCTACAGGTGCCGCCCCAGGAATTAAATCGATTTGGAATTCTACTTGACGAATAAGAGGAAGGCCAGGTAGATCCTTAGGGAAAACTTCCGGAAATTCCCTAACTATTTTTCCAATAAAGAAAACCATCACTTTCAAATAGCGGTGGTCTTTGCATAGATTGCCCTTTTAAATATTTTTCCGATTCCATAGATCGATTCAAGTTTTAAAATACAATATATTTTAAAAATCTTGTTTGACGTGGCTCTTGATACCAATTGTGAAAAACTAGAAGGGGGGGAGGGGTTGAATAGTTTTACGTCTTTTTAATTTATTATAAAAACTTTGTTTACTTTTAAAAACTTAGATTCGAATTTATGTGAACTCAACTCTTGAACAATATGAACAAATATAAGTAAATCTAAATTAACAATGCAAGTAAAGTAATGAAATGAAATGAAAGATAGAGATGGAAAGATCGAACCGCGAGACAAAGGATTTATAGTGGTTCGGCTACAAGGACACCTTCCTTGCCCTACTCCACTCCTCGAGCACCTAACTCGAGAATTTTCTTCACTATGTCAACAAGCTCCCTTATGGCGGAGAAAACCTTACACAACTTTCGCTTACACCAATTTTACGACACAAAGCTAAATGTCGAGTTCTAATCGTAGCTAGAACCAATCTCACAACTTCTTCACGACTTCTTCACAACTTCTTCACTACGGCTTCACAACTTCTTCACGACTTCTACACACCACAACTACTTCACAACTTCTACTCTACTTCTTCTTCACAACACTACTATTTCTTCACAACTACAATCTAATTCACAACTATACACTACTTCTTCACTTCCTAATACTACTTCTTCACGCCTCTACTTCTTCACACCTTTGCTTCTTCACACCTTTACTATACTTCTTACACACTAAACTAATCTAACCACTTTATGTTCAAACCTATCTAATTAATATACACACCTTATACACAAATGAATGAATGATTTACAAAGTTTACTAAACTAACAACTTAGGTAACAAGATGATACTAAGTTGTAATACTTCTAGTCTTGATTGATAGAAGTATTCTTCTTTTGCACTTGGATGGTAGAAGCTTGGATCACTTAGAATACAATGCTTAAGAATATATGATCAAAGGATTTAGAAAGATATAAGAAGAGATGTAGAACAGAAGGTTAGGGGTGCAAAAGGTGAGGAAAAAGTCCAGGAATGAACCAGTATTTATAGGCAAAGCTGGGGGCTAGAGGAGCGTGGGCGGTCCCCTTAAATAGGGGGCCGATCCCCTTAATAATTAAGGGGGCTGCCTAGTTAATTAAGGGGGTCGCCCAATGTATCCGTTGCCCAGCTTTGTCTTTTTGTGGGGAAGGTTTTTCTGGAACATTTTTGCCATTTTTGGTTGAAAATTTGAATTCATAAATTTATTATGGATTAAACATTTTCCTTTAATTTCCAAAAATGATTTTGTAAAAGATATAAAATGTTTGTGTCATTTTATAAAAAATCTAGTGATTAAGAAAAAGTTCATTTGATCATATAATGCATTAGGCATTTGTTTATTCATACCTTAAGTGATTAAGTTGTTAAAATAGATATTTACAACTAAATAATTGTTTACGTCATAATCTTTCGTTTAATGATTTTACATTTTGTGATTATCAAAACGTAGATATATTGAAAAATATTAATAACGTTTTTAGGCATTATTTATATCAACAATCTCCCCCTTTTTGATGATTACAAAATCTAAACTCATTAAATTAAAAAATTAATTTTTTAGACAAGTATTTAGTGAGTTTATATCTACTTCTCCCCCTTTTTGTAGAATCAAAAAGGTTATGCCGACAAGTTACGAAATTTGTCGGAATGAGAACTCCCCCTTGATGTGTGCTCCCCTCGTTCGAGGGCACCAAGGAGTCGAGCTATGGAAATCTTGGCTGCAAAAATATTAGAAGTACAAGCATACATAGCAAAATATGGAATATAAAAACAACAATCATGGCAAACAACAATCATGGCAAACAAATATTAAGAACACATAGCAAGACATTTATTAATTTAAAGTGATTATGTGAAACACATAATCATTGCAACGACATTTAGTATGCTTGAAACATATAACAAAAAAGGCCCTAAATTGCCAAAGAGAGCTTTCGGACTTGCTTGCGACACGAAAGCTTGGAAAATAAGAAACATAAGCATACAGTATGCTTAGATGGTTGATGGTAGAGTGTTTGGGATGGAATTGGTTGAGTGAGGGTAAGAATGTTGGATTAATAGAGGTATATTTTTGGAGGTGGAGAGTTTGGAGGTAGAGAGTTTGGAGCGGAGTAGGTTGATTGAGGGTTAGAGTATTGTGCTAGTGGAGGTGTTGTGCTAGAGTTTGGAGTGGAGTTGTTGGATGAGATCTAGTGATAAGATACTTAATCCAAGTGAAATGTTCATTTAAGGCAATGATTTGTTTTTGGAGAAGGATACGACAAGGACAATAGTTGACATGATTATCAACTTGATTCAAGTTGTGGGGGTGAGGTAAGCAATTTGAGTAGGGTGAGGATGGAGGATGGAGGTTGGCCTTGTTGCGTTGTGCAAGGTGCATAGCAAGGAGATCACTACGGTCATGGATTTGGTTTATCTCTTCACGGAACTTTTCCTTTTCCGTGGGAATGTGGATTAGGTCATTTGGTGGAAGTGGATGAAATTGGGGTGTGTAGTTGGAAGTAAAGTCGGATGTTTGACCAATATGAAGAGGGTTTTGAAAGGTTTCAATGATGTTAGTTTAAGGTTGAGATGTGTAGTTTGGAACGAAGGTGGAGGTTAAGGTTAGTTTGTGATGAAGAAGAGCTACAAGGGAGTTGATCCAACTTGAGTTGAGCAAGGTGTAAGGCAAGAAGAGCACTAAGCTCATGGGCTTCATTAAGTTCTTCAATGAACTTCAAGTGTTCGGAAGAAGGTGATGATGGTGGAGTGTGGTTGTTATTTTGGATGGATGTTTGGATATGCAACATAGAAGTAGCATGTGAGTTGGTAGGAAGTGGTGGTGATACTTTTGGGGTGGAGACATTTTTTAGTTTGGGTAATCATTAATGGATGAAGATGAAGGTGTATTTTTGGGAGTAAAGATGGATGGTTGGTTATTATGATGAGGTTTGTGAAAGGGTTCATTGGAATGAGCTTGAGGATTGGGAGTATAGTTGGGAACAAATGTGGGTGGAGGTGTTGTTTGTTTAGCCACATCATTTGTTGAGATGGACTTGTTTCGGGGGTTAGGTTTTCTTCTCCAAACGGGTTTTTTCGGTCATCCTTGCTAACCTTGAGGTTTTTGGCTTTGGTTTGATGGGAGATGGCATGATGAGATGATGGAAGATTATGAGGAATGGAAGTGTTTATAGTGTAGGATTGATGGGATTAAGGAATGGATAAAATTTGTTGGATGGATTGGAATAAGATATGTTTGTGAATTTTGGGAAGTTTAGGATGAAATGGGCTAAAAGATAGAAAAGGAAACAGCACCTTCGACCATCAGATGGCCGGTCCCCTTAAAAATTTAGGGGGCCGCCCATCTGTTGGTTCCCAGATTACTAGAAATGGGTTTTTGGCAGAAAATTGTAGAAAGGGTTGTGTTTTTGGCTTTAGTTTCAAGCAAGTCCAACTCTTTGAGGCAATTAAGCATGTAATAGATATTTATGCAAAACATGTTAATTAAAGAGATTAAGCAAACAAGTAATTTCATCTAGCATGTAAACATACTCATCAAGCAAGTAATATATATGGACTAGGAAACAATAAACTACACCAAGTATTTTCTTAATTATATGTAAGTGGGAAGATTAATGAACTATTTGATGGATCCTAATGTGTGCCTATGTGCAATAAATGGGAACTTAAGATAGCATGGACTTCTAGACTTGTTACAAACAAAATCTTAATAGACAAACCATGGTCCGCTCGATTTGACTTAGTTCACTTATAAATGTCATGTACATAAATATAGATGACAAATATGAGATCACCATGCATGATTTAAAGAAATGTTTTTAGCATTATTCAACAATGTTTGAAAGTGGGTTTTTATGTAGATGTGAAAGTTATTTGAATAAAATAGATTGGGTTTTATTTCAAAATGTGTTTATGAAGAATGGGTAAGAAAAAAAATTCCCAATCTTTGACTTTGATCGAAACAGAATTATGGACATAGATTAAGAAGAAAAATGAGATAGTAAAACATGTTAATAGAAAAGTGAAATAGTTATCTAAAAAATCATTTTTCCAAAATGTGAAGTTTCTGTATATTTTTAACGATACTAGATTTTTGACAACAAATACCATTAATCCTAGATTTAAAAAAATGGTTGTTAAAGATCTCATGCTCAATGGAATTGGTTAAGGCTATTGTCACATGCTACCCTTTTCTACATATCCTATGGTCATAGGGAAGCGATGATGAAATTCTATATGTTTGATGCGAGAGTGTTGAATGGGGTATAACCTAACATCTATAGCTCCTTTGTTGTCGCACACTTATCTAATTTGAAGCCATAGTCTACGAGAGCTTGTTTCATCCATAGTTTTCTAACGCGAGAAATCTAATCTTACTTCTATGTTAAGGATTAATCCACTTAACTCATTTCTCTTCATCACCATGAGTTTTCTAATAGTGGACATAGAAGATTTCCATTTTAAACGTTATAGCTTAAGAGGGCCAAAGGGAAAAGAACAAGTGATTCTAGGTTATAAGTAGATTCATATAAGCTATTATGTGTATATTATTAGCATCATTATCCCGTTTATATTGCTCATTTTATACTATTATGTGTGAGATTTGGTACTTAATCATTTACTTTTGTAAATCTCAGTAATATCGGAAGCAATTGGAGAAAGTTATGGAAAAAGATGTGTTTTGGAGCAAAAACGAAGATATTGAAGAATGCCTACTGATCAGACACTCAATACGGCGTATCAACTCTAATTAGATACGCCGTATCCATATACTTAGAAGAGTTCAAGACCTTGCCTGACTTTGATGCATACGGCGTATCCATCTTTGGGAATACGCCGTATATGAAACTTGGTCGATTTGAAGAATACGGCGTATCGGATTCTATGAATACGCCGTATAGAAGCCCTAGATATTTGAAGACCAAGACGGGATTACATCGAATGCGGCGCATCCTATCCTTGAGATACGTCGTATATGAGCCTTAACCGATAAATCAAGTGAAGAATCGAAGCCAAATGAAGAAATAATGTTTACGTAACTTTAGAAGATGCTTCACTGTTTTGGTCATAAAATCTTCATCCGGACTCCGTTTTAGTTGATTCAAGCGGCCACGCGAAGAGAAAAAGAAAATCTATCTGATTCTGAAGGAGATGCGGCGCATAGGATTTCTAGATGCGCCGTATCGGGGTCGTAACAGCAGACTGCATATTTTTGGTAAACTTGGAGGCTACTCTTCCTTACCCCTATAAATACCACAGCCCTATGGACGATTTTATCATCACCAGAAGGACCATTATCAGTGGGGAACAGCCCCAAATCGTCCCCAACACCTTCTCCATCCACCATTGAAGATCGACGAAGAACATCTCCATACTTATCTTTGTGTATCATTCGGTTAGCATAATAAATTTGTCTATGGATTTCTTATGTTTAATTTTTATGTATACTTTATCTTTTGCTGAGATTATGGGCTAACACCCTTAGGTGTTAGCCATGTTTATGAAGTTTTATTAGTTTTTATGATTTTGTCGATGTGTTTGCTTTGTTATTGGATTGGGTGCTTGTCGATAAAAACTCGTTTATTGCTTATAACTAGTAGAAGTCTATGTAACTAGGTTATGATCCTTATAACTTTAATTGATGTGACTTAACTACCTGTAATTGTGGTTGCTTAGGTTGAGTTATATGCGTGTTAACCCGAATCTCTATTAGGAATCATTGTTTGGCATAAACGGAACGTGTCTACAACCTAATAGGACTAGTAGCGTGTAATACCGAACTAGGTTAGATGGTTTAAAGCAATAAGTTAGTATTGATGCTAGACGAGTCACTATGATCATGTCCTCTTTCCCACCACGATGGTAGGTTATTTAATCGTGACAGGATTAATAATCGGATTGGCGACAAAACAATTGAATAAATTAAAACAAGTAGACATAAGCATGTATAACTATAAAATGGATTAGACGTGGCTAACCCGTTCTTCCTATCTATCTTCATCTATCTTTAATTTGCTTTTAATTAGTTTAATATTTATTTTCTCGTATTTAGTTTAATTAAACACACAAAATCGTGATAGCCTCTCAGGCTAAAACCCCAAAAATATTTACTTGCTTTCTAGGTTAGTTAGTTTAGTAATTAGAATACCTTTAGATCACTTTAGCTTCGCTCCTAGTGAACGACCCTTGCTTACCTAAAAACTATCTACATTGATCGGGTACACTGCTCGTGAGTGTTTAGAGTCTATAGGTTAGTTCGGCAATAAATAAATTTAAAACTTGGTTGATTTTTATAGACCTAAAAAAACACATCAAGTTTTTGGCGCCGCTGCCGGGGAGTGAATTGTTATTATCTGTTAATTTGATTAGTATTTTAATTAGGTTTTTCTTTTTAATTTTTAATCTAACCGCTAACTCTGTTATATATTAGATTAAATTGCATTCATTGTAATATTTGCATATTTTCTGTTTTTGTGTGATTTTATTTTTGTTTATTTTGGTTTGTTTTTATTTTTCGTATTTTCTGTGTTCTGCTATCGTTGTACTGAGCTTATTCAAACGATACGGCGCATCTATTTTCTTAGATACGGCGTATTGCGTTTAATTTTTATAAAATACAACGCGTTTAATTAATTCGATACGACGCATCTTTTCCCCAAGATACGGCGTATCTGTTTTTAATAAGAATTTTTTTTCTAAGCGATAACGCGATACGACGCATCTGTTTTTGCAGATACGGCGCATCTATTATTTTTATTAAAAACAGTTTTCGAATTATTAAACAGATACGACGCATCGATCTCTGTCGATACGGCGTATGTTCTGAATCAAAAATCTTGTATTTGGAAACGTAACGAAAATACGGCGCATTAACTTTTGTTAATACGACGAATATAATTTGATAAATATAGTTGATTTTTGATATTTACTTTGATCGGTCCGCTACTCTCGTACACAAGTTGTTTATTTTCAGGATAAACGATTACTCAAGCATCACCATGAAAGATTACATTCTGAACCAAACCGAGAGACGCTAGCTGGAGTGATCGAACATAAGACAACGAGAGTGGAGGAAAACTCAGTACTGGTAACAGAGAACATCTTAAATTCTTGAAATAGAATTCCAGGTAACCTCTACAATAATTCACCTAGCCTTAAAAAGAGTTCTCTCAATTTTACTATACATTTATAATCTTGATTTTGTAAGCTAAAACACGATATTTGTTCCTAACCCCGGGACAAATCATTATCTACTAAACAATAAGATTATAATTACTAATAAAACGAATATACTTGTTGATCTTATCTTGGATTTATATATATCATATGCCGTTTAACCCCAATTTGATGTATAAAGAATTGTGTTGCGGAGGCCAAGGTACGTTCCTTATTTAAATTTCGTTCACTAACATTGCGATACGGCGGATCTAAATATCCCAAGCGCCGTATCTCTGACCAACTAGGACTCATTGACTAGTCAACGAGATTAAATAGATACGGCGCATTCCAATTTTTCAATACGGCGCATCGTTTTGCCCTATAAATTCGACGGGAATGCGCCGGATCTAAATTTTTTACCCCAAATCCTCACACAGTTAAGAACATACACGCAGTAAAATTAAACTCTAAATCCGAGCATTTTTCTCTAATTAACCCTCTAATCCGATCTCTTAACCTACTCCTAATCATATAATTAAGGTAATTATTCTATTTCGATTTAATTTTGTTTAATATAGAAATTAGGGTTTATGTGATTAATTCGATTAGGGCTTAAATGATATAGAGATATGATTAGGACTTGTATTAGATGATCTCCCCCGTATTTAATTTGCATAAATCATCGAATTTCTGGCCTAGTTTGATTTGAATGTAAATTAGGGCTTTGAATTCGATTTTGAATTTTAGTGGGAAAATGGATTAGTAGTGGTGTAATAAGCTTTTAGAACTTTTATAATGGGTAAATGAAACTGTGATATTAAGTGGGAGTTTACGTCACGGATACGGATTCTTGGAATGCATGCCTGACCCCCTTTATTTTATACTGATATGCTTTTAGATGTGGCGCATCTAGGTTACTTGATGCGGCGTAACGACCTATTTCCAATTTAATAAAATTCTAGATACGCCGTATTATTTAATCTAGATACGACGCATCTCCATACGCCGTATCTCATTTCTTGCTCCGCATCCCTTATATTTTGTGCAGATACGCCGCACTGATTAAAACAGATGCGCCGTATCTACCTAATTTGCAGACTGTTTACTAACTTTGAAAATTTATTTCAGATGGCATTACCAGAGGCTGCACACAGACATCAGTGGCTACGTTTCAAGAATATGGGACTAACACCTGGGACTTTGGATGATTACTTGCGGAGACTAGACTCGATTTACTTTAAGAGAATATTTAGGGTCCAGGTTTTGGATATTGCTGACGTTGGATTGGTTGGAGCAGGGCATGCTGCTGATAGTTTGCATCGTAGGTTGGAGATGGTGGTTAGTGATGCTGATGATGAGGTGGTGTTTAGATCTTTTGCTTGGGAGAGGTTGTTTGGGGTCGATGAGCCTCTTATCAGGGAGCTTATGTTGGAGTTCTTCAGTACTATCCATTACAGGGAGACTGATACAGAGTTGGACACCGCCGACACTTTGGTTTTTAGGTTGGGGGGAGAGCACAGGCAGATGTCGATGAGAGAGTTTATTCTGGCTATGGGGTTACACACTGCTGAGGAGCTTGAGTCTGAGGGGTTTGCTAGGTACTGGGCTGACAGCTTGAGGGCAGTTCCTGATAGGGCATTGCTGGGAGATTACTGGGATAGGATCTCTTCAGGGGGTGATATCACTACTTCCACCCCTTCTTACACACTGATCAGGGAGCCCATGAGGAGGTTGTGCCACCGCATGATAGCTTTGACCATTGCTGGGAGAGGTCAGTCACCCGAGAAGGTGACTACTCTTGACCTCTTCCTTCTCAGGAGAATGGACGAGGGGTTGTCGGTGAACATCCCCCACTTTCTTGCACATTACCTCCACCGTACAGCTGCAGGGAGAGATAGGAGGAGTCATATGACCGGCGGGCATTTTGTATCTAGGCTGGCCCGCCATTTTGGAGTGATTGGAGAGGAGATTCCAGCAGGGCTGGAGGTTATGGTGACCCATCTCCCGGTTATTGACAGGGATTATTTGGTTAGACTTGGGATCTGTCAGTTGGCTATGGGGGATTACGTTTGGGTAGCATTGGGGCCCGCTAGAGCTGCAGGACTAGAGGCGGAGCAGGGAGGTCCCCAGGGAGCTCCGGCTGCTGCTCCAGCCCATCAGGAGGAGCCACAGGCACCAGTACCCCCACCAGCACCTGTACGCACGGTGAGTCAGAGAGTTGAGGCAGTTGAGGGAGAGCTGAGAGCCTTGAGAGGCGTAGTAGATGGTACGAGGAGGGACTCGAAGTGGCTTGTTACGAGTGTGAGCCGACTTTTGGAGCAGCAGGGTATTACCCACACTCGTCCGGATGGTACTCATGTTGCAGGAGTGACACTTGCATACACTCGCAGAGTCCGGGCTAGGACTGATGATGCCAGCACTTCGGGGACCCACCCACACGACCCCACTGACTCATGATCTCTTGATTTTACGTGTTTATTGACATTGTTCCATGCACATTATTATTATTCTTTTTGGATTGTACTAATCGTTATTATCATATATGCATTTGATGTTTCAGTTTATATTTCTTATTATGCTTGACAAAGACTGGCATTAAGTTCAGCATGATAATACGAGAGGACGTGAGAGAAAACCGTGGAACGAGCCATTTTTACAACAGACTGTTAATAGTCTGTCTGGTGAACACATGCGCCGCATCTGGTACAACAGATGCGCCGCATCATATCCTTTATTTTATTTTTATTTCGTAATTATTCCAGGCTCGATACGGCATATCTTCTTCTATAAGATACGGCGCATCGACTGACCTGATGATTTTCATTTTAATTTTTATGTTTTATTTTTACTAACTACTAATGTATTATGCAAGTTTGAACCTTCTTAACTTAGGTGTGTTAAAGTCTTGGTGGTATTATAGATTCCTGCATTTCCTGTGGATACATCAAATATGAAGCTTAAACGTTCTAATCCACAAGAAGATGATTTTTGCTCTTATACTAACGGAGGATCATACCGAGCAAATCTCAGGGGAGTTTTTTTGTTCTAATTCTTTTATTTTCCAGTTTTTAACCTTTTATATAAACAACGAGGACGTTGTTTAACTTAAGTGGGGGATTGGAGAATTAGAACACTTACTTGTCCTAAACTTTTTAAAATATGCTTAAAATGTGCTTAATATATCAAAATTAAAAAATTTTAGCAGGTTTTTGTTTGAGATCTAAGTTGCATAGCTGCACAAATGACGTTATTTTCAAAAATTGTGATTTTTCAAAAAATTCACAAATCTATGAGTGTGCCGGTGACTTGTAAACTTTAGAACTTGGCTTGTATACTATTCGAGACCACCATAATAAGTATTATTTTATATAATTGGAATGACTTGTCTAAATTGGTAAAATTCTAGGATTACACCCAAATAGCCTTTATATGTTATGTGTTATTAGCTAACTACACTGGTTAGTTAACCCCCGTATAAACCTTTTGTTACTCTCATTTTTAGAGTAAGATACCCCTAGAAAAACACTCAGAGCCATTCCTTTCGTTTCTTACACCTTTGTTATAATGTTTCGTTACACCATTACACCTTAGCCTACCCTGTAGATTAAAATCCGTGGTTGGTTGATTGCTTTAGGCAAAGTATGTTTCCTTACATTACCTGTGTTCGCGTGCGTAATTCATTATCTTTGGTTAGGTCGGGAAATTGCACAATGCAATTGGAGTGAAAGTAAATATTGTATATCTTTGAGTTTATTTTTCGTGTGTTAACTACTTTCACTATTACCGTTATTTCTGAAGTTATGAAAAGTATGGAAAAATTATCTAGAGTTATCGTTATAGTGATGTGGTGAAATTTTACACATCTATGTTTATGTTTCAAGTTAAAAAAAAAAAAAAAAAAAAAAAAATCGAAAAAATAAGAAAAGAAAAAGAAAAAAGGAAAAGTTGGAAGTTTGTTTTTACCAACTTATGTAAAGTTTTGTATTAAGTGGTCGATATCACCACTATTTGTTGTATATTATATCTATGGATTGAATGGGAGTTGGCAGTTATGGGAACGCCAACTTAAGGATATTCTTTGATTGAGATCTTGTTGAGTATAATTCGTGTCTACCTAAAGCGTGTGTTTCAAGTGTTAAAGCATGAGTTATTCTATGATATGAGTCTTATTCATGGGATGGTTGGGATAGTGATTAACCACACTTAGGATTTTAATTTATCTGTTTTGTTTATTTTTTATTTTACACCAATTTATATCCCAAATATTATCCATACCCTATATTATTCTTTATCCAAACATTTGATTTATTGAGATTAGGGATTTCAGCAATGATGCGTGGTTTTGCAACCTTACAACAGGTTTTACCTCTCGAGGGATCTCAAGAGGCTTACAACCCCACCAGGCAGTGTACCTGACCGATGTAGTATAGTGTAGTGGTAAGTACGGGGGATTGATCGTTCTCCACAGGGAATAGTATTCGTTAGGTATGAAAAACTACTCTAATGGGTCTAAGGGTGAGAGAAGATTCTTTTTATGTTTTTTTTATAATTTTATGAAAGCAAGTAAAATCTCGGGTTTGAAAGAGTGGGCGGAATTAGTTGCTAGTCAACTAACCCAAGTTACTACGAATGCAAATAAAATAAAATAACAGAAAATGAAAAGGTGGTGAAAACTTATGTGGAGAGAAATGTGTTTACTTAGATTTCCTTACTCCCTAACTATCTTTTACCGGTTGATTAGTGTGTATTAGTTGCGTGGATGACGGGTGTATTCCTTAATACCATTCGTGGGGTGGCGTACGTACTTCCCCAACTCTACAAGCTCCTACTTCACTCCTATGTCGAGCCGGCTAGGAAGCTCCTAACATGGGATCACTAGAATTCGCTTGTGCATTAAATACAACCATAAAAACCTTTAGTACGCATTGGTTCATGTTTCTTAAGACGTTCAAGCAAGTTACCGAATAGGAAGTTAGCCAGTTTTCTTAAGCCTAACATAGATGAACAATCATCCAATACAACTAATAACACACTAATAACCAATAATCAATAGCTAGGTTTCATTAGATCTAAGCAAACACAAGATAAATCTAGCCTAGCATGTTAAACAAAAGACAAGAACAAGATAGAATCAAACAACACATAGACATATTGAATGATTAATTGATAACTTATCTTCAATGTAACATGGAAGATCTCAAGGCAAAAAGCCTTGAAAAAGCTGCTAAAATCGTCTTAGGGTTTTCACACACAAAGTTCCTCAATAAGTTCCACACCAATGACAAAAAATTGCAAAACTATATATAGACTTTCAGATCTGACGGCGTCACGTTATGGAGTGTGACGCCGTCACCTCGCCGCTTTTAGGGTTCCCGGATGGCCTTCTTGACGCCGTCCCTCTTTAGCTCTCCAAAATCCGTTCTGGCTTATCAAGGCTTGACGCCGTCAGACTTAGGGGTGACGCCGTCCCTCTTTAAATTAAGCCGTGACGACCTTGATCACATTAAAGCGTGACGCCGTCAGAATTCCATGCAAATTTCTCTGGCTTATCATGAGTAATTTTCACATCCACCTTTTTCTTGCCAAGCCATGACGCCGTCCAGGGATAATCCTGACGCCGTCAAAGGTAACTTTTAGTCGATTTTGAGACTTTGTCGTTTTCTTCACTTTTATGCTCCAAAAACGTCCAAAATGCCTCCTTTTCCAGATTTCTTCTCAAAAGTACCTAAAATGACAAAAGGAACGATTTAGGGCAATATTTGATCAAATAAATACGATTTAGGGCTTAAATGACCCCTTAAAAGCGGTACACTTTTCGCTTCATCAAATACCCTTACACTTGAGATTTGCTTGTCCTCAAGCAAATGCGCTTTTATTCTAATCAAAATACAAGTTAGGGTTCATTTAATGCTAACATAAAAGTAATTACAACAAATATTCGTTCCACTTTAATCATAATAAGCACGGAGATTACAAACTAGCACCTCACAAGTAGTGTTTAGATACTCACATCTCTCAAGTGTCATCAAAATAAATCTCGTAAATGAAAACGGATAATATCTCTCACTACCTGTCATAGCAAATAGATTACCATAGGCTTGGGAAAGGATCGAAAACCTCATCCACTAGGCGTAAGCACCTAAGATAAACTATCAAAGAGGGCTTTTAAATGGGTTATAACGTTAGGTGTAGGGAAAAGGAAAACACGGTTTTGTTGGATAAAGGATATTTTACTGGTGGCGAGTTAAAGATCTTGATCAATTACATGTACTATACAATGTTGCTAAGCCAAGACTCGACTCAATCTTAAGCTAAAAACAAAATAACAAAAACATAAAATGAAACGGGATGGTAGTCCGTATGTTTTTTTCTACTTTTCTTTTTCTTATTTTTTTTGTATTTTTCTTGATTTTTTCTATTTTTTTTTTCGATTTTTTTTTTCGCATACACTTTTGCCCTACCATCCAAAATAATACATCATAGGGGCGTTGCATTCCCCTTACACTTGAACTTTTACATAACTTTACAAATTACTATTCTAATGACTCGAATTAAGATAATCAAAACACTTGGAGTACTTTTAAAATATTTAGCACATATGGGGGTAATAAATGATGTTCTTCCCCATTACTCCATTACACTAGTACTTCACCCATGAGTCCCAATCATCCCAAAACAATATGTACAAGGATATGACTCGACTTAGCAACCATGAAATCAACTAGATAATTAACTTGGGTTTTAAACAAATGTTGTCACAATAATGCACTAAAAATGAGTGCATACAAGGTAGGCTAAGGCGATTTGGGTGTACATTTTAGTGGGGTGTAACAAATTCTTCCTTTAAGTAAAATGCTGATAGGTCGAAACGAAAAGATAGGCTCTGAGGGGTGTACTAGGGGTATCGTGCACTAAAAATGAGTACAACGCAAAGGGTGTGGGAGAATTACTTGACCAATGTAGCCAATGTAATTATAACAAAAACACAGGTGTAAAACAATGGGTTTATCCTAATGCCTCTTATCATGTAGTAAATCTAACTACACGAATGTAGTCTCACTTGTGGCCTCGGAATGGTCCTAACGCAAGTTCTAGAATCTAAGTGCTACCGGTACACACATCATAGCATAAATGCTTTTCCTACCAATTCTAGGGGCGAACCTCACATATTTGGGGGTGGAAAATTTTTTAGTGGTACGGTTTTTGTGCTAGTCATATAATTCCTATCCATGAGACGCTCATTAAGATCAAAGTTTCACTCCTAAATGTTGTAAAAAATTTTAAATTTGGCACTAAAATTGCCCTAACAGGTATTTATCTCAGTTTTATTACACATCTACCATTAAACAACCAAAAATCAAGCGTAATAGCATTCTCTAATCGTACTTTTACCCCCCCCCCCTTACACTTAAGATGAACATTGTCCCCAATGTTCAAATAACAAGATGTAAAAGCATAAAGTAAAAGAATGAAATCAAATACTCCCCTGATTCGCTCGGTGGATAATGAAGTAACACGGTTAGATCTTCTTCCAAAGAGAATGTAAAAGCTCCATGACTAATGCATCGCCGTAAGCTTGATTCCACATACATTTCCTTGTCCAAAATAACCTGTTAAACCTGAGAAAACAAACACGAAAACCTGCATAACATCGGCGGGATAAATCTATATATAAGGATATAATGCTTGTGGAATGATAATTTTGCAGATTCCTGGAGATTATAAGTTAGAGATTTAATAAAAACTTTTTATGAAAAAAAAACTTTCAAAAATTTTCAGAAAATTAAACCTGACGCCGTCAGGTTGTAGATCCTGACGCCGTCAGAAATAATCTGACAGAATTCTCATGTTACGTTTCCGGAAAATTTTTGGAAAAACCTATACCTTACTTCCTGGAATTCCTGCAAAACATCATTATGACTCGATACAAGCATTTGACTCAAACAAACACTAATATGTATGTTCATTTATTACTATTATGATTCATGTTTAATTTGTGTTCTAATAAACCGATTTAGATTTCCCTTACACTTAACTTTTGCAAAATACCTTTATATGTAGTTAAGACGAAGTTAAAAACAAGATAAAGCATTTTCACAAATTAGTTTTTAACATGAATCAATAATAATAAAACTTAAACACACATACGGAAACAAATAAAATCAAACAAACAAATAAATAAACACACAAAGCAAATAAAACTTGGGTTGCCTCCCAATAAGCGCTTTTCTTTATTAACGAGTCTTGTAGCTAGACTCAAAGTCACGCTACCCTATGTAAGTAAGCTCGTCATCGAGGACGTCTTTAGGGTTAAGCTTGGATTGAAGTTTTCTATTGGTCCGCTTAGTACGATATATCTTTTCAAACTTCTCTCCATCTGGGTCATACAATGTCATCTTAATATGCCATGACCCATCTCCATCTTTGGGTGGTTTGTCCCAATCCCACTTATGATCATCGTCCTCACAATTCCACTTATTCATCCCTAGTTTAATTGGCAAAACTCCTAGGAAATCAATCATCTTCCTAAAAACTAGAGGGTCTTCAAATGGATCCAATTCGGTGTCCCTAGCCAAGAGTTGCTCTACCGTATGTGTTCGGTTCACAAAGTCCTCTTCTAGGTAAAATGGGCGTTGGGGTCCTATGAAGTCTCTATTGATCCAAGGTCCATATCTAGATGGTCTCCTATTTGATTCTAACCAATGGGGTGTCGGTTCCTCACTAGTATCATAGGCATGTTTCTTAACATCATAGACTGACCAAGTATCTCCTTCTCCTACCGCTATCTTGGATTCCTTACAATCAATCATAGCACTAGCGGTTGCCAAAAATCCTCTACCAATCAACAAGGGGCATGTAGGGTCGCTAACCATATCAAGGACGTGGAAATCGGCTAAAATGGTTAGTTTTCCTATGTGTACTAACAAGTCTTTGACTACTCCAACCGGGTAAGCAACACTCCCATCCGCTAAACCAATTATCACCTCGGTTTCTTCAAGTTTTCCTAGTTTTAAAGAGGTGTAGAGAGGTAACGGAAGTAGGTTAAGGCTTGATCCAAGATCGGCTAATGTGTCATAAGCCTCCGAATTACCGATCTTGCAAGGTAGAACAAATAAGCCCGGATCATCTAATTTCTTAGGTAGTTTGTTTTGAACGAAGGCGGTCCCTTTTTCGCCTAACTTGAGCTTCTTCTCATCCAACACATCAACAACCAGACTTTCAAGGTGGAGCTCCTTGAGTTCTTCGTCAAGGTTTTGAGTGGGAGGTGTTTCAACTATGTTGTTGACCAATTTGGATGTCATAACTTCTTGGTCATTTTGAACGACTTGGGTTTGTTTGAAACACGTGCTCATGGAATTGACTGAATAATATTGTGGACAAGAACTAGGAGACGAAACCGACGAGATGGCGTTGACGTTTAGTTTCGGGTTCTTGACCGTGTTGCTAGGGAGTGCTCCTATTTCTCGGTCATTGAGGGCTTTCAACAAAGTGTCAATCTTATTGGTCACCTCGCTTTGTTTTTGTTTGAAATCGGCTTCAAACTTGGCTAAACGAGCTTCTTGAGATGCCATAAATTGGGACATCAATCCTTCAAAGTTATTGGTACTACCATTGCCGGAAGGATTGTTTTTGAAAGTACGGTTCGAGTTGGAACCGCTTGATTGGAAACGATTAGGTGGGTTGGAAGAATTGGTTTGTTGTGTGTTTTGGTTTTGTTTCCACCTAAGGTTCGGGTGATTTTTCCATGAGGGGTTGTATGTATCACCGTAGGGGTTTGGCTCGGGTTTGAAAGTGTACCACTTGTCTCCCGCTCCGTCGGTACGCGAGGATGCGTAGTCCGCGAAAGCTTGTTCGGGGAGTTCCATGCAATCATGAGTGTCGTGGGGACCACTACATAATTCACATGAAGAAGTGATTTTGTTCACTTGGCTTGAAGGTTTAGGAGCCTCGTAGGATTTCATGAGAAACTTGACTTGGTCTTCAAGTTCTATGATCCTACGGTCGGAAGTGCTTGAATTGTTCGAAGGAAAAGATATTGCCTTGACCGTTTTATTCAAATCACGGGGGTCATTCCAACTTTCATTGTCATAAAGAGCAAGATCCTCTAGGAGAGCCCATGATTGTTCCGCACTTAGATCACGTAGCTTACCACCAGCCGATTGGTCAATGGTTTGCCTCGTGGAGAGATTGATATGGTCATAGAAGATTTGGATTTGGAGCCAAAGTTCTATGCCATGGTGAGGGACTTTTTGGAGTAAGTCCTTGAATCGAGTCCATGCCTCGTAGAGGGTTTCGCCTTGACGTTGTTGGAACATCAAGATATCATTCCTTAGCTTGGTAGTTCTTCCCGGTGGGAAAAACTGAGCAAGGAAACGAGTGGTGAGATCATCCCAAGAGGTGATGGATCCTGCGGGTTGACGCTCTAGCCATTGACTAGCTTGGTCCCGCAGAGAGAATTGAAAGAGACGCAGTCGGGTCGTCTCTCGAGTGGCAACATCAAGGTCTATAGAATCAACGATTTTGAGAAAGTCCTTGAGATGTTGATTAGGATCTTCAGAACGAAGTCCATGGAATGCGCATCCGCTTTGCACCAACCGGATGGTGTCGGATCGCAAGGGAGTGACATTGGCTCCTTGAGTGAGCTCAATGGTGTTTCGATAGCCATGGTGGCTAGGACGGGAGTACTCTCCTAAAGTACGGGCTCTAGGAGGTGGTGGTGGTGGTTGTTGTGGTGGTGGGTTGTTGGGATTAAGGATATTACCATCTTCCATGATGTCGAATGGTAATGGTTACGAACAAAGAACGAAGAAAATAGATAGACTAAAGAAAACCAAGAAAAAGAAAATAAAAATCTCACTAGAAAGGAATCTAGTGAGTAGACCTATAAAATAAAAAATTCAACCTAAACAATAACTATTCCCCGGCAACGGCGCCAAAAACTTGATGCGTGGTTTTGCAACCTTACAACAGGTTTTACCTCTCGAGGGATCTCAAGAGGCTTACAACCCCACCAGGCAGTGTACCTGACCGATGTAGTATAGTGTAGTGGTAAGTACGGGGGATTGATCGTTCTCCACAGGGAATAGTGTTCGTTAGGTATGAAAAACTACTCTAATAGGTCTAAGGGTGAGAGAAGATTCTTTTTATGTATTTTTTTTAATTTTATGAAAGCAAGTAAAATCTCGGGTTTGAAAGAGTGGGCGGAATTAGTTGCTAGTCAACTAACCCAAGTTACTACGAATGCAAATAAAATAAAATAACAGAAAATGAAAAGGTGGTGAAAACTTATGTGGAGAGAAATGTGTTTACTTAGATTTCCTTACTCCCTAACTATCTTTTACCGGTTGATTAGTGTGTATTAATTGCGTGGATGACGGGTGTATTCCTTAATACCAATCGTGGGGTGGCGTACGTACTTCCCCAACTCTACAAGCTCCTACTTCACTCCTATGTCGAGCCGGCTAGGAAGCTCCTAACATGGGATCACTAGAATTCGCTTGTGCATTAAATAAAACCATAAAAACCTTAGTACCCATTGGTTCATGTTTCTTAAGACGTTCAAGCAAGTTACCGAATAGGAAGTTAGCCAGTTTTCTTAAGCCTAACATAGATGAACAATCATCCAATACAACTAATAACACACTAATAACCAATAATCAATAGCTAGGTTTCATTAGTTCTAAGCAAACACAAGATAAATCTAGCTTAGTGATGCGTGGTTTTGCAACCTTACAACAGGTTTTACCTCTCGAGGGATCTCAAGAGGCTTACAACCCCACCAGGCAGTGTACCTGACCGATGTAGTATAGTGTAGTGGTAAGTACGGGGGATTGATCGTTCTCCACAGGGAATAGTGTTCGTTAGGTATGAAAGACTACTCTAATAGGTCTAAGGGTTGAAGAAGATTCTTTTTGTATTTTTTATAATTTTATGAAAGCAAGTAAAATCTCGGGTTTGAAAGAGTGGGCAGAATTAGTTGCTAGTCAACTAACCCAAATTACTACGAATGCAAATAAAATAAAATAACTGAAAGTAAAATGTTGGTGAAAACTTAAGTGTAGAGAAATGTGTTCACTTAGATTTACTTACTCCCTAACTATCTTTTACCGGTTGATTAGTGTGTATTAGTTGCGTGGATGACGGGTGTATTCCTTAATACCAATCGTGGGGTGGCGTACGTACTTCCCCAACTCTACAAGCTCCTACTTCACTCCTATGTCGAGCCGGCTAGGAAGCTCCTAACATGGGATCACTAGAATTCGCTTGTGCATTAAATACAACCATAAAAACCTTTAGTACGCATTTGGTTCATGTTTCTTAAGACGTTCAAGCAAGTTACCGAATAGGAAGTTAGCCAGTTTTCTTAAGCCTAACATAGATAAACAATCATCCAATACAACTAATAACACACTAATAACCAATAATCAATAGCTAAGTTTCATTAGATCTAAGCAAACACAAGATAAATCTAGCCTAACAAGTTAAACAAAAGACAAGAACAAGATAGAATCAAACAACACATAGACATAATGAATGATTAATTGATAACTTATCTTTCAATGTAACATGGAAGATCTCAAGGCAAAAAGCCTTGAAAAAGATGCTAAAATCGTCTTAGGGTTTTCTCCCAAAAATTCCACACTAAGCTCTCTCTAATGACAAAGAATTGCAAAACTATATATAGATTTTTACATCTGACGGCGTCACCTTATGGAGTGTGACGCCGTCACCTCGCCGCTTCTAGGGTTCCCAGATGGCCTTCTTGACGCCGTCCCTCTTTAGCTCTCCAAAATCCGTTCTGGCTTATCAAGGCTTGACGCCGTCAGACCTTGAACGTGACGCCGTCCCTCTTTGAATTAAGCCGTGACGCCCTTGATCAGGTTAAAGCGTGACGCCGTCAGAATTTACATGCAATTTTCACTGGCTTATCATGAGTAAATTTCACATCCACCTTTTCTTGCCAAGCCATGACGCCGTCCAGAGTAAAATCTGACGCCGTCAAAGGTAACTTTTAGCCGATTTTTGAGACTTTGTCGTTTTCTTCACTTTTATGCTCCAAAAACATCCAAAATGCCTTCTTTTCCAGATTTCTCCTCAAAAGTACCTAAAATGACAAAAGGAACGATTTAGGGCAATATTTGATCAAATAAATACGATTTAGGGCTTAAATGACCCCTTAAAAGCGGTACACTTTTCGCTTCATCAAATACCCTTACACTTGAGATTTGCTTGTCCTCAAGCAAATGCGCTTTTATTCTAATCAAAATACAGGTGATGCGTGGTTTTGCAACCTTACAACAGGTTTTACCTCTCGAGGGATCTCAAGAGGCTTACAACCCCACCAGGCAGTGTACCTGACCGATGTAGTATAGTGTAGTGGTAAGTACGGGGGATTGATCGTTCTCCACAGGGAATAGTGTTCGTTAGGTATGAAAGACTACTCTAATAGGTCTAAGGGTTGAGGAAGATTCTTTTTTATGTTTTTATATTTTTATGAAAGCAAGTAAAATCTCGGGTTTGAAAGAGTGGGTGGAATTAGTTGCTAGTCAACTAACCCAAATAACTACAAATGCAAATAAAATAAATAACTGAAAATAAAATGTTGGTGAGAAACTTATGTGTAGAGAAATGTGTTTACTTAGATTTCCTTACTCCCTAACTATCTTTTACCGGTTGATTAGTGTGTATTAGTTGCGTGGATGACGGGTGTATTCCTTAATACCAATCGTGGGGTGGCGTACGTACTTCCCCAACTCTACAAGCTCCTACTTCACTCCTATGTCGAGCCGGCTAGGAAGCTCCTAACATGGGATCACTAGAATTCGCTTGTGCATTAAATACAACCATAAAAACCTTTAGTACGCATTTGGTTCATGTTTCTTAAGACGTTCAAGCAAGTTACCGAATAGGAAGTTAGCCAGTTTTCTTAAGCCTAACATAGATAAACAATCATCCAATACAACTAATAACACACTAATAACCAATAATCAATAGCTAAGTTTCATTAGATCTAAGCAAACACAAGATAAATCTAGCCTAACATGTTAAACAAAAGACAAGAACAAGATAAAATCAAACAACACATAGACATATTGAAGGATTAATTGATAACTTATCTTTCAATGTAACATGGAAGATCTCAAGGCAAAAAGCCTTGAAAAAGATGCTAAAATCGTCTTAGGGTTTTCTCCCAAAAATTCCACACTAAGCTCTCCACACCAATGACAAAGAATTGCAAAACTATATATAGATTTTTACATCTGAAGGCGTCACCTTATGGAGTGTGACGCCGTCACCTCGCCGCTTCTAGGGTTCCCGGATGGCCTTCTTGACGCCGTCCCTCTTTAGCTCTCCAAAATCCGTTCTGGCTTATCAAGGCTTGACGCCGTCAGACCTTGAACGTGACGCCGTCCCTCTTTGATTTAAGCCGTGACGCCCTTGATCAGGTTAAAGCGTGACGCCGTCAGAATTTACATGCAATTTTCACTGGCTTATCATGAGTAAATTTCACGTCCACCTTTTCTTGCCAAGGCATGACGCCGTCCAGAGTAAAATCTGACGCCGTCAAAGGTAACTTTTAGCCGATTTTTGAGACTTTGTCGTTTTCTTCACTTTTATGCTCCAAAAACGTCCAAAATGCCTCCTTTTCCAGATTTCTCCTCAAAAGTACCTAAAATGACAAAAGGAACGATTTAGGGCAATATTTGATCAAATAAATACGATTTAGGGCTTAAATGACCCCTTAAAAGCGGTACACTTTTCGCTTCATCAAATACCCTTACACTTGAGATTTGCTTGTCCTCAAGCAAATGTGCTTTTATTCTAATCAAAATACAAGTTAGGGGTCATTTAATGCAAACATAAAAGTAATTACAACAAATAATCGTTCCACTTCAATCATAATAAGCACGGAGATTATAAACTAGCACCTCACAAGTAGTGTTTAGATACTCACATCTCTCAAGTGTCATCAAAATAAATCTCATAAATGAAAACGGATAATATCTCTCACTACCTGTCATAGCAAATAGATTACCATAGGCTTGGGAAAGGATCGAAAACCTCCTCCACTAGGCGTAAGCACCTAAGATAAACTATCAAAGAGGGCTTTTAAATGGGTTATAACGTTAGGTGTAGGGAAAAGGAAAACACGGTTTTGTTGGATAAAGGATATTTTACTGGTGGCGAGTTAAAGATCTTGATCAATTACATGTACTATACAATGTTGCATAAGCCAAGACTCGACTCAATTTAAACTAATGAAAGAAAATAACAAAAACATAAAACAAACATAAAATGAAACGGGATGGTAGTCCGTATGTTTTTTCTATTTTTCTTTTTCTCATTTTTTTGTATTTTTCTTGATTTTTTTTTTTTTTTTTTTTTTTTTTTTTTTTTTTTTTTCATACACTATTGCCCTACCATCCAAAATAATACATCATAGGGGCATTGCATCCCCCTTACACTTGAACTTTTACATAACTTTACAAATAATTATTCTAATGACTCGAATTAAGATAATCGAAAAACTTGGAGTACTTTTAAAATATTTAGCACATATGGGGGTAATAAATGATGTTCTTCCCCATTACTCCATTACACTAGTACTTTACCCATGAGTCCCAATCGTCCCAAAACAATATGTACAAGGATATGACTCGACTTAGCAACCATGTAATCAATTAGATAATTAACTTGGGTTTAAACAAATGTTGTCACAATAATGCACTAAAGATGAGTGCATACAAGGTAGGCTAAGGCGATTTGGGTGTACATTTTAGTGGGGTGTAACAAATTCTTCCTTTAAGTAAAATGCTTAAAGGTCGAAACGAAAAGATAGGCTCTGAGGGGTGTACTAGGGGTATCGTGTACTAAAAATGAGTACAACGCAAAGGGTGTGGGAGAATTACTTGACCAATGTAGCCAAAGTAATTATAACAAAAACACAGGTGTAAAACAATGGGTTAATCCTAATGCCTCTTATCATGTAGTAAATCTAACTACACGAATGTAGTCTCACTTGTGGCCTTGGAATGGTCCTAACGCAAGTTCTAGAATCTAAGTGCTACCGGTACACACATCATAGCATAAATGCTTTTCCTACCAATTCTAGGGGCGAACCTCACATATTTGGGGGTGGAAAATTTTTTTAGTGGTACGGTTTTTGTGCTAGTCATATAACTCCTATCCGTGAGACGCTCATTAAGACCAAAGTTTCACTCCTATATGTTGTAAAAAATTTTAAATTTGGCACTAAAATTACCTTAACAAGTATTTCTCTTAGTTTTATTACACATCTACTATTAACCAAACAAAAATCAAGCGTAATAGCATTCTCTAAAATCGTACTTTTACCCTCCCCTTACACTTAAGATGAACATTGTCCCCAATGTTCAAATAACAAGATGTAAAAGCATAAAGTAAAAGAATGAAATCAAATACTCCCCTGATTCGCTCGGTGGATAATGAAATTACACGGTTAGATCTTCTTCCAAGGTAATGTTGAAGCTCCATGACTAATGCATCGCCATAAGCTTGATTCAAACCATTTCCTTGTCCAAAATAACCTGATAAACCTGAGAAAACAAACACGAAAACCTGCATAACATCGGCGGGATAAAATCTATATATAAGGATATAATGCTTGTGGAATGATAATTTTGCAGATTCCTGGAGATTATAAGTTGGAGATTTTAATAAAAACTTTTTAAAAACAAAACTTTCAAAAATTTCTGAAAATTAAATCTGACGCCGTCAGGTTATAAACCCTGACGCCGTCAGAAATGACCTGACAAAAATTTTCATTTTAAGTTTCCGGAAAATTTCTGGAAAAACCTTTACCTTACTTCCTGGAAATCCTGCAAAACATCATTATGACTCGATACAAGCATTTGACTCAAACACACACTAATATGTATGTTAATTTATTATTATTACGATTCATGTTAATTTGTGTTCTAATAAACCAATTTAGATTTCCCTTACACTTAACTTTTGCAAAATACCTTTATATGTAGTTAAGACGAAGTTAAAAACAAAATAAAGCATTTTCACAAATTAGTTTTTAACATGAATCAATAGGAAAAAAAATTAAACACACATACGGAAACAAATAAAAACAAATAAAAACAAATAAACACACAAAGCAAATAAATAAAATAAAGCTTGGGTTGCCTCCCAAGAAGCGCTTTTCTTTATTAACGAGTCTTGTAGCTAGACTCAAAGTCACGTACATTACGTGATTCCATCATTGGTCACGGTTCCTAGGCCATTCTCCTTTGATTCTCTATCAGAATCACTTTCATAGTGAAGGTATTTCGGGTCCTCGAGATCAAAGGGATTATTTCGGTATTTAGAACTAAGCTCCTTATCATGCTTAAAGAATCCACTTGACAGGTCAAAAGTGTCCTTACACCCCCTTCTCACATCATCATCACACAACACGAGTTGGGAACTTAACCTATCGAGCCCATCATAATCAATCTCCTTGAATTCTCTCATCTTGTAAGGCATTTGGTATGAGATTTCCCTAATCCCATCGGTGAAAGTCATGATCC
Source organism: Artemisia tridentata subsp. tridentata (assembly GCA_021014915.2). Taxonomy (NCBI): domain Eukaryota; kingdom Viridiplantae; phylum Streptophyta; class Magnoliopsida; order Asterales; family Asteraceae; genus Artemisia; species Artemisia tridentata. The sequence continues at coordinate 28,956,779 of CP139507.1, read as the reverse complement.
CATTGAGCTCGTCCACAACCAAGCTTGTGGCCTTGCAAAAAGGTGCCCCAAAAACAACTTGTGATAACCCGGGATCGATGTACTTTTCGATATTATCGACGATTGCGAAGCTCATAGTGAATGTCATGTTTCCTACAAACACCTGTACATCATCATCTATGCCAATGTCGTCCTTCCCTTTATGAATCATCCCCCATCTGCAAATATTATTATAATGAAACAGAGACATCACATTTTTGGGCAAACATGTGTCAATGTAAACATTATAAAAATGCTTGTGACCAATCATGCAAGGTATCTTGAGATTATTTGGATCATGTTGCTTAATTCGGCCAGGCCTCCTACCGCATAGTCTCCATGCGTTGCCACATGCTGATGGTTGATACTCATATACTTCTTCACAGCCATCCCGAAAAATCACTTTCCTGACACCATCGGTAAATAATGCACTCCTATCATCCTCATTGAGTATCACTCCCGTTGCTTTTATGAATGGTTTGCCTAGAACAAGGCCAGTTAAGGATGGACTGATGATAGAGTTCATGTTATTAATTACAGTTAACTCGATATGAAAGAGGAACTTTTCTATCACAATTGGTACCCTCCTTATTACCCCGATGATATTAGACCCTTCATATTTGACTTGTTCGGTGAAGGCTTCGTTATATAGAGAGAGGGATATTGCGCTCATAGAAGAGTTGGGGTTTATGTAGGCATCTTTTATAAACTTTTTCCTAGTGGTGCAAGATATCTTAAAGACCCTAGGAGCGCCATCCTCTATTCTCTCTCCGAATCCCATAGGCAACCTTGCTGTGCCCCTCTCAAGTTCCTCTACCAGGGGGCGGTCTAGCAGTCCTGGGAGCCCATGAGGTATTTCGGATTTCTCTTCCGAGCCCTCCTCATCACTCACCTCTCTTGTACTCGAGTTTTTTGGTGAGTCTAGATGGTCGTCGGGCGCCTCGGGTTTCTTTTCGGGAACTTCACCCTCCATTTCATTGTCCACATTCTTGGTTGTTTGTTGGTCCGAATTTGGTTTAGGAACAGGTATTGTTGTAATGGTGTTCACGAAGTGGAGAGGTTTCGAAGGGGTATGAGTATCTCCTGTTTTTTTTTCGTTTAGTGATATGTATTTGAAGAGTTTACTAGGGTGCTTGATTTTTACAGGAGGGGGTGTTTGGTGAGTCACCGTAACAGATTTGATCTCATTAACTCGTGCCAACTCACAAGTTGACCTGCCAGCAAGGCGATCATTGATAACCTTTAACAGGTTATCAACCTTGTTGTTCATATCAACTTGCTGTTGTCTGAATTGATTCTCAAGTTTGGAGAGCTGTGTTTCTTGAGAGAGAATGAATTTTTGCAGTGATTCCTCGCGATTTTGTTGTTTATGCGTGTGTTGCTGAGGATAATGTTCAGACCAGGTGAGCGGGGTAGAGTCATTGAATGATACGCTACGAGTTTGGTTCCAACTAAAATTTGGCTTATTCTTCCATGCCTCATACCTACCTTCGGAATTAGTAGTGAGCCACCTATCTCCCGCCTTATCGATTCGCGAGGATGCGAATTCTTTGAAAGCCTGTTTGGGGAGTTCCATGCAATCATGAGTGTCGTGGGGACCACTACATAATTTACACGAAGAAGTGATTTTGTTCACTTGGCTTGAAGGTTTAGGAGTCTCGTAGGATTTCATAAGAAACTTGACTTGGTCTTCAAGTTCTATGATCCTACGGTCGGAAGTGCTTGAATTGTTCGAAGGCAAAGATATTGCCTTGACCGTTTTATTCAAATCACGGGGATCACTCCAACTTTCGTTGTCATAAAGAGCAAGATCCTCTAGGAGAGCCCATGATTGTTCCGCACTTAGATCACGTAGCTTGCCACCGGCCGATTGGTCAATGGTTTGCCTCGTGGAGAGATTGATATGGTCATAGAAGATTTGGATTTGGAGCCAAAGTTCTATGCCATGGTGAGGGACTTTTTGGAGTAAGTCCTTGAATCGAGTCCATGCCTCGTAGAGAGTTTCGCCTTGACGTTGTTGGAACATCAAGATATCATTCCTTAGCTTGGTAGTTCTTCCCGGTGGGAAAAACTGAGCAAGGAAACGAGTGGTGAGATCATCCCAAGAGGTGATGGATCCTGCGGGTTGACGTTCTAGCCACTGACTAGCTTGATCCCGCAGAGAGAATTGAAAGAGACGCAATCGGGTCGTCTCTCGAGTTGCAACATCAAGGTCTATAGAATCAACAATTTTGAGAAAGTCCTTGAGATGTTGATTAGGATCTTCAGAACGAAGTCCATGGAATGCGCATCCGCTTTGCACCAACCGGATGGTGTCGGATCGCAAGGGTGTGATATTGGCTCTTTGAGTGAGCTCAATGGTGTTTCGATAGCCATGGTGGCTAGGACGGGAATACTCTCCTAAAGTACGGGCTCTAGGAGGTGGTGGTTGTTGTGGTGGTGGGTTGTTGGGATTAAGGATATTACCATCTTCCATGATGTCGGATGGTATGGTTACGAACAAAGACACGAAGAAAAAAGATAGACTAATGAAGACCTAGAAAAATAAAACAAAAATCTCACTAGAAGGGAATCTAGTGAGTAGACCTATAAAGTAAAAATTCAACCTAAACAATAACTATTCCCCGGCAGCGGCGCCAAAAACTTGATGCGTGGTTTTGCAACCTTACAACAGGTTTTACCTCTCGAGGGATCTCAAGAGGCTTACAACCCCACCAGGCAGTGTACCTGACCGATGTAGTATAGTGTAGTGGTAAGTACGGGGGATTGATCGTTCTCCACAGGGAATAGTGTTCGTTAGGTATGAAAGACTACTCTAATAGGTCTAAGGGTTGAGGAAGATTCTTTTTTATGTTTTTATATTTTTATGAAAGCAAGTAAAATCTCGGGTTTGAAAGAGTGGGCGGAATTAGTTGCTAGTCAACTAACCCAAATAACTACAAATGCAAATAAAATAAATAACTGAAAATAAAATGTTGGTGAGAAACTTATGTGTAGAGAAATGTGTTTACTTAGATTTCCTTACTCCCTAACTATCTTTTACCGGTTGATTAGTGTGTATTAGTTGCGTGGATGACGGGTGTATTCCTTAATACCAATCGTGGGGTGGCGTACGTACTTCCCCAACTCTACAAGCTCCTACTTCACTCCTATGTCGAGCCGGCTAGGAAGCTCCTAACATGGGATCACTAGAATTCGCTTGTGCATTAAATACAACCATAAAAACCTTTAGTACGCATTTGGTTCATGTTTCTTAAGACGTTCAAGCAAGTTACCGAATAGGAAGTTAGCCAGTTTTCTTAAGCCTAACATAGATAAACAATCATCCAATACAACTAATAACACACTAATAACCAATAATCAATAGCTAAGTTTCATTAGATCTAAGCAAACACAAGATAAATCTAGCCTAACATGTTAAACAAAAGACAAGAACAAGATAAAATCAAACAACACATAGACATATTGAATGATTAATTGATAACTTATCTTTCAATGTAACATGGAAGATCTCAAGGCAAAAAGCCTTGAAAAAGATGCTAAAATCGTCTTAGGGTTTTCTCCCAAAAATTCCACACTAAGCTCTCCACACCAATGACAAAGAATTGCAAAACTATATATAGATTTTTACATCTGACGGCGTCACCTTATGGAGTGTGACGCCGTCACCTCGCCGCTTCTAGGGTTCCCGGATGGCCTTCTTGACGCCGTCCCTCTTTAGCTCTCCAAAATCCGTTCTGGCTTATCAAGGCTTGACGCCGTCAGACCTTGAACGTGACGCCGTCCCTCTTTGATTTAAGCCGTGACGCCCTTGATCAGGTTAAAGCGTGACGCCGTCAGAATTTACATGCAATTTTCACTGGCTTATCATGAGTAAATTTCACGTCCACCTTTTCTTGCCAAGGCATGACGCCGTCCAGAGTAAAATCTGACGCCGTCAAAGGTAACTTTTAGCCGATTTTTGAGACTTTGTCGTTTTCTTCACTTTTATGCTCCAAAAACGTCCAAAATGCCTCCTTTTCCAGATTTCTCCTCAAAAGTACCTAAAATGACAAAAGGAACGATTTAGGGCAATATTTGATCAAATAAATACGATTTAGGGCTTAAATGACCCCTTAAAAGCGGTACACTTTTCGCTTCATCAAATACCCTTACACTTGAGATTTGCTTGTCCTCAAGCAAATGTGCTTTTATTCTAATCAAAATACAAGTTAGGGGTCATTTAATGCAAACATAAAAGTAATTACAACAAATAATCGTTCCACTTCAATCATAATAAGCACGGAGATTATAAACTAGCACCTCACAAGTAGTGTTTAGATACTCACATCTCTCAAGTGTCATCAAAATAAATCTCATAAATGAAAACGGATAATATCTCTCACTACCTGTCATAGCAAATAGATTACCATAGGCTTGGGAAAGGATCGAAAACCTCCTCCACTAGGCGTAAGCACCTAAGATAAACTATCAAAGAGGGCTTTTAAATGGGTTATAACGTTAGGTGTAGGGAAAAGGAAAACACGGTTTTGTTGGATAAAGGATATTTTACTGGTGGCGAGTTAAAGATCTTGATCAATTACATGTACTATACAATGTTGCTAAGCCAAGACTCGACTCAATCTTAAGCTAGAAACAAAATAACAAAAACATAAAAATAAACATAAAATGAAACGGGATGGTAGTCCGTATGTTTTTTCTATTTTTCTTTTTCTCATTTTTTTGTATTTTTCTTGATTTTTTCGATTTTTTTTTTTTTTTTTTTTTCATACACTCTTGCCCTACCATCCAAAATAATACATCATAGGGGCGTTGCATTCCCCTTACACTTGAACTTTTACATAACTTTACAATTAACTATTCTAATGACTCGAATTAAGATAATTGAAAAACTTGGAGTACTTTTTAAAATATTTAGCACATATGGGGGTAATAAATGATGTTCTTCCCCATTACTCCATTACACTAGTAATTTACCCATGAGTCCCAATCGTCCCAAAACAATATGTACAAGGATATGACTCGACTTAGCAACCATGTAATCAACTAGATAATTAACTTGGGTTTAAACAAATGTTGTCACAATAATACACTAAAAATGAGTGCATACAAGGTAGGCTATGGCGATTTGGGTGTACATTTAAGTGGGGTGTAACAAATTCTTCCTTTAAGTAAAATGCTTAAAGGTTGAAACGAAAAGATAGGCTCTGAGGGGTGTACTAGGGGTATCGTGTACTAAAAATGAGTACAACGCAAAGGGTGTGGGAGAATTATTTGACCAATGTAGCCAAAGTAATTATAACAAAAACACAGGTGTAAAACAATGGTTAATCCTAATGCCTCTTATCATGTAGTAAATCTAACTACACGAATGTAGTCTCACTTGTGGCCTCGGAATGGTCCTAACGCAAGTTCTAGAATCTAAGTGCTACCGGTACACACATCATAGCATAAATGCTTTTCCTACCAATTCTAGGGGCGAACCTCACATATTTGGGGGTGGAAAATTTTTTAGTGGTACGGTTTTTGTGCTAGTCATATAACTCCTATCCGTGAGACGCTCATTAAGATCAAAGTTTCACTCCTATGTGTTGTAAAAAATTTTAAATTTGGCACTAAAATTACCTTAACAAGTATTTCTCTCAGTTTTATTACACATCTACTATTAAACAAACAAAAATCAAGCATAATAGCATTCTCTTAATCGTGCTTTTACCCTCCCCTAACACTTAAGATGAACATTGTCCCCAATGTTCAAATAACAAGATGTAAAAGCATAAAGTAAAAGAATGAAATCAAATACTCCCCTGATTCGCTCGGTGGATAATGAAGTAACACGGTTAAATCTTCTTCCAAAGTAATGTTGAAGCTCCATGACTAATGCATCGCCATAAGCTTGATTCAAAACATTTCCTTGTCCAAAATAACCTGTTAAACCTGAGAAAACAAACACGAAAACCTGCATAACATCGGCGGGATAAAATCTATATATAAGGATATAATGCTTGTGGAATGATAACTTTGCAGATTCCTGGAGATTATAAGTTGGAGATTTTAATAAAAACTTTTTATGAAAACAAAACTTTCAAAAAATTTCTGAAAATTAAAACCTGACAAAAATTTTCATTTTAAGTTTCCGGAAAATTTCTGGAAAAACCTTTACCTTACTTCCTGGAAATCCTGCAAAACATCATTATGACTCGATACAAGCATTTGACTCAAACAAATACTAATATGTATGTTAATTTATTATTATTACGATTCATGTTCATTTGTGTTCTAATAAACCGATTTAGATTTCCCTTACACTTATCTTTTGCAAAATACCTTTATATGTAGTTAAGACGAAGTTAAAAACAAAATAAAGCATTTTCACAAATTACTTTTGAACATGAATCAATAAGAATAAAAATTAAACACACATACGGAAACAAATAAAAACAAACAAACAAACAAATAAACACACAAAGCAAATAAAGCTTGGGTTGCCTCCCAAGAAGCGCTTTTCTTTATTAACGAGTCTTGTAGCTAGACTCAAAGTCACGTGTTCTACGTTTTTCCGTTTTGCTTCTCAATTGCCCCTCTAATCATCCTAACAACCTCCATATCAATTTTGTATTTAGGTCCAAGGTTTAAGCAATCTTTATAATAAAGGCTTCTCTTATTCCAAACATAGTCCATGCCTTTTTCTTTATCCTCTTCATTGATGTCCTCAATCGCACCAATGTTGTCCATGTCAAATCGAGGCACAAAACGAAATTCATTTACCCGATAAGGCATCCTATATGTGATCCTATCTATGTGATTAGAAAACTGAACCGTGCCTTTCAAACGATCATACCTTAAATTGGATGCTTCAATAAATGGCTTACCTAACACCACGCGAGATAGGCGGCAGTCAACAACACATGCCAAATCTTCTAAGATCATGAAGTTGGTGACAAAGGTAAAATTCCCAACAAGGATATGCATATCCTTAATCCTTCCAACGAAGTTGCAAACTCCGCCTGGACACTTGGGGTCCATCCTAGGCTCAAGTGGTGTGTTTATGATCTGGCTATAAAGGCCTGAGGATATCACGTTGATTGGGGATTCACAGTCAATGTAAGCATGCTCAACGTATTGGTACCCAATCATACATGGTATCTTCACATTCCCAGGATCACCCCTCTTAATCTTTGGGTCAATTCTAACAAAAGGTGGTCGAGGGTTATCAACTAGGTTGTTATAGTAAGCAATCTCCTCCTTAGTGGGGTATTCATTGAAATAATCATCAAACCTAGGATCTACCTTCACTTCATCAATTTTCTCAATCAACTTATCAACCGTAAGATTATTACGTTCTAAGTAATTATCTGAGTATATGGCGGTCCCTAAGTGGTTCAAGGCATGGTCAAGCTCTATATCAATCATTCTACTGAGCTCCCTGAGCTCACTAATCTCATTCTCAAGTTGGCTCCGCAACAAAGCCACTTCGCCAGGTGTAAGGGGTGGATTCGCGTTTTCCATAATGGCAAACTGAATAGTCAATGAAAATCTGTTACGAACAAAAGCACGAAGAAAAAAAAGATAGACTAAAGAAGACCTAGAGAAAAAAAAAATAAAAATCTCACTAGAAAGGAATCTAGTGAGTAGACCTATAAAGTAAAAAATTCAACCTAAACAATAACTATTCCCCGGCAACGGCGCCAAAAACTTGATGCGTGGTTTTGCAACCTTACAACAGGTTTTACCTCTCGAGGGATCTCAAGAGGCTTACAACCCCACCAGGCAGTGTACCTGACCGATGTAGTATAGTGTAGTGGTAAGTACGGGGGATTGATCGTTCTCCACAGGGAATAGTGTTCGTTAGGTATGAAAGACTACTCTAATAGGTCTAAGGGTTGAAGAAGATTCTTTTTGTATTTTTTATAATTTTATGAAAGCAAGTAAAATCTCGGGTTTGAAAGAGTGGGCGGAATTAGTTGCTAGTCAACTAACCCAAATTACTACGAATGCAAATAAAATAAAATAACTGAAAGTAAAATGTTGGTGAAAACTTAAGTGTAGAGAAATGTGTTCACTTAGATTTCCTTACTCCCTAACTATCTTTTACCGGTTGATTAGTGTGTATTAGTTGCGTGGATGACGGGTGTATTCCTTAATACCAATCGTGGGGTGGCGTACGTACTTCCCCAACTCTACAAGCTCCTACTTCACTCCTATGTCGAGCCGGCTAGGAAGCTCCTAACATGGGATCACTAGAATTCGCTTGTGCATTAAATACAACCATAAAAACCTTTAGTACGCATTTGGTTCATGTTTCTTAAGACGTTCAAGCAAGTTACCGAATAGGAAGTTAGCCAGTTTTCTTAAGCCTAACATAGATAAACAATCATCCAATACAACTAATAACACACTAATAACCAATAATCAATAGCTAAGTTTCATTAGATCTAAGCAAACACAAGATAAATCTAGCCTAACATGTTAAACAAAAGACAAGAACAAGATAGAATCAAACAACACATAGACATATTGAATGATTAATTGATAACTTATCTTTCAATGTAACATGGAAGATCTCAAGGCAAAAAGCCTTGAAAAAGATGCTAAAATCGTCTTAGGGTTTTCTCCCAAAAATTCCACACTAAGCTCTCTCTAATGACAAAGAATTGCAAAACTATATATAGATTTTTACATCTGACGGCGTCACCTTATGGAGTGTGACGCCGTCACCTCGCCACTTCTAGGGTTCCCGGATGGCCTTCTTGACGCCGTCCCTCTTTAGCTCTCCAAAATCCGTTCTGGCTTATCAAGGCTTGACGCCGTCAGACCTTGAACGTGACGCCGTCCCTCTTTGAATTAAGCCGTGACGCCCTTGATCAGGTTAAAGCGTGACGCCGTCAGAATTTACATGCAATTTTCACTGGCTTATCATGAGTAAATTTCACATCCACCTTTTCTTGCCAAGCCATGACGCCGTCCAGAGTAAAATCTGACGCCGTCAAAGGTAACTTTTAGCCGATTTTTGAGACTTTGTCGTTTTCTTCACTTTTATGCTCCAAAAACATCCAAAATGCCTCCTTTTCCAGATTTCTCCTCAAAAGTACCTAAAATGACAAAAGGAACGATTTAGGGCAATATTTGATCAAATAAATACGATTTAGGGCTTAAATGACCCCTTAAAAGCGGTACACTTTTCGCTTCATCACTTAGCATGTTAAACAAAAGACAAAAACAAGATAGAATCAAACAACACATAGACATATTGAATGATTAATTGATAACTTATCTTCAATGTAACATGGAATATCTCAAGGCAAAAAGCCTTGAAAAAGCTGCTAAATTCGTCTTAGGGCTTTCACACACAAAGTTCCTCAATAAGTTCCACACCAATGACAAAAAATTGCAAAACTATATATAGACTTTCAGATCTGACGGCGTCACGTTATGGAGTGTGACGCCGTCACCTCGCCGCTTTTAGGGTTCCCGGATGGCCTTCTTGACGCCGTCCCTCTTTAGCTCTCCAAAATCCATTCTGGCTTATCAAGGCTTGACGCCGTCAGACTTAGGGGTGACGCTGTCCCTCTTTAAATTAAGCCGTGACGACCTTGATCACATTAAAGCGTGACACCGTCAGAATTCCATGCAAATTTCTCTGGCTTATCATGAGTAATTTTCACATCCACCTTTTTCTTGCCAAGCCATGACGCCGTCCAGGGATAATCCTGACGCCGTCAAAGGTAACTTTTAGCCGATTTTGAGACTTTGTCGTTTTCTTCACTTTTATGCTCCAAAAACGTCCAAAATGCCTCCTTTTCCAGATTTCTTCTCAAAAGTACCTAAAATGACAAAAGGAACGATTTAGGGCAATATTTGATCAAATAAATACGATTTAGGGCTTAAATGACCCCTTAAAAGCGGTACACTTTTCGCTTCATCAAGCAATCTTAAGTATCGTAGTCGTGGATTCGGCTATGTATTTATGATTTTGTCGCCCTTTTTGATATAATATTATTGGTGAAGATTACTTGGTCCTATCTTTAGCCTATTCGAGTTAAGGATTTGAGCAATTGCAAGTATCGTGTTCGTGGATTCGATAATGTATTTGTGATTTTGTCGCCTTTTCTGGAATTTGAGATCGATAGAGATTAAGGAGAATGATTAACCCTTAACCTACAAACCCTTTTTACCGCTTTAGACTTGTTATTCCTTGGCTTTAGTGGGGGAGATGTGTATACTTGCCAAGCTTATGATAGAATATTCGTCACGACTGGACAGTTAAACGATTAGATTTGCTTTTATCGAAATATTTTATTTTACTTCTAATTCGTTAAGTGTTTGGTTGTGTGATTATGACAAAAATGAATACATGCTTAAATATAAAAATAAATCCTAATATCTTTTAGGATACATTTTCATAAGTTTAAATCTAAGGTTTACTTGAGGACAAGTAAAGTTCAAGTGGGGGGATATTTGATGACATCAAATAAGTACATATTATTAGCATCATTATCCCGTTTATATTGCTCATTTTATACTATTATGTGTGAGATTTGGTACTTAATCATTTACTTTTGTAAATCTCAGTAATATCGGAAGCAATTGGAGAAAGTTATGGAAAAAGATGTGTTTTGGAGCAAAAACGAAGATATTGAAGAATGCCTACTGATCAGACACTCAATACGGCGTATCAACTCTAATTAGATACGCCGTATCCATATACTTAGAAGAGTTCAAGACCTTGCCTGAATTTGATGCATACGGCGTATCCATCTTTGGGAATACGCCGTATATGAAACTTGGTCGATTTGAAGAATACGGCGTATCGGATTCTATGAATACGCCGTATAGAAGCCCTAGATATTTGAAGACCAAGACGGGATTACATCGAATGCGGCGCATCCTATCCTTGAGATACGTCGTATATGAGCCTTAACCGATAAATCAAGTAAAGAATCGAAGCCAAATGAAGAAATAATGTTTACGTAACAACTTTAGAAGATGCTTCACTGTTTTGGTCATAAAATCTTCATCCGGACTCCGTTTTAGTTGATTCAAGCGGCCACGCGAAGAGAAAAAGAAAATCTATCTGATTCTGAAGGAGATGCGGCGCATAGGATTTCTAGATGCGCCGTATCGGGGTCGTAACAGCAGACTGCATATTTTGGTAAACTTGGAGGCTACTCTTCCTTACCCCTATAAATACCACAGCCCTATGGACGATTTTATCATCACCAGAAGGACCATTATCAGTGGGGAACAGCCCCAAATCGTCCCCAACACCTTCTCCATCCACCATTGAAGATCGACGAAGAACATCTCCATACTTATCTTTGTGTATCATTCGGTTAGCATAATAAATTTGTCTATGGATTTCTTATGTTTAATTTTTATGTATACTTTATCTTTTGCTGAGATTATGGGCTAACACCCTTAGGTGTTAGCCATGTTTATGAAGTTTTATTAGTTTTTATGATTTTGTCGATGTGTTTGCTTTGTTATTGGATTGGGTGCTTGTCGATAAAAACTCGTTTATTGCTTATAACTAGTAGAAGTCTATGTAACTAGGTTATGATCCTTATAACTTTAATTGATGTGACTTAACTACCTGTAATTGTGGTTGCTTAGGTTGAGTTATATGCGTGTTAACCCGAATCTCTATTAGGAATCATTGTTTGGCATAAACGGAACGTGTCTACAACCTAATAGGACTAGTAGCGTGTAATACCGAACTAGGTTAGATGGTTTAAAGCAATAAGTTAGTATTGATGCTAGACGAGTCACTATGATCATGTCCTCTTTCCCACCACGATGGTAGGTTATTTAATCGTGACAGGATTAATAATCGGATTGGCGACAAAACAATTGAATAAATTAAAACAAGTAGACATAAGCATGTATAACTATAAAATGGATTAGACGTGGCTAACCCGTTCTTCCTATCTATCTTCATCTATCTTTAATTTGCTTTTAATTAGTTTAATATTTATTTTCTCGTATTTAGTTTAATTAAACACACAAAATCGTGATAGCCTCTCAGGCTAAAACCCCAAAAATATTTACTTGCTTTCTAGGTTAGTTAGTTTAGTAATTAGAATACCTTTAGATCACTTTAGCTTCGCTCCTAGTAAACGACCCTTGCTTACCTAAAAACTATCTACATTGATCGGGTACACTGCTCGTGAGTGTTTAGAGTCTATAGGTTAGTTCGGCAATAAATAAATTTAAAACTTGGTTGATTTTTATAGACCTAAAAAAACACATCATATATATTTAGGTTTTGACTCTAAATTATTTTGTTTACTAGATTCACATTCAAATTTTACATTTTTAGTTTCTCTAGTTGAAGCTTCCGTTGAATTGAATCCTAAACCAGTTTTATCTCCAGCTATTCTTTGGACACTAATTATTTTCTTAAGTGAATTACTACTATTTTCAAATTTGTTGAGTTTGCAAATTTCTTCCTTAAGTTTTTCGTTTTCATTTTTAAAATCTTGACATGTTCTACACTCTACAAAAACTTCTTTACCCTTTTCTAAATGGTGTAGTTTAATTTTTAATTCAAGTATTTCGTTGTCTAATTGGTTATTTATGCGTTTTAGTGATTTGTTTTTAGTCATTACTTTTTGACCTAATCTGCATAATCTATTATATTCACTATCTAAGCCTTTTTTGTCTAATGATAAATTTTCATCACTAAAGTATTCGGTTTCGGAAAGTACCTCATTGGATGCCTTTGCTATAAGACATTTTTCGTCCTTTGTTATTTCTTTCTCATCTTCATCGCTATCACTCCATGCTCCTCCAACGAATGCCTTTTGATTTTGATCCCTTGACATCATTGGACATTTTCCGATGAGGTGATTTGGGTCGCCACATTTATAACACTTCTTTTCGCTTTTGTCCTCTTTGTATCGTTGGAATGCCTTTCTTTCATCATGTGGTTGTCTAACTAATCTTCCTCGTCTTTTAAAGAATTTCTTGAAGTCTCTTACGGCCATAGCATATTCTTCATCATTGCTTTCGGAGGTTGAGCTATCCTCGTCACAAGATTCCTTCCTAGCTTTCAATGCAATTGACTTGCTTTGCTCTCTTTTACCTTTGACCATCTCGGAGTCTTTCTTTATTATTGCTTCGTAGGCCTTCAAGTTGCCGATCAATTCGTCAAGTTGTAGAGCTGACAAATTCTTTGATTCTTCAATCGCCGTAACTTTAGCTCGCCATTTTGGATGAAGAGCCCTAAGAAATTTCCTAACAAAATTCTTACTAGAAAAATTCTCATCAAGTGCTTTTAAACTTGTGATGATAATGTTAAACCTAGCAAAAGCATTATCTATTGATTCCTCTTCCGGAATCGTAAATTGTTCATATTGTTGAACAAGAAGATCTATTTTATTATCTTTGACTTGACTATTACCTTGGTGAGTGATTAGCAAAGAGTTCCAAATTTCTTTTGCGGTTTGACACATAAAAATTCGTTCATATTCTTTGTGTGGTAATGCATTATAAATTACCATTTTAGCCTCATTATTTTTTGCTAGTTTCTTTTTCAAATCATCATTTTGTTTTTCAAAAGGTACAATTTCATCTATTTCAGTTAAAGGATTATTTTGAATAGGGGGAAAATCACCATAGGTAATAACATGCCAAAGATCAAGATCTTTTGATTTCACATAAGTTTCGAATCTATTTTTCTAATAAAGAAAACCATCACTTTCAAATAGCGGTGGTCTTTGCATAGATTGCCCTTTTAAATATTTTTCCGATTCCATAGATCGATTCAAGTTTTAAAATACAATATATTTTAAAAATCTTGTTTGACGTGGCTCTTGATACCAATTTTGAAAAACTAGAAGGGGGGGTTGAATAGTTTTACGTCTTTTTAATTTATTATAAAAACTTTGTTTACTTTTAAAAACTTCGATTCGAATTTATGTGAACTCAACTCTTGAACAATATGAACAAATATAAGTAAATCTAAATTAACAATGCAAGTAAAGTAATGAAATGAAATGAAATGAAAGATAAAGATGGAAAGATCGAACCGCGAGACAAAGGATTTATAGTGGTTCGGCTACAAGGACACCTTCCTTGCCCTACTCCACTCCTCAAGCACCTAACTCGAGAATTTTCTTCACTATTTCAACAAGCTCCCTTATGGCGGAGAAAATCTTACACAACTTTCGCTTACACCAATTTTACGACACAAAGCTAAATGTCGAGTTCTAATCGTAGCTAGAACCAATCTCACAACTTCAATCACAACTTCTTCACGACTTCTTCACAACTTCTTCACTACGGCTTCACAACTTCTTCACGACTTCTCACAACTACTACACACCACAACTACTTCACAACTTCTACTATACTTCTTCTTCACAACACTACTATTTCTTCACAACTACAATCTAATTCACAACTATACACTACTTCTTCACTTCCTAATACTACTTCTTCACACCTTTGCTTCTTCACACCTTTACTATACTTCTTACACACTAAACTAATCTAACCACTTTATGTTCAAACCTATCTAATTAATATACACACCTTATACACAAATGAATGAATGATTTACAAAGTTTACTAAACTAACAACTTAGGTAACAAGATGATACTAAGTTGTAATACTTCTTGTGGAAAACTAGAAGGGGGGGTTGAATAGTTTTACGTCTTTTTAATTTTATTATGAAAACCTTTGTTTAATACTTTTAAAAACTTTAGATTCTAGTTTGTATGAAAAATAAAACTTGAACCTTATTATTAGTTATATATGTATTATTTTAAATTGATTGTAAAAGTTTTGGTTTCTTGAATGGATTTTCAATTTGATCTTTATGTGAAGTCGACCTCTAATTAATACTAGCAATTATATAAGCCTATGTGTATGAAAGTAATGACGATGCAAGTAAAGAAATAAATAAGGTATGGAAAGATCTAACCGAGACACGAGAGATTTATAGTGGTTCGGCTACAAGGACACCTTCCTTGCCCTACTCCACTCCCCGAGCACACCTTGCTCGAGAGTTTTCTTCACAACTTCAATAAGCTCCCTTATGGCGGAGAAAACCGTACATAACTTTGGCTTACACGGGTTTAACGACACAAAGCTAAATGTCGAGTTCTAATCGTAGCTAGAACCAATCTCACAACTTCACAACACAACTTCTTCACAACTTATTCACGACTACTTCACAACGGCTTCACGACTGCTTCACGACTTCTTCACGACTTCAACACGACCGCTACACAACCTCTATGATGCGGCTTCACGACTTCAACACTATGTCTTCATGACTAAGACTTCACGACTTCAACATGACCGCTACGCAACCTCTATGCTACGGCTTCACGACTTCAACACTAGGACTTCACGGCTTCAACACGATCGCTACACAACTTCTATGCTACGGCTTCACGACTTCAACACAAGGACTTTACGTCTTCTAAGCTACGGCTTCACAACTTCTACACCACGGGTTCACGACATCTACACAACGGCTTTACAAATTCTACACAACGGCTTCACGACTTCTACACTTTGACCTCACAACTTCTATACCACAACTACTTATACAACATCTTCACTATTTACACACAACACTAATCTACAACACACACCTTACATACAAATGAATGAATGATTTACAAACTTTGTTAAACACACAACTTAAGTAACAAAATGATACTAAGTTGTAATACTTCTAATCTTGATTGATAGAAGTATTCTTCTTTTGCACTTGGATGGTGGAAGCTTGGATCACTTGGAAACCAATGCTTAAGATTACATGATCAAAGGTTTATTTAAGATATGAAATGAGATCTACAACAGAAAGTTTTAGTGCAAAAGGGTTAGTAAAAATCCAGGGGAAGGCTGGTATTTATAGAGAAAAATCTGGACAGCTGGAGCCTAGTGGAGCGGGGGCGGTCCCCTTAAATAGGGGACGGTCCCCTTAATAATTAAGGGGGCCGCCTAGTAAAATTAAGGGGGCCGCCCCTTCTGTCCGTTGGCCAATTTTGTCCTTTTGTGGGGAAGGTTTTTCTGGAACATTTTAACTGATTTTGGTTAAAAATTTGAATTCATATTTTTATAAAAGATTAAACATTTTTATTTAATGCCAAAAATGTTTTTCAAAAATATATAAAATGTTTTTGATGTTTTATAAGAAATCTAGTTATTAAGAAAATGTTCCTTTGATCATATAATGCATTAAGCACTTGTTTATTCATACCTTAAGTGATTAAGTTGTAGAAGTGAATATTTACAACTAAGTACTTGTTTAATTTATAAGTTTATGTTTTAATGAGTTTACATTTTGTGATCATCAAAACATAGAGATATGAATAAATATTGATAATGTTTTTAGGCATTTATTTATGTCAACACTTCTAGTCTTGATTGACAGAAGTATTCTTCTTTTGCACTTGAATGGTAGAAGCTTGGATCACTTAGAAACCAATGCTTAAGAATATATGATCAAAGGATTTAGAAAGATATAAGAAGAGATTTAGAACAGAAGGTTTGGGGTGCAAAAGCTGAGGAAAAAGTCCAGGAATGAACCAGTATTTATAGGCAAAGCTGGGGGCTAGAGGAGCGTGGGCGGTCCCCTTAAATAGGGGGCCGGTCCCCTTAATAATTAAGGGGGCCGCCTAGTTAATTAAGGGGGCCGCCCAATGTATCCGTTGCCCAGCTTTGTCTTTTTGTGGGGAAGGTTTTTCTGGAACATTTTTGCCATTTTTGGTTGAAAATTTGAATTCATAAATTTATTATGGATTAAACATTTTCCTTTAATTTCCAAAAATGATTTTGTAAAAGATATAAAATGTTTGTGTCATTTTATAAAAAATCTAATGATTAAGAAAAAGTTCCTTTGATCATATAATGCATTAGGCATTTGTTTATTCATACCTTAAGTGATTAAGTTGTTAAAATAGATATTTACAACTAAATACTTGTTTACGTCATAATATTTCGTTTAATGATTTTACATTTTGTGATTATCAAAACGTAGAGATATCGAAAAATATTAATAATGTTTTTAGGCATTATTTATATCAACATGGACTACGAAAACTTGACAACCTCGGGGTATTTACCGATCGGTTTTGATACAAGAGATGAGATTTAGTCGAGTTTTACTCCGATCTCCTCGGATGATTAAAGTTTCATCATTGACAAGAATATGGACAATTTTCTCGTCACAAAGAATCTTAGCACGATTCTTGGACAACCAATCCATACCAATGACAACGTCAAAACTACCAAGTTTAATCGGCGTGAGATCGATTTTGAAAGGTTGGTCTAACAAAGTTAGTGTACAACCCTGGATGACGGTGTTTGTACTAACTAGGTTTCTGTCGGCCATTTGTATATCGTAATAGGTATCCAAGGTAAGGGGTGGAATCCTAAGTTTAGAAGCAAGAGATATAGATACGAAGCTTCTATCGGCTCTAGAATCAAATAGCACTCTAGCTAGATGATGATTTAGAAGGAATGTACCTGTAACTACATTCGGGTCTAGCGGAGCATTCCTATCCCTTAACATGTAGGCTCTCCCCTGGGCACCATCATTTCTCTTTTGGCACTGATTCGCATAATGCCCTTTCTCTCCACATGCATGACAAGTAACCGTCACTGGTAGCCGATTGCTCCCAGTGGCTCGCTTCCTTCACAATATTCAATATATGCACGTATTGGTTGTTGAAGAATCTTTTACCCCATCTAGGATGTGTTTTACAAACATTATTGATAACAACAGCGAAATCAAACACGAACAATAATGTTAAACAAGGTTGTGATTTATTTTAACCAAGGCGCCTCTTTATTGAATAATAATAAAACTAACTGCTACAAACAAACGTGTACAATCACACGTTTGCTATTCGACTCTCATTGGAGAGATCTACATTTTTATATGATATAATACTGCCGGCCCTAACACCCTTTATAAATAGGGTTTACAAGAAAAACCTAGCTTACAAAGAAAGCTAACTAATTTAACATTTAGTCCCTATAGTTTTGTAATCATCAAATTATATTTCCCAACAATCTTCCGCTATTTGATATTACAAAACTATCTCTTCAAAGCTTCCTTGAGGTCTTCTTGAACATGTCACCACATATAATAAGCTGCAAACCAATCATCTTCCCCTTTTTGTAATCATCCAAATAGGGGTCTTCCATGCAACTTGAATCAAAACGCTTCCCCTTAAGTGGTGCATGTAGATGGTTAAACAAGCTTCCCCTGAAACCAATAACCATCTCTTGAATAACGAACTCTATAGACCTTATGAACTGATTACTGATGAAGAAAACCAATTATAACGAACTTGATGAAGAAGTTGAATTTCCCAAACTTGCGTCTTATATCTTGCACTATCCACGTGACTCCAAACTCATCCTAAAAGTAGGCTACCATGACCTCTTGATAAATCCTCAACTATATGAGACACTGAGCACTACAACGTAACTCCTTAAAGTGATAGCAAATGTGAGCATTAAGCGCATTGCAGGTACCCTAAATAGATCACACACTTTGCTAGATTCATCAAGTCTTTGTCACCACCGTATAAAACAAACAAGTTATCTCCAAATGTGACTAGCCATTTGAGATATGATAAGAACACGCACCTGTGAAACTCAACTACAACATCAAATAAGAAATATGCAATTGTCTTCATCAAATAATCCCCAAAACGAGCCATAAAAATAAAGTATCCAGTTCGCGATCCAAAACTGCCCAGCAGCATTAACCAAAAATGCAGCAGTATTAACGAACACCCGGAGCAGACTTAACCACCACTGACCAAAATTAACGGACCAGAATTAACTACTGACCAGAATTAACCACTGAGAGCAGACTTAACAACTTAAGCGAGCAGACTTAACGAAGAATGAAAAATAGGAGACCAGAATTAACCTATTTGGTCCACCAGCATTGACTGATCTGTTTCATTCTTTAACCAATATACTGTCCCACATGATACTGACCAATGTCCCACTCATAAACACCAGATCTGCTCTTTTTCTGCTCCATCACCAACAGCAACATCCTTTATAGATCCTAGATATCGAGAGCAACCCTCTCTGATACCACATGTTGAAGAATCTTTTACCCCATCTAGGATGTGTTTTACAAACATTATTGATAACAGCAGCTGAATCAAACACGAACAATAATGTTAAACAAGGTTGTGATTTATTTTAACCAAGGCGCCTCTTTATTGAATAATAATAAAACTAACTGCTACAAACAAACGTGTACAATCACACGTTTGCTATTCGACTCTCATTGGAGAGATCTACATTTTTCTATGATATAATACTGTCGTCCTAACACCCTTTATAAATAGGGTTTACAAGAAAAACCTAGCTTACAAAGAAAGCTAACTAATTTAACATTTAGCCCCTATAGTTTTGTAATCATCAAATTATATTTCCCAACAATCTTCCCCTATTTGATATTACAAAACTATCTCTTCAAAGCTTCCTTGAGGTCTTCTTGAACATGTCACCACATATAATAAGCTGCAAACCAATCATATTCACATCTGCTTTTAACTCTTAATATGAAGAACAGACTTAAGTCTGCTGGGTTACGTAGTTAAGTCTGTTAGTTGTGTTTATGTAATAGTTAAGTCTGCCTATGCATTGTTAAGTCTGGTAGACATAGTTACTTAGTTAAGTCTGGTTGACTTTATTAGTTAAGTCTGTTTATGATTTATAGTAAAGTCGGTTAGCTGTAAGTTAGGAAAGGATACGTAGTTATCTTAATAGAAGATACGTATATCCTTTTACGCGTTTTGTATCTAGGGTTTCCTTGGTGTATAAAAGGAACCCTAAGGCATTAGTTTTTGTACGCATATGTGAAAATTAGTTATTGAAAGTTAATAGAATACGAAGTTAGTATTGTATTCTTCATTGTTCATTGTTAAGATTCCGAATTAGCAATTAATAATCTGTTAGAGTTTCTCAATTAGATCAATTTGAATATATTCAAGTTGTCTAACAAGTAACAAAGGCTACTTGGATCCATAATTCATGTGGACCTACAAGTGGTATCAGAGCCTGTAGAGAGACTCTGAGTTTGAAGAAACACATAAACCACAAACACAAATCACTCAAACAAACCCTACACAATGTCTGTCAAGAATGGTGATGATTTCTCAAACCATATCAGTGATAATGAGTCAAACCATGAAGAAGACAAATCAGAAGCTGGCACATCCAACAACAAATCACAACAACAAACCATACCTGCCACAACCACCATATCAAACATAAAACTCCCAATCCTGAAAAAGGAAGAGTATGACATATGGGCGATGGAGATGGAGCACTATCTGGAATATATTGACAACGAGGTCTGGAAGGTCATACAGAATGGAAATTCTAAGAAGAGGGTTTCAGTTGGCACGGATGAAGTTGTTAGGGTGCTACCACCAGTATCTACTGAAGAGAAGTATGCTGTGGAAAAAGAGAGAAAGGCCAAAACTATATTGCTGATGGCTCTTCCCAAGGAGAACTTCAGAAGGTTTCATGGCAAGGATGATGCCAAGGAAATTTGGGAGGCTATCAAGAAAAGATTTAGAGGGAATGCTAACTCCAAGAAGATGCAGAAGGCTGTTCTTAAACTGCAATTTGAGGCATTCAGTGTATCTAGTTCAGAGGGGTTGGAAAAAGGCTATGACAGGTTTCAACATCTTCTATCACGATTGGAGGTTCATGGTGCAGCTGTGTCTGAAGAAGATGCAAACCACAAGTTTCTCAGATCACTACCAACAGAATGGTCAAGTGTGTCAATGACCATGAGAATGAAGGAAGAAATTGACACCATGACAACTGATGACCTGTACAACAATCTTCGGGTTTTTGAACAGGAAATCCAAGGAAAAGCATCTTCAAGTTCTACCAATGTTGCCTTTGTTTCTCAAAACAAGGGCAGCACTAACAAGGTTAAGTCTGGTGGTTCTAGTTCTGGTGGTTATGAAACTTCTTCAAGCAGAATGAGAGAAAGAGAAGTACCAGCTGGCTTTGCTGATGAAGTTGTTTATTCTCTATTTGCCAAGAATTCAGAAGAACCAGATCTTCTCAGTGATGAACTTGAGCAGATTGATGATGTTGATGTTGAGGAGATGGATATTAAGTGGCAAATTGCTATGATTGCCCTTTGAATGAAAAAGTTTTACGAGCAGACTGGGAGGAACATCAGGTTTGATGGGAAGACAGCAGTTGGGTTCAATAAAAAGAATTTGGAGTGCTACTATTGTCACAAACCGGGGCATTTTGCTAGGGAATGTAGAGAAAAGATGACTGCTGATGGGAAAAAGAAGAAGGGTTCTGACTCTCAAGATGATGACAAGATGGGGAAGAATCAGATGAGCATGTTGACACTAGAAGCTAGAGCTGTGAATTGGGATGAACACACACCAGAGGAAGAAGCGCCAAAGCATGCACTTATGGCTATTGGTTCCAGAAATGAAGTATCTTTGTGCTCCAAAATATGCATTGATTCATACAATCATCTTAAAGCTTTGTGTGATGAACAATTAAATCAAATAGGTGACCAGGAAGTAAAAATTCTTGCTTATACTAAGGCTGTTAAAACTTTAGAAGCACAAATAGTCACCTATCAAAAACAACATGCCTCTTTAAATGAAAAACTCACCTTTCAGGCTAATGAAATATATGAAAAGGATGAAAAACTTAAGAGATATAGAAGAATTGGCATGAAAGCAGTAAAAGAAAGAGATGACTTGCAAAAGAGAGTAGAATCATGGAACCATTCCTCTAAAAATCTGGTTAAGCTAGTTAATGCTCAAATGAGTTCCACATGTAAAATTGGCTTAGGTTATGAAATTAAATCAGACAGTGAAATTCTAAGCTATGAGGAAGAGATGGACAGATCTGTGTTCAAATGTAGAGAAGATGATTCTGCTGGTAGACCAGTTTACAATAGGTTCATTAAAACTGATGATTTTAAAGGGGTGCCACCTCCATTAAGTGGAGGTTACACTCCTCTACAAAAGGAATACCTTGATGATTCTTTGTTTGTATATGGTAAAAAAGGTCCTATATATCCTGAAACAGGCAACTCAGATGACAAATCAAGTGACTATTCTACCTGTCAAACTAATGACAGTGAAGGATCCACTAGAGATGTCTCTGAGCAGTCTGAATCAGAATCAGAGAGTGAACCTAAAGAAGTTTCTGAGTCAAAATTTGTCAAACATAGTGAACCAGTTGTGACTACACCCAAACCTGATACAGATAAACCTAGTTGTGATACTCACATAAAATCTCCTAGGAAGTCTGTCAAAAGTCAAGAGTCACCAAAATCTGATAGGATGAGAAAAGAATACAAGAAAAACTACACCTTTGGTCCTAAGAGGTGTTTTGTGCGTGGTAGTCTAAGTCATCTAATTAGAGACTGTGATTTTCATGAGAAAAGGATGAAAAGAGAAGCTGAACTTAGGAAGCAGAAAAGTGTTAATACTGGCCATTTGAATGTTAAACCAGTTTGGAATAATGCAAACAAGATTAATCATGCTAATAAGTTTGTTTCTAGACCAGCACAATTTAATTCTGGTACGCCTAATGTTAATACTCGTTGGTCATCAGTTAAATCTGTTAGACCAAATTTTAATTCTGGTAGGCCAAATGTTAGTTCTGGTAGAACAAATTTTAATTCTGTCAGGCCAAATGTTAATTCTGTGCAGCCAAATGTTAATTCTGGGTGGTTTAATCATTCTGGACCCAGACAACCAGTAAATAGACCACATGTGAACTCATATAACCAAAGAAACAATTTTTATAAACCTCATTCACCTGTGAGGAGTCCTTTTGCTAAGAATACAACACAAACTTCAAACTCAAATGCTGTAAGGGAAAATGGGGAATCTGCTGTTAAGACCCCATCTTGTTGGTCTTGGGATCCATTTAAGAATACACTTACCTACCAATCCAAGAACAACAATAGATCAAGCTCATACAAGACTTATAAATATGTTGATCCACAGGGCAGACCCAAGCCTTCAGAGGCCTGGGTCCTTAAGAGAAACTAATTTCTCTACTTTTTGTGCAGGAACATCCACTGAAGAACATGAAAGACGGAGGAATATTTGATAGTGGGTGCTCTGGGCACATTTCTGGTAACAAGAATCGTCTGAAGGATTTTCAAGAATTCAAAGGAGGTTCTATTACCTTTGGAGGTAGCAAGGGGCAAATAACTGGTAAAGGTAGAATTATTGTAGGCAATTTAGAATTTGACAATGTGTCTTTTGTAAAAGAACTAGGGCAATTTAACCTTTTCTCCATATCACAAATTTGTGATAAGCAGCATAAGGTGCTTTTTACTGAATTTGAATATTTTGTATTGACTTCGGACTTTAAGATGCCTGATGAAAGTCAGATCCTTCTTAAAGTTCCTATACAATACAACATGTACAGCTTTGATATGAAGCAACCTGATCTTGCAAAAGGTTTTGCCTGTTTGCTTGAAAAAGCCACTTTGGATGAATCTAAATTGTGGCAAAGAAGGTTAGGTCATGTTAACTTTAAGAACATAAATAAACTTGTGAAGAATAACCTAGTTAGAGGATTACCTTCCAAAGTTTTTAAGAATGACCATACCTGTGTAGCTTGTAATAAGGGCAAACAGCATAGGGCTTCTTGTAAGGCTAAGTTAGATAGGTTTGTTACTGAGCCTTTGCATACCTTACATATGGATCTGTTTGGCCCTACATCTGTACAAAGTATCAACCATGCTAGCTACTGCCTTGTCATCACTGATGATTGCACTAGATTTTGTTGGGTGTTCTTTATGTCTAGAAAAGATGAAACAACTCCATTAATTTAAACTTTCATTAGGCAGATAGAAAACTAACTTAATGAAAGAGTCAAGATCATTAGGTCAGACAATGGCACAGAATTCAAGAATAGAAGCATGATTGAGTTTTGTGGTAATAAAGTAATCAAGCAACAATACATCAATGCTAGAACTCCACAGCAGAATGGAGTTGCTGAGAGAATGAACAGGACCCTGATTGAGGCAGCTAGGACTATGCTAGCAGACTCACTCCTACCCACAACCTTTTGGGCTGAAGCAGTAAGCACTGCTTGCTACATTTTCAATAGGGTTAGAGTGACCAAGCCTCAGAATAAAACACCTTATGAGCTTATTTTTTGCCATAAACCAGTTGTTAGCTATATAAGGCCTTTTGGGTGCCATGTGACCATTCTTGATACATTGAGTGTGCTTGGAAAATTTGAAGGAAAGTTTGATGAAGGGTTTCTAGTTGGGTATTCACTGAATAGTAAGGCCTTTAGGGTATACAATTTAGTGACCAAGAAAGTAGAGGAAAATCTTCATGTTAATTTTCTTGAGGAAAAACCCAATGTGAAGGGACTAGGTCATAGATGGATGTTTGATATTGATTATTTAACTGATTCTATGAACTATATTCCTGTCTCTAAGGAGAATCAAGCTAACCCTGATGTAGGTTCCAAAGAAGTAACTAACAATGCAGGTATCCAAGTTACTTCTGATGCAAGCACTGCTGAGCAAGACAAAGAAATTGAGGAGCTTATTGTGATTCCTACCACAGAAGTCAAACATGTTGCAGCTGATAAAGGAACAAAGAAATCTTCTCCAAAGAAGAAAGAGACTGTGATCAAGCCTCAAGCTGAAAGGATAGAGGCTTCTCCTACTAAAGTGTCAGAAGATATTTCATCCTTTAGAGAATAAATGAATGCTTTGGCTGATAAACATCTTGGGAAGAAGGCTACCAGCACTAACTTGGTTAAGTCTGGTAGTGAGATCATTAATTCTGCTACCAGTACTAACTTAGTTAATTCTGGTAGTGATGCTGTTAATTCTGCTCAACCTGAGTCTACTCCAAATGCTGATATCGATGATTCTGAGATGCCAGAACTTGCGTTCTTTGATAATCCAAGTGAAGGAATTTTTTATGGGGCTTCTTATGATGAAGAAGGAGTAATAACTGATTTCAACAACTTACCCACAGAAGTGGATGTAAGTCCAGCTCCAACACTCAGAATTCACAACATTCATCCTAAAAGTCAAATAATTGGTGATCCTAAGTCAGCTGTTCAAACCAGAAGTAAAGTGCAAAAGCTTCCTGAATCTCATGCACTTATCAGCCTTATTAAGAAGCAGCAAAGGGTCAACCACAAGGACCAACAACATTGTCTGTTTGCTTGTTTCCTTTCTCAAAAGGAACCCACCAAGGTCTCTGAAGCACTTGAAGATGAGAGTTGGGTAGAAGCAATGCCGGAGGAGTTGTTGCAGTTCAAATTACAAAAAGTTTGGGTTCTGGTAGATCTACCTAATGGGGCTAAAGTTATAGGCACAAAGTGGGTCTTCAGAAACAAAAGGGATGAAAGAGGAGTAGTGGTTAGGAACAAGGCAAGATTAGTAGCATAAGGGTACAAATAGGAGGAGGGAATAGACTATGATGAGGTTTTTGCTCCTGTAGCCAGAATTGAGGCTATCAGGTTATTTTTAGCCTATGCATCATATATGGGGTTCATAGTCTATTAGATGGATGTCAAGAGTGCCTTTCTGTATGGCACTATAGAAGAAGAGGTTTATGTACACCAACCTCCTGGCTTTGTTGATCCTGCACACCCCAAGAAGGTATACAAAGTCATTAAAGCTTTGTATGGTCTCCATCAAGCTCCTAGAGCTTGGTATGCAACACTCTCCAACTTCCTTGAAGAGCATGGGTACAAAAGAGGTGTGATAGACAAGACCTTGTTCATCAAAAGGAACAAGAAGGATATCATCCTAGTCCAAGTTTATGTGGATGATATCATTTTTGGTTCTACTAAAAGGTCTTGGTGTGAGGAGTTTGAGGCATTAATGAAGAGAAGGTTTGAAATGAGTTTAATGGGTGAGCTCACATTTTTCCTAGGACTGCAAGTGAAGCAAAAAGAATATGGCCTCTTCATTTCTCAAGACAAGTATGTTGCTGAGATCTTGAAGAAGTTTGACTTTACAAATGTGAAGACTGTAGTCACTCCCATAGAGAACAAGGTGCCATTGACAAAGGATGAAGATGCTGATGATGTGGATGTGCACCTCTATAGATCAATGATAGGTTCTCTAACGTATCTAACAGCCTCTAGGCCTGATATAATGTATGCTGTGTGTGTTTGTTCTCATTTTCAGGTTACTCCAAAGACTTCACATCTTCATGCTGTGAAGAGAATCTTTAGGTATCTAAAGGGCAAACCCAATTTGGGCCTTCGGTATCCTAGAGAGTCATCTTTTGACCTGGAAGCCTATTCAGATAGTGACTATGCTGGAGCAAGTCTTGATAGGAAATCCACAACAGGAGGTTGTCAATTCCTTGGAAGAAGATTGATTTCCTGGCAATGCAAGAAGCAGACCATTGTGGCTACATCAACAACTGAAGCTGAGTATGTAGCAGCTGCCAATTGCTGTGGACAAGTCTTGTGGATTCAGAATCAAATGCTGGATTATGGTTTGAACTTTATGAACATTGTAATTCACATAGATAATGAGAGCACTATCTGTATAGTTAAGAACCCTGTGTACCACTCTAAAACTAAGCATATAGAAATAAGGCATCACCCTTCATTAGGGATTGCTTTGAAAAGAAGCTAATTAGAGTGGAAAAGATACACACAGACCTTAATGTGGCAGATTTATTAACCAAATCCTTTGATGGACCTAGGTTTAACTACTTAGTGGTTAATATTGGTATGATGAACCCATAGCTGGAATTAAGGGGAGGTTACATTTAAGGGGAGGTTAAATGTAGAGTTTGTATAATAACCAGTACTTAGTAATTTTAATTCTGGTAGTCTTAGAAGTTAATTCTTGTATTAGAAGTTAATTCTTGTCTTAGAAGTTAATTCTTGTAGTAGAGTTAATTCTGGTACTTAGTATTTTTGATTGTAAAATTGTTTATTTGTATGTTTTTCTTGGTTTTTCTTGGTGTTGGAACTATCCTTTGCAGGAAAAACATGGATTGGTGGTGATATGAAGCCTTGATATTGCTTCTTATGTATGTTTGTCTGATTCTTTGGTTAAGTCTGGTGAGTCAGTGGTTAAGTCTGGTTGACCATTTTTAAGTCTGGTAGTGTAAAATGTAATTAATTTTATTACCGTTAGGTCTGGTCAGTCAAGTAATGATTTTTCCGATAAAATAATACCGTTACGTATTTTTCGAGAAAGAGAAGTATATAAGGATAAAATTTGATAAATTTTTCAGTTTTATTCATTATTTGCTTCTAATTTTAAAAATCATTATTTTCGGCCTTCGATACTCTGTTTTACACTACAACTTCGCAAACCCTAATTAGTTCTCAACCAGCACTTAATCATTCTCTCATCTATGGCTTCTCTAAAGTTTTATGACAAGCACAACCAGGTTGGTTTCTTGAAGAAACCAAAAAAAAGTGAAGGTTTCGAGCAGATTGTGGATTTCTTGAGAGGCTCTTCCATTCGGTATGCTTTAACTCATAATCCTACAATCTATA
This sequence comes from Artemisia tridentata subsp. tridentata, assembly GCA_021014915.2. Lineage (NCBI taxonomy): Eukaryota > Viridiplantae > Streptophyta > Magnoliopsida > Asterales > Asteraceae > Artemisia > Artemisia tridentata. Next base: position 28,929,247 of record CP139507.1, on the reverse strand, counting down.
CTTCCCTAGTTAAGCAGTTTTGGGGGTCTGTTACCTCTGAAACTCTTGATGATGGGACACCACAGTTAAGGACAACCATAGATACACATGATTTCTTTATCACTGAAGCATCCATAAGGAGTAGTCTTCATTTGGATGATGCTTCAGGGGATTATATATTGCCCAATGATGAACTTTTAGAGGGTATGAGAACCATAGGCTATCCCACTGAAGGTACTTTTACCTTATGGAAAAACTTTTTCTCACCACAGTGGAAATTTTTTATTCATCATTTGCTTCATTGCCTAAGTCCCAAGAGTGGAGGATGGGATCAGTTTGGAAGCAATATTGCTTCTGCATTGGTTTGTCTTTCATTTGGAAAGACTTTTAATTTTTCAAAACTTATTTTTGATGGCATGGTAGCAAATGTCAACAGCAAACATAAATTTTTAATGTACCCTCGATTTCTGTAAATTATTTTGTATTTTGAGACTAAAAATAAAATGCAGACCTATGTGAGTGTGGCTTTTACAACTAAACTCTTTGCTAATATGAAAAGGGGTTTTTCTGGGGCACATTGGCCACTTTTGCCTGCTATGCTTTCTGGTACAACTAACATTGCAGGTACTTCTACTGCTGAACAAGTGGAGCCAACCCATGAGGATCAAACCCAGGAACAACCAAGATCCCCCACACCACAACCAAGTTCGCCATCATCTCAACCCAGAGTACCTACACCTACACCATCTTCACCACCACAGCAAACCCAGGTTCCAAGTCCTACTCAGGAGGAGGAATCTACTTCCATGACTGTGGAAGTTCTTCTAAAACTGGTGCCTACTTTGGTTGATAGAGTAACAGCTTTGGAGAAGGCAAATAAAGCATTGAGTGGAGCTGTTGTGACATTGGTTCGAAAGGTGAAGAAAATGGAGAAGGTGATGAAAGAAAAGGGGGTTGATTTTGATGACCAAGAGGGTGGAGATAAAAATTCTTCCAAACAGGGGAGGAATTTGGAGGAAGAACAAGTGTTTAAGACCCCTACTCAAAAGGATAAATCCGCTGAGATCAGTCCAAATGCCATGGAAGCAGCAGAGACCTTAGCTCAATCTCTTAGCAAGATTAAACAAGGAAAGAAAAGGAGGCTAAGGAAATTAAGAATTGAAGAAGAAAAGTCTGAGGATGAAGTTCTTAAGTCTGGTGAACCAGTTAAATCTGCTGATGGAGTTAATTCTGGTGTTAATACTGGTGATGCAGTTAAGTCTGGTCAGGAAAAGTCTTCTGAGCATGTTAGTTCTGCTCATGTTGAAGAATCTGATGTGGTTAAGTCTGCTCAAAGGGAAGGAAAGCAGATATTGGTAGAAACTCCTCAACCCAAGAAATCAAAAAGGCAACAAAGAGAAGATGAAGCAAATTTAGCATAAATAGCAAGAATACAAGCAGAAGACCAAGCTGAAAGGGAAAGGCTGGAAGAAATTAAAAGGCAAGATGAGTTGCTTGTAAAGAAGATGAAAGAAGCTGAGGATGATCCACTCATATCTATGATTGAGGGTGATAATGAGTTAAGAGCAAAGTATGAAGAGTTAAAAGTTGATGTGAATATGACAACTGAGGAAAGAGCAAAGCAGATGACAGATTTTCTCAATGCTAGAAGGGTTTCAAATACTCTTGGTGATTTTATGGAAAAGGTAAAACAGACTCAGAAAAAGAAAGGTACCAAAAAGAAGCTCACAATGAAGGAAAAGATGTATGATATGAAGATGTACATGAAAAACATGATGCATTTAACCCTTGAGAAGATGAAGGAAATTTCATATGAGGAGCTTGAAGGGAGGTATCTCAGGGCATATAAAATGGATAAAGGTTATAAACCTACTGATTATGAAGACTCAATCAGAAGGAGCTTCAAAAGATAAAAGGTGACAAAGTCTGAGCCTGCTATTGAGGTTGAGAAAGTAAGTGAAAAGGCATCTGAGACTGAGAAGGCATCCAGTGAAGTAAAAGAAGAGGTTGAAGTTAAAAAGCCAATTATAAAGTGGACAAGAAGAAAAGGTATAGCAAGAAAAAGTAAACCCAATAAGAAAGTACAAGAGGAAGAAGAATCAGAAGAAGAGGAGCCTTCATCTGAAGAGTTTACTATGGGATCAATCCCTGAAAGCTCAGCCAAACCAGCCAAGATTGTCAGATATCAAATCATTAAGACTGGATTGAGGGCAGCTTATCAGATAATAAGGGAGGACAACACTGATGTAGTGTATTTAAACTTTCCAGGGCTGTTAAATGATGTAACTAGGGAAGATCTCAATGAATTGTATAAATTGGTGAATATCAGACATGGAGACACAAGACTTGAGGAGGAGTTTGAAAGGGTCTTTTGGGGAGATTTAAAAGTTATGTTTGAACCACCTTCAAGAACAGATGAGATTTGGAAGTTACCATACCAACAAGAGATTGTTAGCTGGAGATACTTTCACAGTTGTAAGGTACACTGCTTATCTTTGCAAATGGCTCATATTTATATGCTTGCAGAAGTGGAATATCCTTTACCACCTAGGGTCTGCAAAGAAATGTTGGAAAAGAAATTGCTTGCAGATGAGAAAGATGAGGTATATGAGGAGCTTTTGGATTTGATTAAGGAACAATCCTTAAAGGAACCATATTGGGGTGTTTGAAAGAATTTTCAAGTTGTTAAGTGAGACTAAAGGAACTTCTCACTTGGTGAAGGTGCATAGCACTAACACAACAAATGGTTATCAGTCCACCATGTCTAACCCACATAAGGACTGGCTAATCCATGAGCAAACGGCTGTGGTAAAGATATTTCAAATCCGTTAATGGTTGACAATTTACCAAAAATTGTATGGTAATCAACTCACCATATATGAGATAGTGAAGAGTTGGCTAGCCCACAAGATTATGGCTTGTGGTAAAGGCTGTGGAAAACCATAATTGGTAATCAATTCACCAAGATGAGGTCTGATTCCATCAAAGAATTGGCTAGTCCAAAAGCAAACGGCTTTTGGTAAATACAAAACAAATCCGTTGATAGCTGATGGTATGCTAAAAATCATATGGTTATCAATGTACCATGGTCTTACACATCAAAATATTGGCTACTCCAGTAGTTAATGGCTATCTGGTAAAGAGACATCAAATCCATTAATTTTCAATGATTCACCTCTCACAGGAGTTAACACACCTGGAAGTGATGAGAATAGTATGAAACTTAACAGAATTGATGTACAAGTAGTCATGGTTGCTGAAAAGATCAGATGGATTGAAGATCAGATGGTGAAAAGATTGTTAAAGTTCAAATATGCTGATTTGAAGTGTTAGAGATCAAGATAATTCCAAGAGTTCAGAGTTCAATCCTCAAGAAGCTTATTCAGAAGGAACTTGAAGTTCATGAAGCATGAAGATCAAGTTAGGGGAGGATTGTTGGGAATTACCACAAGACAAGACTTAATATGAAGAACAGACTTAAGTCTGCTGGGTTACGTAGTTAGTCTATTAGTTGTGTTTATGTAATAGTTAAGTCTGCCTATGCATTGTTAAGTCTAGTAGACATAGTTACTTAGTTAAGTCTGGTTGACTTTATTAGTTAAGTCTGTTTATGATTTATAGTAAAGTCGGTTAGCTATAAGTTAGGAAAGGATACGTAGTTATCTTAATAGAAGATACGTATATCCTTTTACACGTTTTGTATCTAGGGTTTCCTTGGTGTATAAAAGGAACCCTAAGGCATTAGTTTTTGTACGCATATGTGAAAATTAGTTATTGAAAGTTAATAGAATACGAAGTTAGTATTGTGTTCTTCATTGTTCATTGTTAAGATTTCGCATTAGCAATTAACAATCTGCTAGAGTTTCTCAATTAGATCAATTTGAATTTATTCAAGTTGTCTAACAAGTAACAAAGGCTACTTGGATCAATAATTCGTGTGGACCTACATTGGTTAATGATGTGCGTGATGTGTCGTTGCGGTTTAGCAGTATTAATGCCTACTCAAGTTTTAAATTTATATTTAGCCGACTTATCAATAACACACACACTTAACGAGCAGTGTACCCGGTCAGTATGAATATAATGGTAAGCAGAGTGTCGATCACTAAGAGTGGAACGTGTTATCTAGTTATTCTAATCAGTATTTTAATATCCTAAGTTAGTTATACAACCTAATCTAACGCAAGGGGGGTTCAGCCTGAGAGACTGGCACAGTTTGGTTATAATTAAATAGAAAACTAAACTAATGAGCACGAATCAGCGATTAGCACACACGTACACAGATAGATACTCGAGACAATAAGAAGACCTATCCTGATAATTAAATAGCTTGTCACTTGTTTTATTGCTAGTTTTATATGAAGTGTATATAATTAAACCTTTCTCGTTGGCTCTAATCTTATCGGCGAGTAAACCCTTAATGATTACTTATGTCTATCCTACTTTTCTAGAGACGCTAGAATAAATAGGCGAGGAAGGGGCATGGCGACCCAAGCAAGACTCAGCTAGACACAGAGGTTATCAATGCACTAATAAAAGTCACCAAAGACATCAACATATAAACTTTAATTAATGGGAAAGCAATATTAAGGGGAGTGCGTGATCTTCCGTAGTCACATGACACAAGCCCATCAATCCTGATGAATTAAAGCGTACTAAAACAATAAAACAAAACTACTTAATGAATTGAATACATGCAGGACCTTCTTACAGCTCTTATATCTTTGTTTGAGGTGTGTCTTGTGCTGCTTGGTCGTCTGGATTCGGCTCTAGGGTTATACAAAAGGTCTCTTAAATTCGTCTGACCTTGGGGTATTTATAGTTTCTGTCTGAGGGATCGATGCGGCGCATTGAGTTGATAGATGCGGCGCATTGATTTAACTTCGCGTGGGGTCCAAGATTAATATATTCTGGAATATTCGTACACCGTCTTCAGATGCGGCGTAACTTGATCTTTGTATGCGGCGCATGTACTTTAGCTGTCTTGGATTGTAACTGGTGAAATCTTGATAGTGATACGCCGTATGTTAGAAGTATATTGCGGCGTATCTGGAGTAGAACGAGCTTGATCTTCTTCTTTGACCAAAGTTTCATATGCGGCGCATGACAGAATTGCATGCGGCGCATTCTTCAAAGTCAGGCAATGGTCTTCGAATTCATATAAGTATGATATTGCGTCGTATTTGTTGAGTGAGATACGGCGCATCTTCTGGATTTCAGTAGACTTTTGACATCTCGCTTGTTTTGCTCCATAATTAGTCCAAAATCGCCAAGTTTCACATAATGCTTGTTTTTACCTGAGAATTACTAAAGTAAACATTAATATATCGATTCTCATATATAATATAATAAAACAAGTCAAATAAATAGGATAAATGATGATAATAAAATGTACTTATTTGAGTTCATCAAATATCCCCCCACTTGAACTTTACTTGTCCCCAAGTAAACCTTAGAATTAATCATATGAAAATGTATCCTAAAAGATATTAGGATTTATTTTTATATTTAAGCACGTATTCGTTTTGTCATAATCACACAACCAAACACTTAACGAAGTAGAAACCAAAATAATTTTTAATGTAAAACAATTCTAAATCGTTTAGTTGCATAGTTGTGACGAATATTCTATCATAGGCTTGGCAAGTATACGCATCTCCCCCACTAAAGCCAAGGAGTAACAAGTCTAAAGCGGTAAAAAGGGTTTGTTGGTTAAGGGTTGATCATCCTTTTTAATCTCTATCGATCTCATATTCCAGAAAAGGCGACAAAATTACAAATACATGATCGAATCCACGACCACGATACTTGCAATCGCTCAATACCTTAACTCGAATGGGCTAAAGATTGGACCAAGTAATCTTCACCAATAATATTATATCAAAAAGGGCGACAAAATCATAAATACATAGCCGAATCCACGACTACGATACTTAAGATTGCTCAAATCCCTAATCTCAATAAATCAAAGGTTTGGATGAAGAATGATATAGGGTATGGATAATATTTGGGATACAAATTGGTGTAAAATGAAAAATAAATAAAACAGATAAATTAAAATCCTAAGTGTGGTTAATCACTTTCCCAACCATCTCATGAATAAGACTCATATCATTGAATAACTCACGCTTTAACACTTGAAACACACGCTTTAGGTAGACACGAATTATACTCAACAAAATCTCAATCAAAGAATAACCTTAGTTGGCGTTCCCATAACGGCCAACTCCCATTCAATCCATAAATATAATATACAATAACAAATAGTGGTGATATCTCCCACTTAATACAAAACTTTACATAAGTTGGTTAAAACAAACTTCCAACTTTTCCTTTTTCTTTTTCTTTTCTATTTTTTTTTTTCGATTTTTTTTTTTTTTTTTTTTTTTTTTTTTTTTTTTTTGACATCAACATATATGTGTAAAATTTCACAACTTTTCTATCACTATTTTTCCGGATAATTTTTCCATACTCTTCATACTTTCAGAAATAACTGTAATAGTGAAAGTAGCAAACACACGAAAAATAAATTAAAAGTTATACAATATTTACTTTCATACCAATTGCATTGTGCAATTTTCCAACCTAACCAAAGATAATGAATTACGCACGCGAACACAGGTAATGTAAGGAAACACACTTTGCCTAAAGCAATTAACCACGGATTTTAATCTACAGGGTAGGCTAAGGTGTAAGGGTGTATCGAAACATTATAACAAAGGTGTAAGAAACGAAAGGAATGGCTCTGAAGGTTTTTCTAGGGGTATCTTACTCTAAAAGTGAGAGTAAACAAAGGGTTTATACGGGCGTTAACTAACCAGTGTAGTTAGTTAATATCACATAACATATAAAGGCTATTTGGGTGTAATCCTAGAAATTTACCAATTTAGACAAGTCACTCCAATTATATAGATAATACTCATTATGGTGGTCTCGAATAGTATACAAGCCAAGTTCTAAAGTTTACAAGTCACTGGCACACTAAAGTTTTAATATTTTTGAAAGAATAGAGTTATGTGTGCGGTTATGTAATTTATACTTTAAACAAAAACGTGCAAAAAAAATTTTAAATTTTGATATATTAAGCGCATTTTAAGCATATTTTGAAAAAGTTTAGGACAAGTAAGTGTTCTAATTCTCCATCCCCCTACTTAAGTTAAACAACGTCCTCGTTGTTTGTGTCAAAGGTTAAAAACTGGAAAATAAAAGAATTAGAACAGAAAAACTCCCCTGAGATTTGCTCGGTATGATCCTCCATTATTCGTATAAGAGCAAAAATCAACTTTCTTGTGGATGAGAACATTTAAGCTTCATAAATGATGTATCCACAAAAATGCAGGAATCTATAATACCATTTAGACTTTAACACACCTGAGTTAAGAAGGTTCAAACTTGCATAATACATTAGTAGTTAGTAAAAATAAAACCTAAAAAAATTAAACTGTAAATCATCAGGTCAGTCGATACGCCGTATCTTATGGAAGAAGATACGCCATATCGAGCCTGGAATAAGTACGAAATAAAATAAAATAAAGGATAGGATGCGTCGCATCTGTTTCACTAAATGCGGCGCATGTAGTTACCAAACAGACTGTTAACAGTCTGTTGTAAAATTGGCACGTTTCACAGTTTACTCTCGGGTTCTCCTCGTTCACTCATGCTGAACTTAATGCCAGTCTCCATCAAACATAATAAGAAACATAAACTGAAACATTAAATAAACACATGATAATAGTATTTAGTACAATCCCAAAAGAGTAAAAATGTACGAGGAACGATGTCTATAAATTCAAACACATGAAATCAAGGATGTGGGGAGTCGTCTCCTTCAGCCGAGCGAGTCTCTGAGGTGCTAGCATCATCAGTCCTAGGTCGGACTCTGCGTGTGCCATGTGAAGGGAGCCGGGAGTATCTGATCATGCCTCTAACGTAAGTACCATCTGGGCGAGTATGGTTCGTGCCCTGATGCTCCAGAATCTGACTCACACTCCCAACTAGCCAACCTATATCCCTCCTGACTACAGCAACGTCAGCCCTCATACCGTCAACTATACCCCTCAAAGCTCTCACTTCCTCCTCAGCTCGCTCTACTCTCTGACCGACAGTACGTACAACTGGTGGCGGGGGTACCTGTGACTCCTCCTGAGCTGGAGCAGCTGCTGGAGCTCCCTGGGGATCTCCCTGCTCCGGCTCTACCTCTACTGGTCTAACGGGACCCAATGCTACCCAATAGCATCCCCCCATGATCATCTCACAAATCCCTAACCTAACCAGATAATCCTGACCAATAACCGGCAAACTGGTCACCTCAATCTCTAAACCAGCAGGGATCTCATCACCAATCACACCAAAATGCCGGGCCAATCTAGACACAAAATGTCCCCCGGTCATCTGGCTCCTCCTGTCTCTTCCTAAAGCGCCTCTATGAAGGAAATGTGCCAAAAAGTGAGGGATGTTCACCATCAATCCCTCATCCATGCTCCTGAGAAGGAAGAGATCAAGAGTGGTCATCAAGAGTGGTCACCTTCTCAGGTGACTGACCTCTCCCAGCAATGGTTAACGCAATCATCCGGTGGCACAATCTCCTCAAAGGCTCTCTGATGAGTGTGTAGGATGGGGTGGTAGTGGTGGAATCACCCCCAGAGGATATCCTCTCCCAGTAATCACCGAGCAACATCCTATCTGGAACTACCCGTAAGCTCTCAGTCCAGTATCTAGCAAACCCAGCAGATCCTATCTCCTCCTCAGTATGTAATCCCATGGCCAAAATGAACTGCTGCATCGACATCTGCCTGTGTACCCCACCTAACCTAAACACCAGAGCATCAGTTGTATCTAACGCCACATCAGTCTCCCTGTAATAAACCGTACTAAAGAACTCTAGCATGAGCTCCTTAATCAGAGGCTCATCAATACCAAACAACCTCTCCCATGCATACGATCTAAACACAACATCGTCATCCTCATTCCTCACCACCATCTTTAACCTATCACGAAGACTACCAGCAGCATTCCCTCCGTTAATCATACCAACACCCTCAAAATCCAAAACCGAAACCCTAAAGATTTTTCTAAAGAAAATCGCCCTTAGTCTCCTTTCATAGTCAGCCTCAGTTTCTGGTGTAAGTCCCATGGTTTCAAAACGGAGCCACAAATGCCTGCGTTCAACAACTGGTAATGCCATCTGAAATAAATTTTATGGTTAGAGAACAGTTCTGAAATATGGTCGATACGGCGCATTTGATGAGGCAATGCGGCGTATCTTAGTTGCACAAAATAAAAGAGATGCGGAGCACACAATAACAATTACTAATACGGCGTATCCAATAAATAAAATACGGCGTATGGAGGATGCGTCGTATCTAAATTACGTAATACGTCGCAACAATAGTGGAAATATTTAAATTAAAAATAGGTTGTTACGCAGTATCAAGTAACTTAGATGCGCCGCATCTAGCAATGTATCAGTATAAAAGAAAGGAGGTCAGGCACGTTTTCCAAGAATCCGGCCTCGTGACGTAAACTCCCACTCAACATCACGGTTCCATTTACCCATATATCAAAATCTAAAAGTTCCTTTTACCACAACGATTTCATTTTCCCTCCAAAATTCAAAAACAATCTCCCCGAACCCTAATTTTTATTCAAATTAAAACGGTTTGAAATTCAATGATCTATCCAAAATTAATATAGGGGAAATCATCTAGTCCAAGTTCTAATCAAATCCCCTAAATTTTCCATCAAAATCGATATATTGCATAAACCCTAATTTTTAAATTTAAACAAAATTAAATAGGATTATTACCTTATATCACGCTTAGGATTCGGTCAAGAACTCAGATTAAAGGGTTTGATTCGAGACAAGTGGTGTGCGTTTTTTTTTTTAACTGTGTGTAAATTTTGGGTAAAAAGTAAAAATCCAGCGCATCTCTTTCATATTTATAGGGCAAATACGATGCGCCGTATCGCATAATTATCATGCGCCGTATTTATCTAAATTCGTTGACTGGTCAATAAGTGTTAATTAGTCAGAGATACGGCGCTTAGAATACTAAGATCCGCCGTATTGTTGTGCCAGTGAACAAAATTTAAATAGGGAACATACCTTGGCCTCCGCAACACATTTCCTTATACATCAAATTGGGGTAAAACGGTATACCATATGATATATATAAATTCAAGATAAGAGCAATAGGCATATCCGTTTTATTAATGATTATAATCTTATTGTTTAGTGGATAATGATTTATTCCAAGGTTAGGAGCAAATATCGTTTTAAGCTTACAAAATTGAGATTATAATTTGAGCCTGATGTATTACATAGATCAATTTCTGAAGAACTCTTAAGGAAATCACAACTTTCGTTGTGGAATTCGGTGTTTTTGCATTTAGGTAATTTATAAGAAGAGAGGTTTATATCAGTGTTTAGCATGCAATTTTCACTTTTTAGTAACCTGTTTCTTAAAAAAATTCTTTTCAGACATGAACATGTAATAGTTAGATTAAAGTAAAGGAAATTTTCTTTTATCGTCAAATATTCGGGAGAGGTTTCGTAGAGAATTCTCCTTAAGGCTAGGTGAATTATTGTAAAGGATACCTGGAATTCTATTTCAAGAATTTAAGATACTCAATGTTACCAGTACTGAGTTTTCCTCTACTCTTGTCGTCTTATTACAACCTTCCAGTCATCGAAGGTTTGATCACTCCAGCTAGCATCTCTTGGTTAGGTTCAGAATGTAATCTTCCATAGTGATGCTTAAGCCATCATTTATTCTGAAAGTAAACTAACATGTGCACGAGAGTAGTGAAACGATCAAAGTGAATATCAAAAATCAATTATATTTATTAAATTAAATGCGTCGTATTAACAAAAGCTAATGCGCCGTATTTTCGTTACGTTTCAAAATACAAGATTTTTGATTTAGTAGATGTGCCGTATCGATAAAGATCGATGAGTCGCTTCTGTTTAATAATTCGAAAAACTGTTTTTAATTTAAATAGAAAATACGCCGTATCTGTTAAAACAGATGCGTCGTATGGCGTTAGCGTTTAGAAAAATTTCTTATTAAAAACAGAATACGCCGTATCTTGGGGAAAGATGCGTCGTACTCGAATTTATTAAACGCGTTGTATTTTATAAAAATTAAACGCAATACGCCGTATCTGTGAAAACAGATCCGCCGTATCGTTTGTATCAGCACAATACAACGACAGCAGAATGCAGAAAAATAGAAAAAAGAAAAACAAAAATAAAAACAAACAAAAATTACAGAAAACAAAAACACACAAAAACAGTAAATATGCAAATTATACAATGAATGCAATCTATCTAATATACAACAGGGTTAGTGGTTAGAATCTAAAAAAAAACTAAAAAGAAAAACCTAATTAAAATACTTAATCAAATTAACAGATAATAACAATTCACTCCCCGGCAAAAACGCCAAAAACTTGATGCGCGTGATGTGTCGTTGCGGTTTAGCAGTATTAATGTCTACTCAAGTTTTAAATTTATATTTAGCCGACTTATCAATAACACACACACTTAACGAGCAGTGTACCCGGTCAGTATGAATATAATGGTAAGCAGAGTGTCGATCACTAAGAGTGGAACGTATTATCTAGTTATTCTAATCAGTATTTTAATATCCTAAGTTACTTATTCGCACGCCGAAGGTGGTTCGCAGGGTCCAACCCTCGCGCAATCACTTAACGTAGTGTCTTAGTATTTCTTATTTCAGGTTAAGAACAAGTTTGGCGCAACCTCAACACCCCATATATCCTTTGATCACCATCGAAGGCCTGGTCATGCAATTTATTGTACAATCAGTGGCGCCATCCGTGGGACCGCTACAATTGGTCTCGTTATTTTCAAGCTTATAACCAACCAACTACTTTCACTATATATCCGGCATGGATCAAGGGAGAGAAGATACTCCCCCACCGGGTTTCTCGACCTTGGCGCCAATACCAATCAACGACTCCAATAACCTTCCCCCAATAACTGCTTCCACGTTCACAACACGTTCTGGAAGTAACACCCAACCATCATGCTTCGACATCATCCAATCCGGAGCCTGTTATTAGCCCAACATTTGTCGAAGCCAACCACGAAGCGTTGGAATCCCTCTTAAGGGCTCGCATAAGGCAGGTTCGGAATACTGAGATGCGAAGGGAGTTGGAATACTCAAGTGATGACTATGAGGAAGAGATGGAAATGGAGCCTAGGCATCCGACCCAAGGAGCAACACTCTCGACCCTAAGGATTGGGTCACCAGTTGGTCAAAGGCTAAGCAGAAGGTCCATTGGGTTCGAAGGAGTCCCGGAGAGGGCTCCGACTAGGAGAGAAGGGGCGGTTACTGAAGGCTCCAACGGGAGGAGCCAGCGAAGAGAAGAGACGGGGGTGAATCTACCTCCGTTGTTAGCAGCACATCTTGGGAGAACTGAAGCAGGGGTTCCATCGCAGACTTCTCACGCATCAGGCGTAGAATGAAATCCGCCTACAATTAATATGGGATGAAATATTCCTCCCAATGGTATGTACCCCTCGTTCCAAACTCAGTCTTATCCTCAAGGTTTATATCCTCCTGCAAATGGGCAGCCTAATAACCCAATTCTCCCTCAACCTTATGGGAGCATACCCTTTGGACATCCTACGGTATACCCTCCGTATGCCATGAGAAACGGTAATCTGTTCGACATGAACACATCTTATCAGTCCTACCCTAGCCAAACTCCTATGGGAGTACCCCCCAAACCATAATCCATATAATGTTGTTCCCATATATGCACCACCCTATAATTGCCTGTATTCGGACCACATGGGTTCGGCTACACCCTTCGTTAGATGGATAGAAGACTACCCGTTGCCTGATGGGTTGAAAATGCCTTCGCACATTGGGACTTGTGATGGGAAGGGGGATCCAAACAATTTCTTGCATTTGTTTGAAGGTGCCATTAAGATGCAAAAGTAGGTCATGCCTGTAGCCTGTCACATGTTTACATATACCCTAAGAGACTCTGCCCGTATTTGGTGGAATGGTCAAAAGCCTGGCAGCATTATCAATCTTGATGAACTCAAGGCTAAGTTCCGATCATACTTCAGTCAGCAAAAGAAGTTTACAAGGACCCATCTGACGGTGCACAATATCAAACAAAAGGAGAACGAAAGCACAAAGGCCTTCGTCACTAGGTACATCGATGAAACTTTACAGATCTTAGGTCTACATGAAGATCAGCGAATCTCTGGCTTTGTACATGGCCTGCGAAACCGAAGCTTGGTGGAATTCTTGTCCACTGACCTTCCGACAACTTACAAGGGATTAATGGAAAAGACATATATTTGGATTGAAGCAAAGAAGGTGTCTACTAATGGTGCTCCGATCGATAAAGAAAAGTTTTCGAAGCATTCTACGTGAGAAGGGTCAAATAACAAGAACAAAAACAGAGACAGGTTTTCTCCGTACAACAAAGGTCCCAACCACGGTTTGCTAGGAAGCCTAATTAAGTCTCCAAAGGAAATACTTGCAATGGAGAGGGCTGCTAAAGCCTTCGAAGCACCCTCTCGCATGACAAGCAAGGGCAAAAACAGGGATACGAGCAAGTATTGTCATTTCCATGAAGATTATAGCCATGATACGAACAGTTGCAGGGAGCTAAAGAAGCAGATAGAAGAAGCTGTAAAGTCCGGGCAGTTAGCACATTTGGTGAAGGGTATAAAGAAGGGTAAGGAAAAAATGCCCGACACTTAATTGGCTAAAGACACTACTCCTCACGAAGCCCCAATACTCATGGTTCGTTGGGGCGAAACAAGCTTAAAAAGAAAGGTGAAGGAGCAGGAGATAAACGAAGTAGGGGAGGTAACATTTCCTCCTATTACAGGCCAAGTCCCATTCGAACGACCCAGTGGTCATCAAAGTCTTAATTTCCAACCGAGAAGTGAACAGAGCCTACATGGACTGCGAATGCTCCTGCGAAATCATATACGAGCATTGTTTCCTCAAGCTCAAGCCTTCGATCAGGTCACAACGGGTTGATTCGAAGATACCTTTGGTAGGATACTCCGGTGAGCATTCATGGCCTTTGGGAGAAGTACTATTGGAAATAACAATTGGAGAAGGCAAGCTCGCAAGGACAGAAACCCTCACATTCGCTATCGTAAGGTCTGGCTCTCCCTACAATCTATTGATAGGAAGGACCACCATGCAAAAGATGGGTATTGTTGTAAAACCCTAAAATCTAAAATGAGCAAAAAGACCAAAATGCCCCTGCTAGTTTAAAATTTAATTAAAAGCTTATAATGTATCAAATAAATTCCAAACTTCTGGCAATGCACATGTTATGGTCCCAAATAATTTTGACAATATCATTTAACATTTATATAAGTGGTAAAATGACCATAATACCCCTAATGCAAACCGAATGGAATTTAATTAGTTTTATAAGAATTTAAAATGTTTTAAAAATAAGTAAATAAGGAAGAAATAAATCAAATCAATTCCTAACAAATTTGACCGAGATTCTGGCCTTATCCCCCCTCCTCTTACTCGTTTTGCCTAATTTAAAGAGTCAATCACATTTTATTGTTAACCCTAATTTAGCCGATCCAAAAATAAACACACAAATAATTCCTCTAGCATACATCCGGCCATCTAAAATCCCTAGAGCAATTTTCTGAGATAGATCATCATCTAAAGGAAGTAAGAAAAATACAATTGAGGTCGTGTGGTGCTTGGTTCGAGTGTAGTGAAATTCCTTCTTATCGCTAGTACATATGTAAGTAAATTCGATTATAATTCTTTCGACATAGCTAAAATTCGTTTCTCATTTTTCTTGTGTTCCTCACATTATATGTGACACGTGAAAATTGGTTTCAAGATTTTTAGATCATTTTGAAGCTGTGGTGAATTTCGTTCGTTTTGGCCTATACGCGTGGAAAAGAATTCGTGCAAGCCATTCCTCACGTTCTAATTTTGGTTTGCTATTTTTCCTGAGTCTCTTATGATCCTAGAACATCAAATAAAATGAATATAACATGCCATGCAAGATCTACGAATTATTTGTTAATTAAATCTATAAATCGAGTGTAATTTATAAAATATGTCATACGAATTATTGAGGCTTTGAATTTATTTTATTCATGTGTAATATAATCATATATGATCTGGAAAAATAATGGAAGAATTATCATGGTTTGAATCTTGAGTTTTGGAAATTATTTAGCTAATCGGTTTTGAGAAAAACGTATAAAGGGAAAAAATAAAATACATGCGAATTGATTTTTAGAATTAGGGCTTGTTATTATGTTCATGAATAGTGTTTAATCATGAGATAATGATTAGAAATGAGTTGGGAGTCGATTAGGGTTTTAATTGGTTAAAGATTATATGTGCCGATTTGAAGATAAATATGAAAGGGTGTGTTTTGTCACTTATAAAACTCATGGACCATTTTTGTCATGTTATATAAATCATGTATATTCTGTAAAAATTATTAAATGAAGGGTCTATATGTAAAATTTGAGAGAAAACGAATTAAGTTGGAATTAGTATATCGAATTGGAAAATTTATAAAAACAAGGACTAAATATGTAATTTCTGAAAAGTTAAGGTCGAATTGTGTTATAAATGATATTCAGGGGCTAATGTGAAAGTTTGGATAATTTATTGGGCTAATATGTAATTATTATTAATTAAAGATTTAAATGTAAATGTTAAGGACCTAATATGTAACTTTATTAAAATAGAGGGACCAAACTTGTAATTTCTAGAAACTTGGGGCTGTTTTGAATAAATAAATATATTCAGGGAATTATGTGTCATTTTGATAATTAAAGGGCTTGACATGTAACTATTGGTAATTAAATGTTGAAATTGTAAGTTTAAGGACTGAATATGTAATTTTGATAACTAGAGGGACTAAAGGTGTAAATCATGAATAATTGTGGATACTTTCTTACAACATGATAAAATAAGTGTTCATGGAGAAATTTTGATAAAATAAGGGCTAATGTGCAACTATGAATAATTGAAGGGTTAAAGTGTAACTTTTGTAACTAAGGGGTGTAAAATGTAAATTATGAAAACCTTAAGGACCAAAGTGTAAATATGATAAAAATACTTTATTCCAGCAAGTGTTAACCAAATTAAGCTATGTAATAAATATTGCTAAAAGTGGAAACTTTCTAATTATGGAAACTTTCTAAAAGTGGAAATTTACTAAAAAGGGAAAGTTACTTAAAATGAAAAGATGGTTAATTAAGAATGATTTGTAATCCCCTTCTACTCTCTTAGGTGTGAAGAAGGAGAGATCCTGAGCTTGTCAGTGTTTGCTATTTCTGGTATTATTTTGCTTGCAATAAGGTACAGATACTCTGCCCTTTTTCAGTAAGGGTGTCCTATCTCATGGTTATGATTCTGATTCTGATTCGTTTAAGTTTTTTCCCAAAACCATTGCTATGAACCCTTTTATTATGAACCTTTCTGGTTACACTCTGATTCGGACCTTTGTTATTACATCTGATATATCTATTATGAACCATCTATTATGGACCATCTGATTTGACCTCTGATATATGACCCTCTGATTATGATATGTTATCTGACTCTTAGTTTGACACCCGAGCCATTTTTCTGTTACCTAGCCAGGAAGGTAACCTGGCCGTGTCTGTGATGCACCACTGGCATGACTCATGTGTGGGTGAGTGATTCCTCACACCGTCCCCATTCTGATTATGATATGCGCATTATTTTGATTATGATTATATATATGTTTCTGGGGGGCGTATGGATTGCAATCCTAGATCTGATCTGTTTAAGTGGATTTAACTGTATATGCTATGATATGATTTGTCTGGTGACTGGTGCTGTGTGCAATACACGCCTTTCACAACTATCTGGGAGCTGATCACTCCATTTGATACATGAGGTCACCCCTCATATTATCTGGTTACTTAAGAGGCATCCCCTCTAGATTATGATGGATACTATCTGATATGTTCTGGGCTCGTGGTAGACGACTATCCTATTCTTCTTTTATTTTCTGTCTCTTGTTTATACCTTATGACTTTTCCCCATGCACCATATCCATTTCTATTTCATTATTATTACTTTGTATATGTATCTGTTCACTGGGCTTTTTAAGCTCAGCCGTACGTTTCTTTTCATGTACGGCAGGTATTTAAGCTTGGATCTGGGTTTTAGCTTTGGGGATGAGAGCAACTGTGTGAAGCTTTAATCTTAGCATTCTAGTTATACCATTTCGGATTCTATTTCTGTTATGCCATTGTTTAGGCATTTTGGATTATGTACTTCGGTTTATTTCTGTTTGGACATAAGTTGTGTTGACTTATTTGCTTTGACCATTTATTTTATGGACTTATAATGTTTTGGATTTAATGCTTGTAATCTGATATGAAGCCATTATTGTGATATCTTTACCCTTGCGGGTTGGGGTGTTACAATTTATGGTATCAGAGAACAGGTTATCCGAAACCCTTAGAGCTTAGGCTCGTGACCTGTGAGGATTGGGTAGAACTTAGGTTTCCTTTCGCGCACTCTTTTCCTATTTTGATCTGTCATATATTCTTGATCTGCTCTGTCATATTCTATCTGAGTTGCTAATCCTTTTTGTAATCGTTCAGATGGTGAACACGCGCTTTAACGAGTATGATGCTCCAAATTTCGAAGCCATGATTGCTGATGCTTTGAAAAACGTTCTCCCTAACCTTTCTGCTCAGGTGGTGACCGAGGTCACCGAAAGACTCCGTAGTGGGGAAGGTCCGTCTGGAGGTGGTGGCAATCCACCCGCTCCCCCACCGGTCGGTATTCATGTGTGGATTGAGCGGTTCATCAAGCTCAAGCCTCTTTCGTTTAAGTCCGCTACCACTCCTCATGAGGCAGAGGACTGGATCACCCACGTCGAGAAATTGTTCAGGGTTCTCGGATGTGCTGACGAGTTTAAAACTCGTTTGGCTACATTCAAGCTGGAAGGTGACGCTCAGAATTGGTGGACTGCCCTTGTGCAGGCAAAGGGGGATGATTTTGCTGAGACTTGTTCGTGGGCAGGGTTCATTGAAGTGTTTTATAAGCAGTACATTCCTATGGCAGAAAAGCTGAGGTATGAGAGGGAATACGGGTCGATTCGTCAGGGTGATCATGAGTCTTCAGGAGACTTTATGCAGCGATTCTTACGTCTGGCCAGTTTCGTTGGGCCAGAGGTTACTGGGGATGCGGTTCGACAGGCTCGTCACTTCAAATGGGCTCTTAAGGGATGGGTGTTAGACCGGATTGTTAACACTCCATATGAGGATGTGGCTAGTGTTCAGGATGCTGCGCGCAACATTGAGTTGCTGCATGAGGACAGGAGATCTAATAAGCGTGATAGGGATGGTAACCGGGTGGATTTTCGGGGTCGGCAGGACCAAAGACAGGATTCTCGGGGTCATGGTCGTCAGGACCAGAGGCAGGATGTTCGGGGTCGTCAGGACCATGGGCATGATCAGCAGGGTCGCCAGGACCGAGGTGGTGATTATAGGCGACAGGATTCTAGGAACCAGGGCCGGCAGGATTATGGTCGGTATGGTGGTGACCGTCAGGGTCAGGGTCAGGGTGGTAATAACCGGCGTAGGGATTCTCAGCAGTATCAGCAGTCGGGATCTTCTGGTCAGAGAGGTGCTGTTCAGGCTTTACCTCCTCCTCCTTTGTGTACTACATGTGGGAAACCACATCCGGGTCCTTGTTACAAAGCTTCTGGTGGTTGCTTCTCTTGTGGATCTACCTCTCACAAAGTCAAGGACTGTCCTAAGAAGAATGTTGGTGAACCTAAAGTTGATACTAGGACCGCTCCTAATTCAGGCCGGGTCTATTCTATGACACGTGACCAGGCAGCTAGCACCTCAGGTACTATTACGGGTTTTCTGTATATTGGTGATCGTATTGTTTTCGTTTTATTTGACACCGGTGCTACGCATTCCATAATATCCACATCACTTGCAAATAAAATAAACGTAAACCCAACTCAATTAATGAACCGAATATCTATTGCTACCCCGATGAAAACTCATGTGATTATTGATGTTGAGTATGTAAATTGCCCTCTCCATTTCGATGATCGTATTCGTCCTGCGAACCTTCTTCCCATTGATATGGTTGATTTTGATATTATTCTGGGCATGGACTGGTTAGCTGCTCATAAGGCGACCATTGATTGTTATGCTCGTAAGGTGATCTTTGGTGATCTTCACCATCCTGTTTATGTCTATTCTGGTTCCCAACCTCTGAAATCTGTAAAGATTATTTCGGCTATGAAAGCCCGGACTTTGATTTCGCATGGCTGTCTTGGTTTTCTTGCTTCTATTAAAGATACCTCTGTTGATGTTCCTAGCATTGATAGTATTCGTACTGTGCGCGACTTCGCCGATGTATTTCCGAATGAACTTCCTGGCATTCCTCCTGTCAGGGAAGTCGAGTTTAGCATTGATCTGATTCCGGGTGCTGAACCCATATCTAAAGCTCCTTACCGCATGGCACCGATCGAGTTAAAGGAATTAAAGGAGCAATTGCAAGAACTGTTGGAAAACGGTTTTATTCGTCCGAGCGTATCTCCTTGGGGTGCTCCCGTGTTGTTTGTTAAGAAGAAAGACGGGAGCATGCGTCTTTGCATCGATTATCGAGAGCTTAATCGCATTACGATTCGTAACCGCTATCCTCTACCTCGCATTGATGATCTGTTCGACCAGTTGCAAGGAGCGAGGCATTTCTCTAAAATTGATCTGAGGTCGGGATATCACCAGCTTAGGGTGAGGGAGCAGGATGTTCCCAAAACGGCCTTTCGCACTCGGTACGGTCACTATGAATTCTTGGTTATGCCTTTTGGTCTGACCAATGCTCCTGCTGTGTTTATGGACCTAATGAATCGGGTATTCCATGAATTTCTCGATAAGTTCGTCATTGTCTTCATAGATGATATCCTTGTGTACTCTAAAACCGAGGCGGAGCACGAGCAACATCTTAGTATAGTTCTGGAAATTCTTCGACAGCAGAAATTGTATGCAAAGTTTTCTAAGTGCGAATTTTGGTTGGATCGAGTGGCTTTCTTGGGTCACATAGTTTCTGCAGACGGCATCACGATGGATCCGGCAAAGGTTGAGGCTATCACAAAATGGCCAAGACCTACAAATGTGACGGAAGTGAGGAGTTTCTTGGGTCTCGCTGGGTATTATAGGAGATTTGTTGAGGGCTTTTCGCGTCTTGCATTGCCTTTAACACAGTTAATGAGGAAAGGAGAGAAGTTTATTTGGACTGATGAGCGAGAGAGTAGTTTTGAGGAGTTGAAGAAGCGTTTAGTGTCGGCACCGATCTTAACTCTTCCTTCAGGTTCCGGCGGTTTTCAGATTTATAGCGATGCATCGAAGAAAGGTTTAGGATGTGTTTTGATGCAGCATGGTAAGGTTATCGCTTATGCTTCGAGGCAGCTGAAGCCTTATGAAGTGAACTATCCGACGCATGATCTTGAGTTAGCGGCTGTGGTGTTCGCGCTAAAGATTTGGCGCCATTATTTGTATGGGGAGACTTGTGACATTTTCACTGATCATAAGAGTCTTAAATACATCTTCACCCAGAAAGAGTTGAATATGAGGCAAAGGCGTTGGTTGGAACTTCTGAAAGATTATGATGCTAATATTCAGTATCATCCCGGTAAGGCGAATGTGGTCGCTGATGCTCTTAGTAGAAAGTCGGGTATGATTGCGAGTTTGGAGTTTGAGCCCCGTATTTTGCATGATTTAGAGCTTCTTGATGTGGAGTTTTGTGTTCGTGGTCATGGCGGTTATTGGGCTAGCCTTACGGTGGAGTCCAATCTTATTTTGCGAATTAAGGAAGCTCAGAAAGAGGACGGTGAGCTGTGGGCTATAGTTCAAAATGTGGAGGACGGCAAGCAATCAGAGTTTAGAGTTGATGATTCCGGTGTAGTATGGTTTGAGGATCGTCTCTGTGTTCCCAACGATCCTGAGCTTAAGGAGGCTGTTCTATCAGAGGCTCATAGTTCCCCTTTCACTATACATCCTGGTTCTACCAAGATGTACCGGGACCTTAAGCAACATTTCTGGTGGGGTGGCATGAAACAGGATGTGGCTTCGTTCGTGTCTAAGTGTTTGACTTGCCAGCAGGTCAAGATTGAACACCAGAGAGCTAGTGGGTTGCTTCAGCCATTGGAGATTCCGAAGTGGAAATGGGAGGAGATTTCCATGGATTTTGTGACTGGTTTACCTCTTACTCGTAGGAAGCATGATGCAATTTGGGTGGTCGTTGATCGGCTAACCAAGTCTGCTCACTTCCTCCCTATTCGTGTGGACTACAGTGTTAGTAAATTGGCGGACATATTTCAGCAGGAAATCGTTAGGCTTCATGGCATGCCTACGGCGATTATATCAGATAGGGATCCTCGGTTTACGTCACGCTTCTGGAAGGGTCTGCATAAGGCATGGGATACGCGCCTTAAGTTCAGTACGGCTTTTCACCCTCAGACGGATGGTCAGTCGGAGAGGACCATTCAGACTTTAGAGGACATGTTGAGGGCATGTGCCTTAGAGTGGACTGGCAGCTGGGACGATTATTTGTGTTTGGTAGAGTTTGCTTATAATAACAGTTGGCACGCGAGTATTCGTATGGCTCCCTTTGAGATGTTATATGGTCGGAAATGTAGGGCTCCGGTTTGTTGGAACGAGGTAGGTGAACGCGTTATTGAGGGACCGGAGTTAGTTCAGATCGCTACTGAGAAAGTGGATGTTGCTAGGGAGAAGTTAAAGGAAGCTAGGGCTCGTCAAAAGAGTTACGCTGACAAGCATAGGCGTGACTTGGAGTTTAGCGTTGGTGATCGGGTGTTTCTTAAGGTTTCACCGTTTCGAGGAGTTAAACGTTTTGGAATTAAGGGCAAGCTCAGTCCTCGATTCATTGGACCGTTTGAGATTTTGGATCGTATTGGAGAAGTTTCGTATCGTTTGGCTCTTCCTCCGCAGTTATCACATGTTCACGACGTCTTTCATGTATCTCTTCTGAGGGGATACAATTATCATCCTCTGCATGTGGTGTCTTACCCTCTTGATCAGATTCAGCCCGATATGTCTCTTCCGGAGGAGCCGGAAGCTGTCCTTGATCGCCAAGAGCGAGTTATGAGACGTAAAGTCATTCCTTTTGTTAAGATTCTTTGGCGGAACCACCCAGAGCGGGAAGCTACCTGGGAGACCGAGGAGTCTATTCGAGCTAGTTATCCTCACTTTGTTTTCTGATTCTGGTATGTCTCTATTTTGTTTCCGATTCGTTTCATTCTGATTCTTTGCAAATTTCGGGGACGAAATTTTTCTTTTTAGAGGGGAAGAAGTTGTAAAACCCTAAAATCTAAAATGAGCAAAAAGACCAAAATGCCCCTGCTAGTTTAAAATTTAATTAAAAGCTTATAATGTATCAAATAAATTCCAAACTTCTGGCAATGCACATGTTATGGTCCCAAATAATTTTGACAATATCATTTAACATTTATATAAGTGGTAAAATGACCATAATACCCCTAATGCAAACCGAATGGAATTTAATTAGTTTTATAAGAATTTAAAATGTTTTAAAAATAAGTAAATAAGGAAGAAATAAATCAAATCAATTCCTAACAAATTTGACCGAGATTCTGGCCTTATCCCCCTCCTCTTACTCGTTTTGCCTAATTTAAAGAGTCAATCACATTTTATTGTTAACCCTAATTTAGCCGATCCAAAAATAAACACACAAATAATTCCTCTAGCATACATCCGGCCATCTAAAATCCCTAGAGCAATTTTCTGAGATAGATCATCATCTAAAGGAAGTAAGAAAAATACAATTGAGGTCGTGTGGTGCTTGGTTCGAGTGTAGTGAAATTCCTTCTTATCGCTAGTACATATGTAAGTAAATTCGATTATAATTCTTTCGACATAGCTAAAATTCGTTTCTCATTTTTCTTGTGTTCCTCACATTATATGTGACACGTGAAAATTGGTTTCAAGATTTTTAGATCATTTTTGAAGCTGTGGTGAATTTCGTTCGTTTTGGCCTATACGCGTGGAAAAGAATTCGTGCAAGCCATTCCTCACGTTCTAATTTTGGTTTGCTATTTTTCCTGAGTCTCTTATGATCCTAGAACATCAAATAAAATGAATATAACATGCCATGCAAGATCTACGAATTATTTGTTAATTAAATCTATAAATCGAGTGTAATTTATAAAATATGTCATACGAATTATTGAGGCTTTGAATTTATTTTATTCATGTGTAATATAATCATATATGATCTGGAAAAATAATGGAAGAATTATCATGGTTTGAATCTTGAGTTTTGGAAATTATTTAGCTAATCGGTTTTGAGAAAAACGTATAAAGGGAAAAAATAAAATACATGCGAATTGATTTTTAGAATTAGGGCTTGTTATTATGTTCATGAATAGTGTTTAATCATGAGATAATGATTAGAAATGAGTTGGGAGTCGATTAGGGTTTTAATTGGTTAAAGATTATATGTGCCGATTTGAAGATAAATATGAAAGGGTGTGTTTTGTCACTTATAAAACTCATGGACCATTTTTGTCATGTTATATAAATCATGTATATTCTGTAAAAATTATTAAATGAAGGGTCTATATGTAAAATTTGAGAGAAAACGAATTAAGTTGGAATTAGTATATCGAATTGGAAAATTTATAAAAACAAGGACTAAATATGTAATTTCTGAAAAGTTAAGGTCGAATTGTGTTATAAATGATATTCAGGGGCTAATGTGAAAGTTTGGATAATTTATTGGGCTAATATGTAATTATTATTAATTAAAGATTTAAATGTAAATGTTAAGGACCTAATATGTAACTTTATTAAAATAGAGGGACCAAACTTGTAATTTCTAGAAACTTGGGGCTGTTTTGAATAAATAAATATATTCAGGGAATTATGTGTCATTTTGATAATTAAAGGGCTTGACATGTAACTATTGGTAATTAAATGTTGAAATTGTAAGTTTAAGGACTGAATATGTAATTTTGATAACTAGAGGGACTAAAGGTGTAAATCATGAATAATTGTGGATACTTTCTTACAACATGATAAAATAAGTGTTCATGGAGAAATTTTGATAAAATAAGGGCTAATGTGCAACTATGAATAATTGAAGGGTTAAAGTGTAACTTTTGTAACTAAGGGGTGTAAAATGTAAATTATGAAAACCTTAAGGACCAAAGTGTAAATATGATAAAAATACTTTATTCCAGCAAGTGTTAACCAAATTAAGCTATGTAATAAATATTGCTAAAAGTGGAAACTTTCTAATTATGGAAACTTTCTAAAAGTGGAAATTTACTAAAAAGGGAAAGTTACTTAAAATGAAAAGATGGTTAATTAAGAATGATTTGTAATCCCCTTCTACTCTCTTAGGTGTGAAGAAGGAGAGATCCTGAGCTTGTCAGTGTTTGCTATTTCTGGTATTATTTTGCTTGCAATAAGGTACAGATACTCTGCCCTTTTTCAGTAAGGGTGTCCTATCTCATGGTTATGATTCTGATTCTGATTCGTTTAAGTTTTTTCCCAAAACCATTGCTATGAACCCTTTTATTATGAACCTTTCTGGTTACACTCTGATTCGGACCTTTGTTATTACATCTGATATATCTATTATGAACCATCTATTATGGACCATCTGATTTGACCTCTGATATATGACCCTCTGATTATGATATGTTATCTGACTCTTAGTTTGACACCCGAGCCATTTTTCTGTTACCTAGCCAGGAAGGTAACCTGGCCGTGTCTGTGATGCACCACTGGCATGACTCATGTGTGGGTGAGTGATTCCTCACACCGTCCCCATTCTGATTATGATATGCGCATTATTTTGATTATGATTATATATATGTTTCTGGGGGGCGTATGGATTGCAATCCTAGATCTGATCTGTTTAAGTGGATTTAACTGTATATGCTATGATATGATTTGTCTGGTGACTGGTGCTGTGTGCAATACACGCCTTTCACAACTATCTGGGAGCTGATCACTCCATTTGATACATGAGGTCACCCCTCATATTATCTGGTTACTTAAGAGGCATCCCCTCTAGATTATGATGGATACTATCTGATATGTTCTGGGCTCGTGGTAGACGACTATCCTATTCTTCTTTTATTTTCTGTCTCTTGTTTATACCTTATGACTTTTCCCCATGCACCATATCCATTTCTATTTCATTATTATTACTTTGTATATGTATCTGTTCACTGGGCTTTTTAAGCTCAGCCGTACGTTTCTTTTCATGTACGGCAGGTATTTAAGCTTGGATCTGGGTTTTAGCTTTGGGGATGAGAGCAACTGTGTGAAGCTTTAATCTTAGCATTCTAGTTATACCATTTCGGATTCTATTTCTGTTATGCCATTGTTTAGGCATTTTGGATTATGTACTTCGGTTTATTTCTGTTTGGACATAAGTTGTGTTGACTTATTTGCTTTGACCATTTATTTTATGGACTTATAATGTTTTGGATTTAATGCTTGTAATCTGATATGAAGCCATTATTGTGATATCTTTACCCTTGCGGGTTGGGGTGTTACAATTGTAGTCTCCACCATACACGCAGCGGTAAAATTCCATACACCTTATGGGATAGGAACCGTATTTTCTAGTTACAACCAGGGAAATGCAGGAGACGCTGGCAAAAAGATCAAAGAAAGTCCGGAGGAGCCTCCGAAAGCCATTCTAAGTTGTACAGATGCCGAAGAACGCATTGTGGTAAATGAGCTCTATCCAGAATAAACGGTGGTAATCGGAAAGCAACTCCATGCCAACTTTAAGGCAGATCTGGAGAAGCTACTCAAAGCCAACAAAGATGTCTTCGCATGGACGTACTGAACATGACAGGGGTCCCCAGGACTCTTATGATCGATGGCAAGCCCTTCGGCACGGAGCATAAGCTTAATGAGTTCAAACACATTGAACCAATTAAGCAAAAGCGACGAAGCCTGGCACCTGAAAGGAACGCATCCGCTTGCAAAGAGGTGGATGAACTTGTATGAGCAGGAATTCTAAGAGAAGTAAAACACCAAACCTGGGTAGCTAATCCAGTTATGGTAAAGAAGAGTGACGGAGGGTGGCGAATGTGTGTTGACTTCACCGACATCAACAAAGCTTGCCCAAAGGATTGCTACCCTCTGCCAGAAATTGATTGGAAGGTTGAATCCCTCTCGGGGTTCCGCTTGAAATGCTTTTTGGATGCCTACAAAGGGTATCATCAGATACAAATGGCGGAGGAAGACGAAGAAAAGACAGCTTTCTACACAGGAAAGGGGGTTTATTATTACAAGATAATGCCCTTCGGTCTGAAGAACGCAGGGGCCACCTACCAACGATTGGTGGACAAAGCCTTCCACAAGCGGATAGGAAGAAACTTGGAAGCCTATGTTGATGACATGGTAATCAAAAGCAGGACTGAAGAAGACTTACTCTCCGACATTCAAGAAACCTTCGATCAATTGAGGGCAATCAACATGAAGCTTAACCCTAAGAAGTGTTCCTTTGGCATGGAAGAAGGACAATTTTTAGGATATCTTATAACGAAGTAAGGGATTAAGGCTAAACCTTTGAAGGTCAAAGCCATCACTGATCTACAAGCTCCGAAATTGTTGAAAGAGGCGCAAAGCCTCAATGGGAAGCTCGCAGCACTTAGCAGGTTCCTCTCAAAAGGCGCAGATCGATCTTTGCCATTTTTCAAGACCCTCAAGGGGTGTACAGACAAGAAGACTTTCCAATGGAGTTGTGAGGCAGAAGCCGCTTTCCAGAAGCTGAAAGAGTTCATGGAAATTTTACCAACACTTACAGCCCCAATCAAAGGTGAAGTGTTATTCATGTACATTGCGGCATCCTTCGAAAGCATCAGTGCGGTGCTCTTAGCCGAAAGGAAAAAGAAGCAAGTCCTAATCTACTTCGTTAGCAGGGTCCTGCAAGGGGCTGAGTTAAACTATCCGGAGTTGGAAAAGCTAATCCTAGCCTTGGTTTATGCCGCAAGGCGTCTTCGAAGGTACTTTCAAGCTCATCCCATCACGGTACTGACTGACAAGCCAATTAAACAGATATTGTTAAAGCCTGAGAAATCAGGTAGAATAGCCAAATGGGCTATCGAATTTGGAGAACATGAGATAGAGTACAAAGGTCAAAACTCCGTCAAAGGTCAGATACTTGCAGACTTTCTCGCTAAAATACCCTCCGGACCCAGTCAAGATAAAGATGTTTCAAGGAAGGAACCCCCAAAGGCGAAGGAGGGGTGGAAATTGTACAAGATGGCATCCATTTTCCCTCTGACAGCCACCACTGTCCGAACCAGGTCCCTTGTTCGGGAATTAAGACGATTGTCTAAGACAGCTTGTCTAGCATAACTCTGTCATGAAAGTTGCAAAGTTTCTCCATGGACATGTTATCTAAAATCCCTCTCCAACTAGCAGGTGTCATCTTTTCAACCAACTGGTGACACGCAAAGGCATTCGGAAGCTCTTCTATGTTGGGTAGACCTGTGAAAGATAAGACAATCAACTATTTGATGAATAATGTTCATTATGCATGAAAGATGTCCACTTACTAGGAGTATGATGAAGCGAAAAGTGTACCTTTTGTCATTTTAGGTACTTTGGAGAAGAAATCTGGAAAAGGAAGCATTTTGGACGTTTTTGGAGCATAAAAGTGAAGAAAACGACAAAGTCTTCAAAGTTGCTGGAAAAGTACACTTGACGGCGTCAAGTATTGCTCTTGACGGCGTCACGGCTTGGAAAAAAAGGTGGATATGAAAAATACACATGATAAGCCAGGGAGTTTTACAAAGGAAATCTGACGGCGTCACCCTTTAAGGTGATCAAGGCCATCACGGTTTAAGTTAAAGAGAGACGACGTCAAGCCAATTTCTGATGGCGTCAACCTTTGATAAGCCAGAGCGAATTTTGGAGCATTAAAGAGGGACGGCGTCAGGAAGACCATCCGAGAACCCTAGCCACGGCGAGGTGACAGCGTCAAGATCTATAACGTGACGCCGTCAGCCACTAAGTTCTATATATAGTTTTGCAATTTTTAGTCATTAGTGTGCAACTTTGTGATGAGAAACCCTAAGACGAATTTCTGCCATTTTTAAGGGTTTTCATACCCTTGGATCTCCCATGTTTAATTAAAGATAAGTATTCATTTAATCAATCAATATGTCTATGTGTTGTTTGATTATATCTTGTTCTTGTCTTTTAATTAACATGCTAGGCTAGATTTATCTTGTGTTTGCTTAGATCTAATGAAACCTAACTATTGATTATTAGTTGTTAGTGTGTTGTTAATTGTATTGGATGATTGTTTATCTATGTTAGGCTTAAGAAAACTGGCTAACTTCCTATACGGTAACTTGCTTGAACGTCTTAAGAAACATGAACCAATGCGTACTAAGGTTTTTATGGTTGTATTTAATGCATGAGCGAATTCTAGTGATCCCATGTTAGGAGCTTCCTAGCCGGCTCGACATAGGAGTGAAGTAGGAGCTTGTAGAGTTGGGGAAGTACGTACGCCACCCCACGATTGGTATTAAGGAATACACCCGTCATCCACGCAATTAATACACACTAATCAACCGGTAAAAGATAGTTAGGGAGTAAGGAAATCTAAGTAAACACATTTCTCCCCATATAAGTTTCACAACCTTTTCATTTTCAGTTATTTTATTTTATTTGCATTTGTAGTTATTTGGGTTAGTTGACTAGCAACTAATTCCGCCCACTCCTTCAAACCCGAGATTTTACTTGCTTTCATAAAATTATAAAAATACAAAAAGAATCTTCCCTCACCCTTAGACCTATTAGAGTAGTTTTTCAATCCTAACGACACTATTCCCCTAGAGAACGATCAATCCCCCGGTACTTGCCACTTCACTATACTACATCGGTCAGGTACACTACCTGGTGGGGATTGCAAGCCTCTTGAGATCCCTCAAGAGGTAAAACCTGTTGTAAGGTCGCAAAACCACGCATCAAGTTTTTGGCGCCGCTGCCGGGGAATAGTTATTATTTAGGTTGAATTTTTTATTTTATTAGGTCTACTCACTAGATTCCTTTCTAGTGAGATTTTTATTTTTTTTCTAGATTTTCTTTAGTCTATCTTTTTTCTTCGTTTATTTGTTCGTAACCATTACCATCCGACATTATGGAAGGTGGTAATATCCTCAATCCCAACAACCCACCACCACGACAAAACCAAACTCGTAGAGCACACACTTTAGGAGGATATTCCCTAATTTTGGATGATAACCCCCCTAATCATAGAATCACTAGGAGCCGTAGCTCGATCAAAACTCTTGCCACACCCTATGCTGAACCCGAAAGGGAAATGCATAAATTAAGGCAACACCACCAAGCGGCCAAACCATCCACGATCAATTTTGATGATGCCCTCTCCGAGGAAGAATCCAATCCCCACTCTACACCTTCTAGCCCTCAATCCAATCACGATATGGAGGTTCCCGAAAACCCCATCCCTAAATCCCTCAAGGACTACTCTACTCCCACCCCTCGAGGTTTTTCCAATGCTATTGTTTTTCCTAATGAACACACGGATGGGGTCTTGCGTGCAACCGACATTTGGCTTGCCCAAAGTGTATGCAAGTTTCACGGATTGAAAAGTGATGATCCAATCCAACACATCAAAGACTTCCTAAAAATAGTGGATACCCTCCATACGGATGGAGCCACTAGAGATACCTCCCGGCTACGATTATTTCCCTTCACCCTTTAGGAGAAAGCCAAAGATTGGTATAACAAACTCCCCTCCGAGTCCATCTTCACATGGGAACAGCTTATCTCAAAATTCTATGAGAAATTCTTTCCCGTAGGAAGAACTTCAACGTTAAGGGACAAAATCTTCCGCTTTCATGTTGGACCAGCTGAACCCATTCACGAATCCTGGAACAGATTCAAAGATCTAATTAGACAAGTCCCTCATCATGGCATTGAACTCTGGCTTCTTGTCCAGATCTTGTATGACAGTGTCCCTAAAAGCGACCAAGTTGGCATTAATAATTCGGTGAAAGGAAAAATAGCCAACCTAAGCGCTGAGGAAGGATGGAATAGAATTGAGGAATACGCAAATGATCAAGACGATACCTGGGATGAACCCGATTCGATCATGAGCATTTCCAAAATCATGAAAGAGCCTCCTTTTGCTAGCCGGTTGAGTAGATTGAATGATCAAGTATCTTATCTAGACAAGTCACAACCAACTAAACGGTTATCAAACCCATACTTGATCTGCGACCAATGTGGTGGCCCGCATGAAGTGGAGGAATGCGGGGATGATACCACCACCGAACAAGTATGCTTGTCAAGCCACGACATCTTCGATGATCCTTCGCTCTTAACTTTCTACCAAAACAATGATTTTACCCCTTGGGGAAATCTTGTGAGAGAAGAGGGAGGAGGAGAATATCCTGACTACAAGGTTAGGAGCACTTTTGAGGATGATCTTGGGCATTTCATGCTTGAAAAGAATCTGCAACTAAATGGTCTTGACAACCTCATCAATAGCCAACAAAACGACCTAAGGGCCAAATTCGCAGAACTCAACGCCTCTCTCGACGGCCTTGACGAACCTCAAACAAATCAAAGAGATCCCTTACTCGCCATCACCACTCGTGCTGGAACAACTACTAAGGATCCACCTTACCCAGCTCAACAGTCTGACGTCATGGAACCCGACACCCCTCATGAGGAGGAAGGTAATGTGAACGATGGAAATCCCGATCAAACCCCTCCGGTAACTCCCTCTCCACCTACTCCAACCAAACAGCCCATTAAAGTCCCATACCCGTCCCGCCTCAAGAATCAAAAGGTCGAAAATGATAATAAAAGATTCTTGTCATATTTGAAGAATTCGGTCGTCACCATACCCCTTCTTGATGCATGTTACCATATGCCCAAATATAGTGCATACTTCAAGAAGCTGCTAACCAACAGAAAAGGGCTCGAGGGTCTTGTAACCTTAGGAGAAGAATGTTCTGTGGTGACTCAACGAGGGCTGCCAAAGAAGGTGGGCGATCCAGGTAGTTTCACCTTGCCCTGTTCAATAGGATCTCTTTCTGTCAAGAATGCCTTAGCCGACTTAGAAGCAAGCATCAATCTTATGCCGCATTCCATGTTCCTCAAGTTAGGGTATTCTGGATTGAAACCAACCCGTATGAACATCCAACTAGCCGATAGATCAGTCAAATACCCCTTAGGAATATGTGAGAATGTGCTGGTTAAGGTAGGGAAGTTCAAATTTCCAGTTGACTTCGTCATCTTAGAGATGGAAGAAGATGACCTAGTGCCCATCATTCTGGGGAGGCCATTCCTTGCAACTGCTCGCGCTGTTATTGATGTTCATGACGGCAAACTAACCTTACGAGTGAGGACCGATAGCTTAACCTTCGACATCAAGGACACAATGAATCTTTCTCTCGAAGCAGCTAATCGGCTGTATTTCATCGGAGAAATCAATGAACTATCCGACGAGATTGACAATTGTATAGATGAACAGGTGGAAGCTGGTTGGTTGCGAGATGAAGCTTTCTTACCCATCTTAGAGGAGGAGAAGACTATGGATGTGAGCGCAGTTTCCTTCTATCCCAGACAAGAAATCGAACAGCTTGAGCTTCGTAAACCCGAGAACAAACTTAAACCTTCCATCATCGAGCCACCCACGCTAGAACTCAAGGAACTCCCAAGCAACCTGGAATATGCTTTCCTCCAAGGAAAAGATCAACTTCCGGTAATCATAAACTCTTCTTTGAAAAGTGAACAAAAGGATAAACTCTTAGGAGTTTAAAAAAAATATAAAGGAGTTATAGCATGGAGTGTAGCCGACATCAAGGGGATTGACTCAACCTTTTGTACGCATAAAATCCTCATGGAGGAGGATTGATCCGTGTGTAGTATATATATAAATATAGTATCGTGCACACGTGATACTTTGGGAAATGACAAGTCAAACCTTAGGAAAAGTCAAACTTGCAAAACCCGTGAATGTGATGTGTGTGATACCGGGCAAGTGATCACCCGGGTCGTGTCCCAGCGAGGTGTGAATCGAGGATTTCGTTTTAGGTTCGGAATTAAAATGCTTGATGATTGGATTTGGAGATTATTTGGTGTTGTGGTAATATTACACAAAGCAATGAAACGCAAAAGGTATTTAAAACTAAAAACGCACGTTCTAATTAAAATTAACATCAACGCGCAAAAATAAAAGTGAAATCTAAAAATATTAACCCTACAAGTACCAAATTAATTTTCCTGAATTCTATGTGACAAAAGAAAATTTAAAAAAAAAAAGAATTTTAATTTTTTGACTTTTCTATTTTTTTTATTACTAATTAAAAACTATTTTAAACTAAATTAATTAGGAAAAATAGCAAATGGAAAGTAAAAATTCTAAAAAATTACCAGGAAGCAAATTAAGCTACAACTAATCTAAGAAAAATAAGTGAACCTAAAAAGCTACTGAAATAAGCCACGAATTAAGCTAATTAGCAGTTATGAGCTTAAAGGGAAAATCTACTTTAAAACTAAAAATGTGAAAATAAATCCTAATTAGAACACAGAGCAGATGGTAATGTTGTTGGGTTTGCCGGCTGACAGACCTGGGTTCGAATCCCAGGCTGGTCAGTTTTTGTTTTTAATTTTTTCTTGGTTTGTATTTTTTTAAACTTAAACCAACAAGTGAAACAAACTAATTTTAAAAACTGAAAATCTTTTTATACTAAGAGATAAGCTCAAAACAGCTCTGAATCAGCTGATTACTGAAATCAGTTTTGAAAACTTAAAAAGGAACTTAAATATGCAAAGAAAAAGAACTACTAAAAGCTATTAATAAGCTAAAACTTGGGAATAAGCTAAAGTAATCTCAAGAACCAGAAACTATGATCAAAATAAGCAACATAAATAAGCATAATTAAGCATAACACACAGGATCATAGGGTCTGCTGGTCTATGTGCAGGGCAGGTAAAGGGCTTTGTTGGGGCTGCTGATCTAGGGCCTCAACAAGCTAGGAAAATAAGCTCCTAATGCCAACTTAAGCTCAAACAGGTGAACTATACTCTACGTGCTACTTGTGCAACAAAAATTCAAAAACTAAAAACCACTTTAACTAACTTAAAATTAGGATTAAAAAGTGACATGTTGAGGTAAAATAAAAAGCGCAGGCTGCTACCTATTTGGTCGACTGATGTGGAATTTTATTAATTTTTTTTTTTTTTTTTTTTTTTAACCTCAGCTAAGCAAAACCAAATGGGACTTACCTAATACTCAATATGACAAAGAGTGACACAAAATCAACCTCAGCTTAACATAGCTTATAAGGGGCAGTTGAAGGCCTAGCTTTTCACTAACATACTAGAAATCCACAAAAGCATCTAAAGTACTAAAGGACAACCGAAAACAACTTATTAAGACTGAAATAAGCTTAAACAAAACTAACCAACTTGCACATGTATAGTAACAACCCAGTTTGACCCATTTTGACCCAGTTTGGGTCTTAACCCAAACACTCCCTTAGTGACTGATTTTGCAAATTCTACACTAAAATAGGCAACAAGAGCTAAGATTTTTCTTGAAAACTAATTTGACAACTTAATTAAACTGATTGAACAATTTTCCAAAGGCCAATAAGCAGTCAAACAAGCTAAGCTTATTTGACTGTCTTTAGCCTCTTTTTTTTTTTTTTTTTGGTTTTTTTTTAGAACAAAACAGGCAAATGCAAACTCAGGCTGTCACACTAGGTTTAGAACCTCAGAATAAGCATCAAGACAAGATATAAGCACATATAAAACATAAAGCAGTAGCACAATAACAGTAGAACAAATAAATCAAAAACTGAACTTAAATTGAAATAGGAGTGAATTACAATTAAAATAAACTAAAATACAAAGTACCTTAAAAAATAAAAGCTAAATAAAACCCTCACTACAACAATAAAATCACTGCTCTATTTATACTACTAAAAAGGAAAAATAAAGAACTGAGGTCTTCCTCTTGTGTTTCTCTTGTGAGATAAATCTTCACAAAAAGTCACTTGTGCTTCTTTGAAGGTGATTCCAATCGTTGGATGAATCTTGGACTTGATCTTGGCCCTAGAATTAGTTTTGGCGCCCATTTGTACACACGGATTGGTGAGGTGGCAAGGAATCCCGTGAATGGTATCTAGGAGATGGTGAAGAGGGGAGCTTTTGAGTAGGGGAGGTGGAGTGTAGCAGGTAAAAGTGGGAGATGGTGAATGGTTTGGCGGGTAATAGGGTGAAGAAGAAATAGTTGACTGAGTATTTGCGTGTTTAGGGATTTTGACTAACATTTGGGGGTTTGACTATTTTTATTACCCGGTTTTGATTTTTTAGGGTTATAGAAGTGGGAGTGGGCCGGGTTTAGGTTGGATGGGTTTAATGTGGATTGGGCCGTGGGTGGTAGGGATTAAGGGTAAAATGGGCTGTGGGGTTTTAGTTTGGGTTGGGGAATTGTGTAGTGGATCCGGTTGTGTTAGTTTTTAGATAGAATAGTATGGAATTTAAACCAAGGGCCAAAAGTGTAAATCATGCAAAGTTCAGGGACCAAATCTGCTATTTCTCCAAAGTTAATCAAGGACCAATTTTGCCAACAAGTAATAATCCAAGGGCCATTGTGAGATTCTTGAGCTCGAATAAAAAAATCCAAATGAAAATCGTCTTTCCCGGCTTCGGTTTTCGACTCTTTTCCAAATCCAGCTCGGTTTTGTCCATATTTACCCCGTTTTCAATCATTTGTACCTGAAACATATAAAAACATAAAACCAAGGATATCTGCAATATATTTGGGTGTTTTTGGTTATTTTTGTGTCTTTATTGGGTATAAAATGATGAGTAAATACACACTCATCAAGGATTATAAACCCACCGTGCAACCTCAAAGGCGAGTAAACCCCAACATAAAGGAAGTCGTAAAAAAGGAAGTCGTTAAGCTCCTAGATGCGGGACTAATTTACCCAATCTCAGACAGTCCATGGGTAAGTCCTGTACAGGTTGTACCAAAAAAGGGAGGAATGACGGTGGTTAAGAACGATAAGGATGAGTTAGTGCCTCAACGAACAGTAACTGGATGGCGTGTGTGCATCGATTATAGGAAGTTGAATGATGCAACCCGAAAGGATCATTTCCCTCTCCCATTTATCGACCAAATGTTGGAAAGGTTAGCGGGGCATGAGTACTACTGTTTCCTAGATGGGTTCTCAGGGTATTTCCAAATCCCTATCGCTCCTGAGGACCAAGAAAAGACTACGTTTACATGCCCTTATGGCACCTTCGCCTACAAGCGAATGACCTTTGGACTATGTAACGCCCTCGCCACTTTCCAGCGCTGCATGACAGCAATCTTCCATGAGTTAATGGAGGACAGCATGGAGGTCTTCATGGATGATTTTTCGGTCTTTGGAAACTCTTTTGATCGCTGTCTTGCTAACCTTGAGAAAATGCTCAAACGTTGTGAGGAGACTAACTTGGTACTAAACTGGGAAAAGTGCCACTTTATGGTAAAAGAAGGGATTGTGCTAGGGCACAAAATTTTAGGAAGTGGGATTGAAGTAGACCGGGCAAAGATTGAAGCTATATCCAAACTTCCCTATCCAACAACTGTCAAGGCAATCCGTAGCTTTTTGGGTCATGCTGGCTTCTATAGGAGATTCATTAAAGATTTCTCAAAGGTAGCTAAACCAATGACTCAGTTGCTCATGAAGGATGCCCCGTTTGACTTCTCTCAAGAGTGCAAGGATGCATTCGATCGATTGAAGCAGGAACTTACCCAAGCTCCAATTATGGTCACCCCTAACTGGGAGTTTCCCTTTGAAATCATGTGCGATGCTAGCGATTATGCTGTTGGAGCAGTATTAGGCCAAAGGCTTAACAAACACTTTCAGCCAATATACTACGCTAGCAAAACCATGAATCCTGCTCAAGAAAACTACACTACCACTGAAAAGGAATTACTAGCCGTGGTATTTGCTTTTGATAAGTTTTGCCAGTATCTTGTCCTTTCTAAAATGGTTGTTTTTACGGACCATTCAGCTATTCGATATCTTTTTACTAAACAGGATGCTAAACCACGGTTACTTCGTTGGATCTTACTATTACAAGAGTTCGATGTTGAGATTCGTTATAAGAAAGGAGCAGAGAATCTTGCGGCTGATCATCTCTCTCGTCTCGAAAACCCCAGCCTCGCTGAATCTGACAAGAGTGAGATTCGGGAGTCATTTCCTGAAGAGCAGCTCATGTCAATAAATGATTCTGAACCATGGTATGCGGATTATGCTAACTACCTGGCAAGTGGAGTCATTCCTGAGCATATGAGCAGGCATGAAAAAAAGAGGTTCTTCAATCAATTAAAGTACTACTTTTGGGATGAACCTTTCTTATTCCGAAGATGTCCGGATCAAGTAATAAGACGTTGTGTTTCGGAAAAGGAGGCTATCAGAATTATGAAAGAGTGTCATGCAGGTCCATCTGGAGGGCATCACGGAATGAACACTACTGCACGAAAGATCTTCGACGCAGGATTCTATTGGCCTACAATATTTCGTGATGTGAAGGGAATGATACAGACTTGTGACGCGTGTCAAAGAGAGGGGAATATCTCTAGGAGGGATGAAGCCCCGCAGAATTATATACAAGTTTGCGAGGTTTTCGATGTTTGGGGAATTGATTTCATGGGACCCTTCCCATCTTCAGGAGGGAATGAATACATCTTAGTGGCCATTGATTATGTTTCGAAATGGGTGGAAGCACAAGCCCTTAGGACTAACGACGCTAGGGTAGTAATTCATTTCCTAAAAAAATTGTTTGCTAGGTTCGGAATTCCGAAAGCTCTTATTAGTGACAGGGGAACCCATTTTTGCAATTCGCAAATGGAGAAAGTTATGAAAAGATATGGAGTCTCTCACCGATTCTCCACCGCTTACCATCCTCAAACCAACGGTCAAGTCGAAAACACTAATAGAGCCATAAAGAGAATATTAGAGAAAACGGTCAATCAAAACAGAAAAGATTGGTCTTTTAAGCTCGATGAAGCTTTGTGGGCATTTCGAACCGCTTATAAGACACCAATCGGGACAACCCCGTTCCGTATGATATATGACAAGGCATGCCACCTTCCAGTAGAACTGGAACACAAGGCATATTGGGCACTTAAGGCTTGTAATTTGGATTATACGGTTGCGGGAACAAATAGATTCTTACAGCTCCAAGAGCTCGATGAATTGAGATTAGAGGCCTATGAATCTTCCATTACATACAAAGAAAGGTCAAAAAGATGGCATGACCAACGGATTAAGAGACCCAAGGAGTTTTCAGAAGGAGACAAGGTCTTATTATATAATTCTCGCTAAAGGCTATTTCCTGGGAAACTTAAATCTAGATGGTATGGACCTTTTACCGTAAGGAGCTCCTCTAAAACCGGAGCCGTTGTGCTGATTGACGACGAGGATAGAGAATTCACTGTGAATATTCAACGAGTCAAGCATTATCAAGAGAATGGTAATGAAATGATCAATGAGGAAGACATAACTTTCGATGAAGAAGTCACGTAATGTACGTGACTTTGAGTCTAGCTACAAGACTCGTTAATAAAGAAAAGCGCTTCTTGGGAGGCAACCCAAGCTTTATTTGCTTTGTGTGTTTATTTATTTGTTTGTTTGATTTTATTTGCTTTCGTATGTATGTTTAATTTTTATTATTATTGATTCATGTTCAAAACTAAATTGTGAAAATGCTTTATCTTGTTTTTAACTTCGTCTTAACTACATATAAAGGTATTTTGCAAAAGTTAAGTGTAAGGGAAATCCAAATCGGTTTATTAGAACAAATGAACATGAATCGTAATAATATTAAATTAACATACATATTAGTAATTGTTTGAGTCAAATGCTTGTATCGAGTCATAATGATATTTTGCAGGATTTCCAGGAAGTAAGGTATAGGTTTTTCCAGAAATTTTCCGGAAACTTAACATGAGAATTCTGTCAGATCATTTCTGACGGCGTCAGGCACTACAACCTGACGGCGTCAGGTTTTAATTTTCTGAAATTTTTGAAAGTTTTGTTTTCATAAAAAGTTTTTATTAAATCTCTAACTTATAAACTCCAGGAATCTGCAAAATTATCATTCCACAAGCATTATATCCTTATATAGAATTTATCCCGCCGATGTTATGCAGGTTTTCGTGTTTGTTTTCTCAGGTTTAACAGGTTATTTTGGACAAGGAGATGTATGTGGAATCAAGCTTATGGCGATGCATTAGTCTTGGAGCTTCTACATTCCCTTGGAAGAAGATCTAACCATGTTACCTCTTTATCCACCAAACGAATCAGGGGAGTATTTGATTTCATTCTTTTACCTTATTTACTTTTACATCTTGTTATTTGAACATTGGGGACAATGTTCATCTTAAGTGTAAGGGGGGGGGGGGTAAAGTACGATACTTTAGAGAATGCTATTACGCTTGATTTTTGTTTGTTTAATGGTAGATGTGTAATAAAACTGAGATAAATACTTGTTAGGGCAATTTTAGTGCCAAATTTAAAATTTTTCACAACATATAGGAGTGAAACTTTGATCTTAATGAGCGTCTCATGGATAGGAGTTATATGACTAGCAAAAAAACCGTACCACTAAAAAATTTTCCACCCCAAATATGTGAGGATCGCCCCTAGAATTGGTAGAAAAAGCATTTATGCTATGATGTGTGTACCGGTAGCACTTAGATTCTAGAACTTGCGTTAGGACCATTCCGAGGCCACAAGTGAGACTACATTCGTGTAGTTAGATTTACTACATGATAAGAGGCATTAGGATTAACCCATTGTTTTACACCTGTGTTTTTGTTATAATTACATTGGCTACATTGGTCAAGTAATTCTCCCACACCCTTTGCGTTGTACTCATTTTTAGTACACGATACCCCTAGTACACCCCTCAGAGCCTATCTTTTCGTTTCGACCTTTAAGCATTTTACTTAAAGGAAGAATTTGTTTACACCCCACTTAAATGTACACCCAAATCGCCTTAGCCTACCTTGTATGCACTCATTTTTAGTGCATTATTGTGACAACATTTGTTTAAACCCCAAGTTAATTATCTAATTGATTACATGGTTGCTAAGTCGAGTCATATCCTTGTACATATTGTTTTGGGACGATTGGGACTCATGGGTAAAGTACTAGTGTAATGAAGTAATGGGGAAGAACAACATTATTACCCCCATATGTGCTAAATATTTTAAAAAAGTACTCCAAGTGTTTCGATTATCTTAATTCGAGTCATTAGAATAGTTAATTGTAAAGTTATGTAAAAGTTCAAGTGTAAGGGGAATGCAACGCCCCTATGATGTATTATTTTGGATGGTAGGGCAAGAGTGTATGAAAAAAAAAATATCAAGAAAAATACAAAAAAATGAGAAAAAGAAAAGTAGAAAAAACATATGGACTACCATCCCGTTTCATTTTATGTTTATTTTATGTTTTTGTCATTTTGTTTTTACCTTAAGTCGAGTCTAGTCTTGGCTTAGCAACGCCATATTGTACATGTAATTAATCAAGATCTTTAACTCGCCACCAGTAAAATATCCCTTATCCAACAAATCCGTGTTTATCATATCCCTACACCTCACGTTATAACCCGTTTAAAAGCCCTCTTTGATAGTTTATCTTAGGTGCTTACGCCTAGTAGAGGAGGTTTTTGATCCTTTCCCAAGCCTATGGTAATCTATTTGCTATGACAGGTAGTGAGAGATATTATCCGTTTTCATTTATGAGAAATACTTTTATGACACCTGAGAGATGTGAGTATCTAAACACTACTTGTGAGGTGCTAGTTTCTAATCTCCGTGCTTATTATGATTAAAGTGGAACGACTAATTGTTGTAATTACTTTTATATTAGCGTTAAATGACCCCTAACTTGTATTTTGATTAGAATAAAAGCGCATTTGCTTGAGGACAAGCAAATCTCAAGTGTAAGGGTATTTGATGAAGCGAAAAGTTTACCGCTTTTAGGGGGTCATTTAAGCCCTAAATCGTATTTATTTGATCAAATATTGCCCTAAATCGTTCCTTTTGTCATTTTAGGTACTTTGGAGAAGAAATCTGGAAAAGGAAGCATTTTGGACATTTTTGGAGCATAAAAGTGAAGAAAACGACAAAGTCTTCAAAGTTGCTGGAAAAGTACACTTGACGGCGTCAAGTATTGCTCTTGACGGCGTCACGGCTTGGCAAAAAAGGTGGATATG
Organism: Artemisia tridentata subsp. tridentata; assembly: GCA_021014915.2. Classification (NCBI taxonomy): domain Eukaryota; kingdom Viridiplantae; phylum Streptophyta; class Magnoliopsida; order Asterales; family Asteraceae; genus Artemisia; species Artemisia tridentata. The sequence continues at coordinate 28,888,920 of CP139507.1, read as the reverse complement.
AAAAATACACATGATAAGCTAGAGAGTTTTACAAAGGAAATCTGACGGCGTCACCCTTTAAGGTGATCAAGGCCATCACGGTTTAAGTTAAAGAGAGACGGCGTCAAGCCCATTTCTGACGGCGTCAACCTTTGATAAGCCAGAGCGGATTTTGGAGCATTAATGAGGGACGGCGTCAGGAAGACCATCCGGGAACCCTAGCCACGGCGAGGTGACGGCGTCAAGATCTATAACGTGACGCCGTCACCCACTAAGTTCTATATATAGTTTTGCAATTTTTAGTCATTAGTGTGCAACTTTGTGAGGAGAAACCCTAAGACGAATTTCTGCCATTTTTAAGGGTTTTCATACCCTTGGATCTCCCATGTTTAATTAAAGATAAGTATTCATTTAATCAATCAATATGTCTATGTGTTGTTTGATTATATCTTGTTCTTGTCTTTTAATTAACATGCTAGGCTATATTTATCTTGTGTTTGCTTAGATCTAATGAAACCTAACTATTGATTATTAGTTGTTAGTGTGTTGTTAATTGTATTGGATGATTGTTTATCGATGTTAGGCTTAAGAAAACTGGCTAACTTCCTATACGGTAACTTGCTTGAACGTCTTAAGAAACATGAACCAATGCGTACTAAGGTTTTTATGGTTGTATTTAATGCATGAGCGAATTCTAGTGATCCTATGTTAGGAGCTTCCTAGCCGGCTCGACATAGGAGTGAAGTAGGAGCTTGTAGAGTTGGGGAAGTACGTACGCCACCCCACGATTGGTATTAAGGAATACACCCGTCATCCACGCAATTAATACACACTAATCAACCAGTAAAAGATAGTTAGGGAGTAAGGAAATCTAAGTAAACACATTTCTCCCCATATAAGTTTCACAACCTTTTCATTTTCAGTTATTTTATTTTATTTGCATTTGTAGTTATTTGGGTTAGTTGACTAGCAACTAATTCCGCCCACTCCTTCAAACCCGAGATTTTACTTGCTTTCATAAAATTATAAAAATACAAAAAGAATCTTCCCTCACCCTTAGACCTATTAGAGTAGTTTTTCAATCCTAACGACACTATTCCCCTAGAGAACGATCAATCCCCCGGTACTTGCCACTTCACTATACTACATCGATCAGGTACACTGCCTGGTGGGGATTGCAAGCCTCTTGAGATCCCTCAAGAGGTAAAACCTGTTGTAAGGTCGCAAAACCACGCATCAGAGTATCATCTGCGAGGATCTTTAAGGTGGTAGGTACAAAGGTTTTAGCATGGGAACTTTTTGGTTTTACCATTGTTGTCGGAGGGATTGTGATGCGTGGTTTTGCAACCTTACAACAGGTTTTACCTCTCGAGGGATCTCAAGAGGCTTACAACCCCACCAGGCAGTGTACCTGACCGATGTAGTATAGTGTAGTGGTAAGTACGGGGGATTGATCGTTCTCCACAGGGAATAGTGTTCGTTAGGTATGAAAAACTACTCTAATAGGTCTAAGGGTGAGAGAAGATTCTTTTTATGTTTTTTATAATTTTATGAAAGCAAGTAAAATCTCGGGTTTGAAAGAGTGGGCGGAATTAGTTGCTAGTCAACTAACCCAAGTTACTACGAATGCAAATAAAATAAAATAACAGAAAATGAAAAGGTGGTGAAAACTTATGTGGAGAGAAATGTGTTTACTTAGATTTCCTTACTCCCTAACTATCTTTTACCGGTTGATTAGTGTGTATTAATTGCGTGGATGACGGGTGTATTCCTTAATACCAATCGTGGGGTGGCGTACGTACTTCCCCAACTCTACAAGCTCCTACTTCACTCCTATGTCGAGCCGGCTAGGAAGCTCCTAACATGGGATCACTAGAATTCGCTTGTGCATTAAATACAACCATAAAAACCTTTAGTACGCATTGGTTCATGTTTCTTAAGACGTTCAAGCAAGTTACCGAATAGGAAGTTAGCCAGTTTTCTTAAGCCTAACATAGATGAACAATCATCCAATACAACTAATAACACACTAATAACCAATAATCAATAGCTAGGTTTCATTAGATCTAAGCAAACACAAGATAAATCTAGCCTAGCATGTTAAACAAAAGACAAGAACAAGATAGAATCAAACAACACATAGACATATTGAATGATTAATTGATAACTTATCTTCAATGTAACATGGAAGATCTCAAGGCAAAAAGCCTTGAAAAAGCTGCTAAATTCGTCTTAGGGTTTTCACACACAAAGTTCCCCAATAAGTTCCACACTAATGACAAAAAATTGCAAAACTATATATAGACTTTCAGATCTGACGGCGTCACGTTATGGAGTGTGACGCCGTCACCTCGCCGCTTTTAGGGTTCCCGGATGGCCTTCTTGACGCCGTCCCTCTTTAGCTCTCCAAAATCCGTTCTGGCTTATCAAGGCTTGACGCCGTCAGATAATGGCTTGACGCCGTCCCTCTTTAAATTAAGCCGTGACGACCTTGATCACATTAAAGCGTGACGCCGTCAGAATTCCATGCAAATTTCTCTGGCTTATCATGAGTAATTTTCACATCCACCTTTTTCTTGCCAAGCCATGACGCCGTCCAGGGATAATCCTGACGCCGTCAAAGGTAACTTTTAGCCGATTTTGAGACTTTGTCGTTTTCTTCACTTTTATGCTCCAAAAACGTCCAAAATGCTTCCTTTTCCAGATTTCTTCTCAAAAGTACCTAAAATGACAAAAGGAACGATTTAGGGCAATATTTGATCAAATAAATACGATTTAGGGCTTAAATGACCCCTTAAAAGCGGTACACTTTTCGCTTCATCAAATACCCTTACACTTGAGATTTGCTTGTCCTCAAGCAAATGCGCTTTTATTCTAATCAAAATACAAGTTAGGGGTCATTTAATGCTAACATAAAAGTAATTACAACAAATATTTGTTCCACTTTAATCATAATAAGCACGGAGATTACAAACTAGCACCTCACAAGTAGTGTTTAGATACTCACATCTCTCAAGTGTCATCAAAATAAATCTCATAAATGAAAACGGATAATATCTCTCACTACCTGTCATAGCAAATAGATTACCATAGGCTTGGGAAAGGATCGAAAACCTCCTCCACTAGGCGTAAGCACCTAAGATAAACTATCAAAGAGGGCTTTTAAATGGGTTATAACGTTAGGTGTAGGGAAAAGGAAAACACGGTTTTGTTGGATAAGGGATATTTTACTGGTGGCGAGTTAAAGATCTTGATCAATTACATGTACTATACAATGTTGCTAAGCCAAGACTCGACTCAATCTTAAGCTAAAAACAAAATAACAAAAACATAAAGTAAATATAAAATGAAACGGGATGGTAGTCCGTATGTTTTTTTCTACTTTTCTTTTTCTTATTTTTTTTTGTATTTTTCTTGATTTTTTCGATTTTTTTTTTTTTTTTTTTTTTTTTTTTTTTTTTGCATACACTTTTGCCCTACCATCCAAAATAATACATCATAGGGGCGTTGCATTCCCCTTACACTTGAACTTTTACATAACTTTACAAATTACTATTCTAATGACTCGAATTAAGATAATCAAAACACTTGGAGTACTTTTAAAATATTCAGCACATATGGGGGTAATAAATGATGTTCTTCCCCATTACTCCATTACACTAGTACTTCACCCATGAGTCCCAATCGTCCCAAAACAATATGTACAAGGATATGACTCGACTTAGCAACCATGTAATCAACTAGATAATTAACTTGGGTTTTAAACAAATGTTGTCACAATAATGCACTAAAAATGAGTGCATACAAGGTAGGCTAAGGCGATTTGGGTGTACATTTTAGTGGGGTGTAACAAATTCTTCCTTTAAGTAAAATGCTTAAAGGTCGAAACGAAAAGATAGGCTCTGAGGGGTGTACTAGGGGTATCGTGCACTAAAAATGAGTACAACGCAAAGGGTGTGGGAGAATTACTTGACCAATGTAGCCAACGTAATTATAACAAAAACACAGGTGTAAAACAATGGGTTAATCCTAATGCCTCTGATCATGTAGTAAATCTAACTACACGAATGTAGTCTCACTTGTGGCCTCGGAATGGTCCTAACGCAAGTTCTAGAATCTAAGTGCTACCGGTACACACATCATAGCATAAATGCTTTTCCTACCAATTCTAGGGGCGAACCTCACATATTTGGGGGTGGAAAATTTTTTAGTGGTACGGTTTTTGTGCTAGTCATATAACTCCTATCCATGAGACGCTCATTAAGATCAAAGTTTCACTCCTAAATGTTGTAAAATTTTAAATTTGGCACTAAAATTGCCCTAACAAGTATTTATCTCAGTTTTATTACACATCTACCATTAAACAAACAAAAATCAAGTGCAATTGCATTCTCTAAAGTATCGTACTTTTACCCCCCCTTACACTTAAGATGAACATTGTCCCCAATGTTCAAATAACAAGATGTAAAAGCATAAAGTAAAAGAATGAAATCAAATACTCCCCTGATTCGCTCGGTGGATAATGAAGTAACATGGTTAAATCTTCTTCCAAGGTAATGTTGAAGCTCCATGACTAATGCATCGCCAAAAGCTTGATTCCACATACATTTCCTTGTCCAAAATAACCTGTTAAACCTGAGAAAACAAACACGAAAACCTGCATAACATCGGCGGGATAAATCTATATATAAGGATATAATGCTTGTGGAATGATTATTTTGCAGATTCCTGGAGATTATAAGTTAGAAATTTAATAAAAACTTTTTATGAAAACAAAACTTTCAAAAATTTCAGAAAATTAACACCTGACGCCGTCAGGTTGTAGATCCTGACGCCGTCAGAAATAATCTGACAGAATTCTCATGTTATGTTTCCGGAAAATTTTTGGAAAAAACTATACCTTACTTCCTGGAAATCCTGCAAAACATCATTATGACTTGATACAAGCATTTGACTCAAACAAATACTAATATGTATGTTCATTTATTACTATTATGATTCATGTTCATTTGTGTTCTAATAAACCGATTTAGATTTCCCTTACACTTAACTTTTGCAAAATACCTTTATATGTAGTTAAGACGAAGTTAAAAACAAGATAAAGCATTTTCACAAATTAGTTTTTAACATGAATCAATAATAATAAAACTTAAACACACATACGGAAACAAATAAAATCAAACAAACAAATAAATAAACACACAAAACAAATAAAACTTGGGTTGCCTCCCAAGAAGTGCTTTTCTTTATTAACGAGTCTTGTAGCTAGACTCAAAGTCACGTACATTACGTGACTCCATCATTGGTCACGGTTTCTAGGTCATCCTCATGTCCGGTCCTAAATTCCGGCCCTAATTTCAAACAATCCTTGTAGAAACCGAATATCCTTCCCATAACATAGTCTACTCCTTTACTTCTATCTCTATCATTCCTATAGTAGACTGCTTGCTTAAGCTCCTTCTCAACATTTGACAAGTGTTGGAATTGTTCTATCTTATATGGCATTTGGTAGTTTACCTCATCGGTCTCATCCTTAAATCTAACTATCCCTAAGGAAGGTTCATAAGTCATTCTAGAGACCTCAACAAATGGTTTTCCAAAAACCACTTGAGTTAAGGATGCATCGACTATTGGGCGGATATCTTCTACAATTACAAAGTCGGTGACATAGGTGAAGTTTCCTACATAAACCGGTAATCCCTTAACTCTTCCCGTGAAGTTACTCATCCACCCTTTGTCAGGGAACATCCTATACCCAAGTTGATTTTTCATTATCAAGTTGTAGTGGGCTCTAGTCATGATGTTTATGGGTGATCTAAGGTCGATGTAGGCTTTCCAAACATGCAAATGTCCGATGTTGCATGGTATGTTGAGATTAGAAGGGTCGCCTATTTCTATGATTGGTTTACCTAGGAAGTATGGTGTCTCGGGGTCATCGAATAAGTTTGTATGATATGCACGCTCTTCCTTAGTGGGTAACCTATTGAAGTAGTCCTCATCATCATCTACTTCTTCAATCTCACTTGTCCTAACTTCCTTATCAACCTCGACTTTCTTAACCTCATCCTCAGGTTCACTATTATCCTCATTCCTATCAATTGGTTTGATAGTGACAATGTTGACGAAGTGGACGTGTTTGGATGAAGAGGGGTCTTTTACTTGGGGTCCGCTATTTGTGTTCCTAGCGTCCTTATGTGGAGGTGATAACACTTGGTTATTGAGAGCTTTCAATAAGGTGTCAATTTTATTGGTCATCTCCATTTGTTGTTGATTGAATTCGGATTCAAACTTAGCTATACGCGCTTCTTGAGATGCCATAAATTGGGACATCAATCCTTCAAAGTTATTGGTACTACCATAATTGTTGGAAGGATTGTTATTGAAAGTACGGTTCGAGTTGGAACCGCTTGATTGGAAACGATTAGGTGGGTTGGAGGAATTGGTTTGTTGTGTGTTTTGGTTTTGTTTCCACCTAAGGTTCGGGTGATTTTTCCATGAGGGGTTGTATGTATCACCGTAGGGGTTTGGCTCGGGTTTGAAAGTGTACCACTTGTCTCCTGCTCCGTCGGTACGCGAGGATGCGTAGTCCGCAAAAGCTTGTTCGGGGAGTTCCATGCAATCATGAGTGTCGTGGGGACCACTACATAATTCACATGAAAGAGTGATTTTGTTCACTTGGCTTGAAGGTTTAGGAGCCTCGTAGGATTTCATGAGAAACTTGACTTGGTCTTCAAGTTCTATGATCCTACGGTCGGAAGTGCTTGAATTGTTCGAAGGCAAAGATATTGCCTTGACCGTTTTATTCAAATCACGGGGATCACTCCAACTTTCGTTGTCATAAAGAGCAAGATCCTCTAGGAGAGCCCATGATTGTTCCGCACTTAGATCACGTAGCTTACCACCAGCCGCTTGGTCAATGGTTTGCCTCGTGGAGAGATTGACATGGTCATAGAAGATTTGGACTTGGAGCCAAAGTTCTAAGCCATGGTGAGGGACTTTTTGGAGTAAGTCCTTGAATCGAGTCCATGCCTCGTAGAGGGTTTCGCCTTGACGTTGTTGGAACATCAAGATATCATTCCTTAGCTTGGTAGTTCTTCCCGGTGGGAAAAACTGAGCAAGGAAACGAGTGGTGAGATCATCCCAAGAGGTGATGGATCCTGCGGGTTGACGCTCTAGCCATTGACTAGCTTGGTCCCGCAAAGAGAATTGAAAGAGACGCAGTCGGGTCGTCTCTCGAGTGGCAACATCAAGGTCTATAGAATCAACAATTTTGAGAAAGTCCTTGAGATGTTGATTAGGATCTTCAGAACGAAGTCCATGGAATGCGTATCCGCTTTGCACCAACCGGATGGTGTCGGATCGCAAGGGAGTGACATTGGCTCCTTGAGTGAGCTCAATGGTGTTTCGATAGCCATGGTGGCTAGGACGGGAGTACTCTCCTAAAGTACGGGCTCTAGGAGGTGGTGGTGGTTGTTGTGGTGGTGGGTTGTTGGGATTAAGGATATTACCATCTTCCATGATGTCGAATGGTAATGGTTACGAACAAAGAACGAAGAAAATAGATAGACTAAAGAAAACCTAGAAAAAGAAAATAAAAATCTCACTAGAAAGGAATCTAGTGAGTAGACCTATAAAATAAAAAATTCAACCTAAACAATAACTATTCCCCGGCAACGGCGCCAAAAACTTGATGCGTGGTTTTGCAACCTTACAACAGGTTTTACCTCTCGAGGGATCTCAAGAGGCTTACAACCCCACCAGGCAGTGTACCTGACCGATGTAGTATAGTGTAGTGGTAAGTACGGGGGATTGATCGTTCTCCACAGGGAATAGTGTTCGTTAGGTATGAAAAACTACTCTAATAGGTCTAAGGGTGAGAGAAGATTCTTTTTATGTTTTTTATAATTTTATGAAAGCAAGTAAAATCTCGGGTTTGAAAGAGTGGGTGGAATTAGTTGCTAGTCAACTAACCCAAGTTACTACGAATGCAAATAAAATAAAATAACAGAAAATGAAAAGGTGGTGAAAACTTATGTGGAGAGAAATGTGTTTACTTAGATTTCCTTACTCCCTAACTATCTTTTACCGGTTGATTAGTGTGTATTAATTGCGTGGATGACGGGTGTATTCCTTAATACCAATCGTGGGGTGGCGTACGTACTTCCCCAACTCTACAAGCTCCTACTTCACTCCTATGTCGAGCCGGCTAGGAAGCTCCTAACATGGGATCACTAGAATTCGCTTGTGCATTAAATACAACCATAAAAACCTTAGTACGCATTGGTTCATGTTTCTTAAGACGTTCAAGCAAGTTACCGAATAGGAAGTTAGCCAGTTTTCTTAAGCCTAACATAGATGAACAATCATCCAATACAACTAATAACACACTAATAACCAATAATCAATAGCTAGGTTTCATTAGATCTAAGCAAACACAAGATAAATCTAGCCTAGCATGTTAAACAAAAGACAAGAACAAGATAGAATCAAACAACACATAGACATATTGAATGATTAATTGATAACTTATCTTCAATGTAACATGGAAGATCTCAAGGCAAAAAGCCTTGAAAAAGCTGCTAAATTCGTCTTAGGGTTTTCACACACAAAGTTCCCCAATAAGTTCCACACTAATGACAAAAAATTGCAAAACTATATATAGACTTTCAGATCTGACGGCGTCACGTTATGGAGTGTGACGCCGTCACCTCGCCGCTTTTAGGGTTCCCGGATGGCCTTCTTGACGCCGTCCCTCTTTAGCTCTCCAAAATCCGTTCTGGCTTATCAAGGCTTGACGCCGTCAGATAATGGCTTGACGCCGTCCCTCTTTAAATTAAGCCGTGACGACCTTGATCACATTAAAGCGTGACGCCGTCAGAATTCCATGCAAATTTCTCTGGCTTATCATGAGTAATTTTCACATCCACCTTTTTCTTGCCAAGCCATGACGCCGTCCAGGGATAATCCTGACGCCGTCAAAGGTAACTTTTAGCCGATTTTGAGACTTTGTCGTTTTCTTCACTTTTATGCTCCAAAAACGTCCAAAATGCTTCCTTTTCCAGATTTCTTCTCAAAAGTACCTAAAATGACAAAAGGAACGATTTAGGGCAATATTTGATCAAATAAATACGATTTAGGGCTTAAATGACCCCTTAAAAGCGGTACACTTTTCGCTTCATCAGATTGGCAGGGATAATTTTATTTTCAAATGAGCTTTCACAAACATAGCAATTCTTCCTTTCCTATTTTTCTTTTTGTCTGACATATCGGAAGACCCTACGATCATCGTCTGATCACCCTTGTAAAGGGGATCATCAGAATCTGCTATATTCTCCACAAGTTGCGGAGTCTCGTTATTATTGACTGACATCGACGGAGAGCCTACTCCGTAGCTCATATTCTTTGGATCTTGGGGGATGAAACTAACCTCTCTGGTACCACGGGCCACAACAAATTTTCTGAACGCCATTCCTGCAACAACAAAGGAGAAAAGATAAATATCAGCAGATAAGTTATTTACTTTATTTAAATGGGAATATACATACTTTCTCCTTCACATATTATCTCATGTCTCAACAGAGAGCCTTCCTAACGATCAACAATGCCCGCCATGTAGAGAATCGGCTCAGGAAACGTTTGAACATCAAATGAGTGGCGTGCAAGACGCTGGTAAAGGGGATTGCATCTTATGTGGTATGGCAAAGGATCATCAAAGCGTTTCTCATCAAACCGGAATGCTTTATCCAGCAAGGCTGGATATTCGGGAGGTATGACTGTGTTTTGTACATAGAAGAACAAACCTTTCTATTTTCTTATATTGGCGAAGAGTTTAGTTATTAAGCAAGGCACATCATGCTCACTTCTCTTGACCAAGGTTATCTAATCACCATCAAGACAAAGATTAATAAAACCCCCTAAGCACAGTCAGTGTTGGCTCATAGCCATAAGCTTTGCATATAACAATGTAGGTGGTCAGCTTGGCTAAGCCAAAAGGATTCAACCTAGAGATATGTACTTGGTAATATTGTAAAAACTCTAGGATTAAGGGATGGATTGGAATCCTAAAGTTGGATTCTGTAAATGCATGAACATAAAGCCCCACATAATCCGTTGGAGCGTCAAAAATATTTTGGGTTTCGCTTGGAAGCATCACCTTAAACTCCTTGGGTATAGGGTATTTTTCAAGAAATTCTGTTAAAGCTTGTTTTGATAGGGTACATTTTTGTTGCCTGATAATTCTCTTAGTTGCCATACTCATCTTGAACTAGGAACAATGAGAGTAAGAGGTCAAAAATTGGGAACGGAAAATTACCTGTAAACTTAAACAAAGTATGAAGCACAGTGTTGTGTATGTGTATTTTGGGCGCAAAAGAAAAGTAATCTAGGGTTAGGATTATGGAGGGTTTATGTATATCCCTTGTAGTTCTTATCCTAGCCATCCACGTGCAATCATAATTTGATCCATACACGGACTCCAATTCGATTTTAAATTTTGAAAAGATGTTTGTGGTTACCGAAATCCTAGCTGCTATAGCCTAGGGTGTGGTAGTTAGATGCTCATTAACCTCATTTATTGCGCAGTTTGTTTAAACACGTATCTTTTTCCATCTAAATTTGTGACGAAGGGGATAGAGTGTAGCATTTTTTTAAGTCGAGAGCAATATATACTCGTGAGTATATATCACTTTCGACTGGGGGGCTTGATGATGTACCCTCCGAACGGGCCGAAGGACTCCCCTTCGAGTCTGTACGAAGCCTTCTCTTCGAAGGCCCAGGTCAATCTCCTAAAATGTTTCATTGGTGTAAAACCATTCATCTATGAAGTGGTTACCATGTGGGAATCCGCCAATCGAAGCCCTAAGCCCTTCGGGGTATCTCCTTCGAAGGAACTTGAACGGAGAACCATCTTAACCTGGTCACACCCAAGTTCCCTCTCCCTTAGGCTTTCCCGCCAAGGATGAGATCGTGGGCCACAAAACCCTAGCGGTTACCACAAATCATGGGACGCCCCATGATCTCTGATTTATGTGCAAGAGCTCTCTAAGGCATATTTCCTCCCCTATAATTAGCTTAGATGGGCTGAAGATTATGGTATGCAATCTAGACTCTCTCAATTAACTATCAACTTATCATAACACATACTTATTCGCACGCCGGAGGTGGTTCGCAAGGTCCAACCCCTGCGCAATCACTTAACGTAGTGTCTTAGTATTTCTTATTTCAGGTTAAGAACAAGCTTGGCACAACCTCAACACCCCATATATCCTTTGATCACCATCGAAGGCCTGGTCTTGCAATTTATTGTACAATCATAATCCCTAACCCAAACCCCATGTGTAAAACCCACCAAACAAACACCCTCTCAATGCATTTAATGCATAATACATGTATTTACTAAAGCTTTTAGAAAAGACTTGAAGTTTACAAAGTCTTTGTAAAAAGATTTTGACATAATGCTAAAAACACTTTCTAAAATAGTCAAACGCTTTTCACAAAATTGAACCCTATCTTGCATGACCCCTCCCTTTTGTTTGGCGACTGTGGCGAATATACAATACCATAATATCCCTTAATCATTCATAAAATATTTATGTCATTTATCAATTAATTATTAACACTTCAACTATAATTTATTCTATAGTTGACTGTTCTAATTGGTTGTGATACGATTTGACATCTTGCTTTTCTAGGGATTTTGTTTAGCTAAGGTTCTAGTTTGTCACGTTGTTAATTTTTGAATGTGCTTGGTTCATTAATTACACAATCACTGTACTTTTGGTGATCGACCCTACATACTAAATCAACTTTAATTCCAATCGAATATTCAAAAAAAAAAAAAAAAACTTTAATTCCAATCATTTCTTGTTTTTGTTTTGTTTATAGAATAAAGACGGTGGGTATTATTTGTCTTAGGGTATTTATCACTATATTGTTTTTTAAGGTTTTAACCAATCGCTAAGCGTTTTTGATTGTGGGTTTATGTACTGGTAACTGAGATGGTTTGCATATGTTTGGTATGGAACGTAGTTTTCTGAGTCAAAATGGGAGCGGGGGTGGGAGAGGTGTAAAGGAAAAGGATCTAGTCTCGGCTAATGATAAAGCCAAGGTTGCTGGTGTACCATCTGATGTCAACGGAGGTAGTAATGGTAGGGCTGATAATGAGGCTGTCAACGGAGGTAGTAATAGTTGGACTATTCACGATGAGGCTGCTGGTGTCGATACTAATATTAGTAGCCCTAATACTCATGGTGAAGGGATAAAGAAACCGATCTCTGACCGGATCTAAACACACGAGTTGTGTTGGGGATACTTTGAGTATATACTTGATAGCACGCGGAATTTACTACCAAGTACTTAGAAGAATATGTGTTTGGTGATTGTGTGATCGTATGAATGTAACAATAAGAATAACAAGACAATTGTTTAACCAAACACTTTGCTTCAATATATTGAACGATTACAATGAATAAACGTGAAGCTCTTAACAATGCTTGTACGTATATGATGTATGGATATATAAAACCCTAACTGAGGATCTCTTTTTATAACACAAAGAGTCCTTTACAAGTAAACTATATTCGTACCAAACTATATAAATAAGATATACATCATATCCATTCCATATTTATCTTCACACGGTTTCATCTTGATCTTGTAAGCAGTACGAACTTTTCTTCATCAGCAGTACTAACTGTTCTTGTATTCTTCAGCGACTGTTCAACCGTACTAACTTATACAGAACCGTACTAACTGCTTAATTTAATTCCCAACAATCCTCCCCTAAACTTATGATTACTATGCAAATCAACAAGTTTCTTGAATTAAACTCTAACGTTATATGATGGGGTGGATTCTTTCAAACACTTTTCTTCAATCTTGAAACACTTAGGAATTTTCTTCACATATCGTACCCTTTTGGTCAACTCCTCAAAAATTACCATAATTAAATTTATTCCTGCAAGGAATTAATTCCAAATACCAACCCAAAGAATTTAATTCCTAATACCAACCCTGCATTTAATAGCTTTAAATCTCCATTGATTCTATAAAAAGCCTTGAATTTTCAATATTGTCACCATTACACACATCAACCCAAAACAATAACTATCAAGAATAATGAGTTCTTCCAATCCAAACACTGTAGAGATTTCATCAGATTCGTCTTCAGATTCAGGAAGTGATGGATGAAGATCTTACTTTCCACCGAACTACACTAATCTGACTATCAGAAACCCATCTCTAAAAGCCCAAGAAGTATCTTCTGATGATGACCTTTCAACTTCCTCTGATGATGATGATCAACAAGCACTTCCACTATCAGTTGTATTGACAAGAGAGATAGAGAAAGTTGTGGCAAGAATGAGTAAGATACAAGTGCCCAAAAGACATCAACCACTTCCAAGACCTGACAAACAAGTTTTGGGGCTTCCTAGTTGGAAAGTGTGGAACTCAATCGATGGCAAAGGAGTTCACAAATTCATGCCAGATTTCAATAACAAAGGAAAGAGGAAGCTTGAGTAGTGGTTGTGTGTTAGGTTTGTTTAGGTTTGTGTGTTAGTAGTTGGTTGGTTTGTGTTGATTGTAAGCTTGATCGTTGGTTATGTTGGTTTTGTGTCCAGGATTATAACAAAACTTCTGCTTATGAATGCACCTCTTTAATGAATAAATTTTATGCACCTCTTTATAATTCATCGCTGACTCTTAATTCCTCCCCTGAATTACATAATCATCTTTAACAACAATTGAACAAACTTTTAATTCCTCCCCTGTTTGGAAGAATCTTCACCATCAGATGAACTAGAACATATGACATCCAAGCTCAGCATCCAATATGACAATTTGTACAAGTTACCATCAATTCAGTCGTTTAGTTTCAAACTTCTCTCAACACTTCCAGATGTGTGACCTTCTGAGAGAGGTGTATCATAGAGCATAAACTCAGTAGGAACCAAGTTTGAACAATCAGTACAAACTGGTGAAGCCAGCAGTACAAACTGTTAGCAAAAATTTTCAGAGATAAAATCAAGTTGTAATTTTTAATGTCGACTTGAAAACATTTTTGTCCACTTATAGTTTTTAGCAAACTATCAGCTATGAACGGATTTGACGTGTCTTTACCAATATCCGTTTGCTATGGACTAGCCAACTCTTCACACTTAGATTTGGTGAGTTGATAACCAACCAGTTTTTGGTAAACTGTCAACTATAAACGGATTTGAGTAGTCTTTACCAGAAACCGTTTGATCTGGACTAGTTGATTCTTATGTCGGTTAGACATGGTGAATCAATTACCATTTGTTGTGTGACAAGCATTTACACTTGACAATCCAAACCACCATACTTTCCTAAGCACAATCCAAAGAAAAAGGCTTTTCTTAACCTGAAATGTCAGTCCAAAACCAAAGAAAACACAATACACAATATTTTCTTTTAACAGTTATCACAATTGACTAACAAATTCACAAACAGTACTAAAAATTACCAAACAATACTAAGAATTATCAAGCAGTACTAACTATACAAATAGCACAACTAGCAGTACAAAAACCAAAAACACTTAGACATTAATCTTTTGAAGGATTAAGCATTCCAATACCTGTTACCAAGTACTGAAATCTTCCTACATCAAAACCTTTTGTTAAGAGATCAGCAAAGTTGTCATCAGTGTGTATTTTAACAACTTGTATTAACTTCTTTTCAGCACAGTCTCTTATAAAATGATGTCTAATTTCAATATGTTTAGTTTTTGAATGTTGAACTGGATTCTTAATGATACACATTGTACTGCTATTGTCTATATGTATAATTGTGTTTAAGAAACTGTACCCATAATCAAGCATCTGGTTTTGAATCCAAAGAACTTGAGCACAACAACTTACTGCTGCCACGTATTCTACTTCAGTAGTAGATGTGGCCACCATAGTCTGCTTCTTACACTGCCAAGAAATTAATCTACAACCCAAGAACTGACAACCACCTGTTGTAGATTTCCTATCCATGCTTGCACCAGCATAATCTGAATCTGAGAATGCTACTAGATCAAATGCAGACTCTTTAGGATACCATAGCCCCAAGTTAGGTTGACCTTGAAGGTATCTGAAGATTCTCTTTATTGCTGTCAGATGAGACAACTTAGGATGAACTTGGAATCTTGCACAGGCACAAACGACAAACATAATGTCAGGCCTGGATGATGTAAGGTACATCAGAGACCCAATCATAGATCTATACATGTGCACATCCACATCTTCACCACTGTGATCCTTTAATAGCAAATGTGTCTCCTTATCAACTGGTGTGCTAACAACCTTGGCATCTGTGAATTGGAATTTCCTCAATATTTCACCAACATATTTATCCTGAGAGATAAATATTCCATCAGACTTCTGCTGTACTTGAAGACCTAGAAAGAAGGTAAGCTCTCCCATAGAACTCATCTGAAACTGGTCTTTCATCAGCTTTTCAAACTCCTTACACATCTGTTTCTTTGTAGAACCAAAAATGATGTCATCTACATAGACTTGTACCAGTAGAATATCACCCTTGTTCTTTTTAATAAAGAGAGTTTGATCAATTTTCCCTCTATGAAACCCATTATTTAGAAGATATTTATCAAGAGTTTCATACCAAGCTCTTGGAGCCTGATGCAATCCATATAGAGCTTTCACCGCCTTATAAACCTTGTCAGGATGGTCTGGGTCTATAAAACCTGGAGGTTGTGAAACATAGACCTCCTCATCAATAGTACCATACAGAAAGGCACTTTTCACATCCATTTGATAGACCATAAACCCCATAAATGAAGCATAAGCAAGAAATAATCTTATTGCTTCAATCCTGGCAACTGGAGCAAAAACCTCCTCATAATCTATACCCTCTTCCTGAGTATAGCCTTGAGCAACCAATCTTGCTTTGTTCTTTATCACTATGCCCCTCTCATCCTTCTTGTTCCTAAATACCCACTTTGTACCAATCACTTCATTCCCTTTGGTAGATCAACCAGAACCCATACATTCTGAATTTTGAATTGAAGCAGTTCTTCTTGCATTGCTTCAACCCAATTTGATTCTTCTAAAGCTTTTAACACATTATTGGGTTCAATCTGAGATAGGAAACATACAAACATACACTCATGCTCATCTTCATGATGTTTCTCCTCATATACCACACTGAGAAATCCATGATGATCTGGGTCTTGTATTTGCCTTCTGGTCTTGACTCCAGTAATCCTATTGGTAAGTGGATTCATACAATTAGGAGTAGAAGGAGCCATATGAGATTTTTGATGATCAAGGCAAACGAATCAGGTTGAGATGTATCCGATCCAGGCTTCTTTTATATTGAATCTTGTAGGTAGCGTCAAGCCTTACAACAGTCAGTTCACCGGAGGATCGCCTCAATCGAAGTTTTCCTGAAGTTCACTGTTGCTATGAACAGCGCGACTATAAGACTCGCGACTAGGCAGGGTACGCTTGCTCTCTCGCAACCCACTCTATCAAAGATAAAGGCCCTTAGATTCAAAGGGAGCATGAAACAAACCATCAACAAAGAATCAAAACCACAACTTGAGAAGCAGTATCAACTGGTGAATCAAGATGAGGTTGACTTGGTCCAGTAGCATCACTATTTTGCTCAGCAGTAGGAACTTGTGGTTGAGCAGTACTAACTCCATTTGTACTGCTCGTTGGATTTTCAGTTTCTTTACCATTCTGACCACTGGTTTCAGCAACATCTTTCTCTTTGTCTACACCACTTGATGATGGAATATCACCAATCTTTGTAGAAGACTCATTCAATGGACTTTCTTCCATGATTGGCATGAAAATGCAATCTTCATCTTCCTCCTCTGATCCTGCATCATGGTTAGTATTGTACCTGTAACAGGCACATAATTCATGGAATCTGAAAGACTGTCAATATCAAAGATCCAATCTGGACCTACACCTGCAACATTTGGTTTATTCTCCAAAAATTCTATGTGCAGATTTTCTTCTACATGCTTGGTGCTTGTATTGTACACCCTAAAAGCCTTACTGTGCAGAGAATAACCAACAAAAAAACCTTCCTCAGATTTCCCATCAAACTTTCCTAGTTGGTCTTTGGTATTAAGGATAGTAACATGACAACCAAAAGGTCTCATGAAGCTTAAAGCAGGGGTTCTACCTCTAAGAAGCTCATAAGCAGTCTTATTGTGAGGTTGCACAACTAAAACCCTATTCAATACATAACAAGCAGTGCTAACTGCTTCAGCCCAAAATGAAACTGGTAGCTTAGAGTCAGCTAACATTGTCCTAGCAGCCTCTATAAGAGTCCTATTCTTTCTCTCTGCTACACCATTTTGCTGTGGGGTTCTAGCTACACTAAATTCCCTCTTAATACCTTTTTCTCTGCAAAAATCATCCATCACCTTATTTTTAAATTCAGTTCCATTATCACACCTGATTATTTTAACTTTCTTATCAATTAGGTTTTCTACTTCAACAATGAAGGTCTTAAGGATTTCACTAGTTTCATCCTTAGTTTTCATAAAGAACATCCAAGAAAACCTACTGTAATCATCAGTGATAACAAGACAGTATCTCTTAAAATTCAAGCTATTCACAGAAGTAGGACCAAACAAGTCCATATGCAACATATATAAAGCTTGAGAAATAGAGTTCTGGGTCTTTGGCTTACATGAGGCTCTGTGTTGCTTACCTTTAAGGCAAGAAACACAGTTTTGGTCATTGAGAAAAGTTTTATTTGGTAAACCTCTTACCAACCCATTTTTAGCAAATTTATTAATGGTTTTAAAATTAACATAACCAAGCCTTCTGTGCCACAACATTGATTCTTCCAATGTGGCTTTTGCAACAAGACAAGTAAGTCCAACCTTAGGAACTAGTTTATTCATCTCAACACTGTATGCATTATCCTTTCTAGGGATTTTAAGCAATACTTGACTTTCATTAGGTAGCTTGAAATCAGGAGAAAGAATAAGATAATCAGTATCAGTAAATAAAACTTTGTTCTGTTTATCACAAATTTGTGATACACTGAAAAGATTGTACTTAAGTTTTGGTACATAATACACATTTTCAAAATCAAGATTACCAGTTTTAATTACCCCTTTACCAGTAATCCTTCCTCCAATACCAACACCAAAGACAACTGGTCCTCCATCCAGAGCAATAAAGTCTGAAAGACATGACATGTTGCCAGTCATGTGCCTTGAACATCCACTGTCTGAATATCCTCTATCTTCTTTACCATTTGAAGGATGTTCAAGCACACAAAATAAAGATGTTAGTTTCTTTTGGGGATCCAAACCATCACTGGTTTGGATCTGCCTTGTGCATCAAGATGAGAAAATTTGTTGGAGGTCATTGATGCACCATTGGTTTTGGTAGATTGTCTAACCCAATGTGCTGAGGCCTTGACAGCATTGCTCCTTTTTCCCTTAACATTTAAGTGCCTAGCAGTAGGATTGTTGCAGCAGTTGGAACTGTGACCTAGCAGTTGGAACTGCTTGTTTAAATTTAGGCACCCATTTCTGATTTGGTATTGTTGTTTTATTATAAAAGTGCCTTTTAACTGTTTGTGCATGATTTGAAAATTGTTTTGCACTTGAAACAGTTTGCTTGTTATTAAACCACTTATTTTGACTAGCAGTTGAAACTGTTTTGATGCCAGTCTTTAACATAACAGCTTTGGGTGACATTTTATGATTTGCATTAGGGCTTGTCAATCTAGTTGGACTGTTTTGAGTTACCCTAGCATTGTTATTTCTTTTCACCCTTGTATTCCCAGAAACCTTCTTTTTCCATGGGTTAGAATCACAATAAGCAGCCATATGATCAAAACTTCCACAAACAAAGCACACTTTTCTAATCATAGCAAACTTATCATCCAATTTCTTAGATTTTGAGTGATTCCAGTTCCTATGACTACCCTCAGAAATTGGTGATCTGTTCTTAGTCCTATACAACTCAGCATATCGAACACTTTTCCTAACTGGTTTTATGTTTTCAGTCTTAACCACTTTAGGAGCATGTTTAACTTCTACTTTAACTACATTAGGTTTGTTCTTAACCTATGCATCCTCATCATCAGATGTCCAATCCTCAATAGTTGGTGCATCTGAGTTCCTATCAGATGACATCCTTTCCTCAGAAAGAGATTTATCATTAGCACTCACAAAAGAATCTTCTGCCTTAACATATTTAACAGGATTCTCACTAATCTTAACATCATATCCAGGAAAATCCATATCCTTAAACTCTTCTAAACCTGTATGAGCTAAATCAATTCCTGGTGGAACAAACATTCCTCTAAGAGGGGGTGCAACTGACTTATATCCTAAACCAGACTTAGCTTTGTTAAGTATTTGATTCTCTACTATCTTCTGAACTCCTTTTGAAGTATGTTCAAGAGTTTCTACACTTAACTGGATGTTTTTTTTTTTCCTTTTTAAGCTTCTCTAGTTCATATACAAGTCCATTCATTTTATCATCTTTTATTTGCAAATCCCTTTTTAAAACACCTATCTCATCAGAAAAGTTTGACTCATTATGTCTATAAAACACAATTTGTTCTTCCAAAACAGCTAGTCCTCTTTTATGATTTGCCAGACTAAAATTTACTTGATTAAATTATACTCTAAGATCATCATACTGTTTCTTAAGACACTCATAATCTTTTAAAGCAGAACAAGTATTTGAACATTTTTGAACAATATGTACCTCAGAGTCTGAGAAAGCCATCAAACCCAAGTTAGCTGGTTCCTCTTCGTCTTCCATGAAGCTCCAATCAAATCCAGCTCCATCTACAACTACCATAGCCTTGGAAGAAGGCTCTTCAACATTAATTGTTCTCCTTGTTCCTTGTTGATTCTTAAACCCTTGACCTTGGTTGCTTTGTTGTCTTGGACCTCTACATTCCCTGGCAAAGTGCCCCATCTTGTGACAATTATAGCACTCCACCTTAGACTTATCATACCCAGCAACATCTCTTCCATTAAAAGTAATCTTATTCCCAGTCCTTTGGTAATACTTCTTAGCCCTGATGCTTATCAAAGCCAACTGCCACTTTAAATCCATAGCCTCCAAATCATCTTCAGCAATTTGAAGAAGATCTTCATTAAAGATCTTAGACCCACCAGACTGTTCTGACGCAAATGCATATATGGTCTCTTCAGTCAAGCCAGCAGTACTAGTTTTTACACTAGCAGTGCTAACTGTTGGTTTAGCAGTACCAACTGCTTCTTCATCTTCATGATTCGAACTGTTTGAATAAGATAAGAAAGCCATATTCCCTGAACTAGAACTGGTGCTACCACTCTTCTTCACCTTCTGTAACCACTGCGAAAAATCTCATCTGGTAACACTATACTTAACCATTTTCTGCATATAAAATTTTTTTTACTTGCCTGAGCGTAACCACTATCTCATGTGACGTAACTCACATCTATGATAAACGTATTCGCACGCGACCTAAACTTGACCTATTTTATGTTTATAAACATTTCCCTTGTCAAGTATAGTACTTTACAAATTACCATTTGCCACTTTACGTTAATTCGTTAACATACTAGTTTAACTAAACCATTTTCACCCGATATAGTTTCTATGAGACTTTAAACTACTGTAATACCAAATATAACTAACGAAACCCTAGAAATACCAAAATATAAATTACAAGGGTAATGTACAAGTCACTAAAGCACGAAAACCCTAATTTCACTATAACTCTCAATAAAACCCTAATTTCTCAAAAATTATTATTTTATTCACAAACCCTAGTTAATATTTTTATAAAAAATATTAAGTACAAGCCCTATAAGCCAAGGTACAAGTCATTTAAGCACAACATTTAAATGAAAGTAAAAACCTTATAAAAACTTTAAAAATAATTATTTAAATGACATATTATGTAATATTTTCACACAATAAATTCTAAAAATAATTTATTAAATTATTTAACATATGTACAACTCCATAAATTCAAAAATTACATAAAAATTTATGGAGTTGTACATATGTTAAATAAATTAATAAATTATTTTTAGAATTTATTGTGTGAAAATATTACAACTCTTTTCAACTCTTTTCAATTACTTTTCAATACTTAATATACTTATAACAACATAGATAAACACTCATTAAAACTTTATTTAACCTAGAAATAACAAAATCAAATTATTTCTTTCTTTTTGTTCTTACCGAGTGGACAAACAAACACACCCTTAAATAATTTTTGTAAAAACCCTAGAACCCTCGAAATAAATTAGAAACCTCCTAAATATGTTAAACATACTGTAAATAACTTAATATTAGTAGTTAATACGTTTAAAAATCAAAAACCAAACATTTTCTTTCTTTTTCTTTCTGTCGATCGAACAGCAGACCTGTTGCTTTGGTCTTTAAAATCGACTATCAAATGGATCTTTAAAAATCTAGATTTTGGCATGATTAAAGGTCTTTCAGTGGGCTACGTTTAGGAAAAAGAATCACTAAATTTCATTAAGTATCGAGTAAGAACGAAGCATGTTTTGTTGAGTCTTTTCTGTGTCGAACCAAACTGAAAACGCACCCTTCATAAATTGTTTCTGAAGTCGTGTGTTCGAACCAAGGTATAATCTTTTGCAAAAATACTCTTAATACACTTATAAATGTTTTGGTAAAAGAGTTGTAGAAGTTCTCGTCACCAAACGTGAGAAATAAATTGTTTTTGTAATAAGGATGTCGAGTGAAGTAAGTTAGGAGTCTCAAGGACTGTTTTTGCCAAAGCACTACTAAGTTTCATGTCTTGGACTAGTTTTGCAGTCGAGTAAAACCCTAGGGGTTTAAACTGTCAATTTTGAAACTTAAGGGTAGAAAGTGTAATTTAACTAAAGTTCAGGGGTAAAAGTTGTCATTTTCATATAGTTTGAGGGTAAAAGTTGCCAACCCTAGAAACTTAAAGGTCTAAAGTGAAAATATGTTTATAAAACCCTAATTCATAATATAATATTATTAAATTAATAATAATAATAATAATAATAATAATAATAATAATAATAATAATAATAATAATAATAATAATAATAATAATAATAATAATATTATTACTATTAGGAATTTAAACCTAATATACGTTTTGTACAATAACTAACAAACGGAGTGTCTAAAACTTACAGATAAGACATAAGATAAAATCTTATAACTTTTGGAGAAACATCCTGTTTTCTTAAATTAACATTTACCGAAAACGTAACGAAAGGAATAATAAAAACTTATATATTCCAAAACAATTACTAAGAACTTGACACACCAACCCAGGTAGCGTGCCGAAGACGTTTATCAACTTTGTATAACTTTGTATTTCATCCAAACTACTCAGGTGAGTTCATAGTCCCACTTTTTACTACGTTTTTCTAAACTTGTGGGGAGATACATGCTACAAACCGAACACAAGTATTTTCTGTATGCTTTCCTGATTTGTATTGCATAAGTTTGCTATTGCCCAAAAGACCCCTAATCATGGACCTCTAATCATTTGCGGGTGAGCGCGAATATAATGGATAGATCTATTGGGTGTGACGACCCCTTTGTGTTACCGTAACGTAACCAAATGCATTTTATTTGAGTTAAATAAAGAGACTGGCAATCTCCTACTCGGGGGCAAGGTTACCTACATTTAATTATGGGGTAATTTATATCTCATAGCTTATAACTATGAAGATAACCTGTTAACGTTTTGCGTGCCATGAGACTTAATGCAATATATATATATATACTTTACACTGCAGTACTACTGATTACTTTTTATCTAGCTTGTGTTCAAACCTATTACAACTGAAAACACTATGGATTCACTCAACCTTTGTGTTGACTTTTTAAGCATGTTTATCTCAGGTGACTAAAGGCATGACTTGGCACGGAGTGGCTGTGGACTTTCTTCTTATAACAAGAGTGTCCACTTTGTTATTATTCAAAGAATAATGTATTTTTATTACGTATTTCAAAAACTTCCTGTTGGGACCTATATTATGTACTCTGATATAAATAAATGAATGATAACAATTTTATTTAAAACGTCTCTTTTCGAGTCGTTTTCTATTATCATGACTGTGAACCATGAAGTAATACCCCAACTTATATTCTGTTGCGTATATCGAAAAACGGGGGTGTTACACCTTCTGCTCATTCATTGTCATTTTCTCCAGCTCTGGTTTATTGCTCCAAACCACAACATAAGTGTTCCATTCAGCAGGTAAACTATTTAGAAACTTCATGTTGA
Organism: Artemisia tridentata subsp. tridentata; assembly: GCA_021014915.2. NCBI lineage: Eukaryota > Viridiplantae > Streptophyta > Magnoliopsida > Asterales > Asteraceae > Artemisia > Artemisia tridentata. The sequence goes on along the minus strand of CP139507.1, from coordinate 28,865,682 downwards.
GGTCTTCCTGTGGAATCACAATCTTCAACACAGTAAGTTGACTAATGATCTTTTGAAGCCTATTAAAGATATGGTCCAAAGTTTCATTGCTTAATGCAGTGAAGTTCTCATAACTTTGCTTAAGTAGGGTTTTCTGTGCCTTCTTGGTAGCTTCATTGCCACCAAATCTTTCCACCACTGCTTCAAAAAGAGTTTTAGCAGTCTCGTAATGGCTAAAATTCAGCACTTGATCATTAGGAATTGCAATTAGTAACAAATTCCTAGCCTTCTGATCATTCTTCTTTTTAATTCTCTCCTCGTTTGTAACTGGCTCAGTGTTAAGCTTTGTGATCTTGGAACCATCAGCACGTGTTTCTTCAACAGGAATTGGTTTGAAGGAATCACCATTGATAATGATATCCCATAATGCATAGTCATGCACCATGAAATATTGCTCTATTCTGAGCCGCCATAAATCGTATTCATTCTGTTTCAGCATAGGGAATTTAGCAAGGATTGAGGTTTGAGGTGTTTCCATGTCCATCTTCTTGGTTGCTAGTGAGTAAATACTTCTGGATCTTCTAAACTCAAAGTATCAGAAACCTGGCTCTGATACCACTTGACCGGATCTAAACACACGAGTTGTGTTGGGGATACTTTGAGTATATACTTGATAGCACGCGGAATTTACTACCAAGTACTTAGAAGAATATGTGTTTGGTGATTGTGTGATCGTATGAATGTAACAATAAGAATAACAAGACAATTGTTTAACCAAACACTTTGCTTCAATATATTGAACGATTACAATGAATAAACGTGAAGCTCTTAATAATGCTTGTACGTATATGATGTATGGATATATAGAACCCTAACTAAGGATTTCTTTTTATAACACAAAGATTCCTTTACAAGTAAACTATATTCGTACCAAACTATATAAATAAGATATACATCATATCCATTCCATATTTATCTTCACACGGTTTCATCTTGATCTTGTAAGCAGTACGAACTTTTCTTCATCAGCAGTACTAATTGTTCTTGTATTCTTCAGCGACTGTTCAACCGTACTAACTTATACAGAACCGTACTAACTGCTTAATTTAATTCCCAACAATCTCTTTTGCTAGTGTTATTACTTCTAGAAGTATGATCAAGAAGGAAAACTTTTGCCTACTTGTTAACGAGGAAAAACTGGAAAACTATGACTTTGTGCTTCCTAAATATGCAAGTGATGGTGTTAAAAGCAGGTATGAGAATTCTCTTATTGGGTACTTTATTGGTAATAGCCTAGCATTCCCGATTGTCCAAAATTATGTTCAAAACACATGCGGCAAATTCGGTTTTAAAAAACTAATGAGGAATGAGGAGGGTGTTTTCTTATTCAATTTTGAGTCTAAAATGGGCATGGAACAAGTGTTAGAAAAGGGGTCGTAGATGATCCGCAAATCACCTATCATTTTTACTAAATGGTCTCCTAATTTATCATTGAAAAAAGGAGAAGTTAAAAGTGTTCTGGTATGGGTTAAGCTTCGTGGTGTGTCGATACTTGCTTATTTGGAGGATGGTTTGAGTTTAATAGCTACACAAATTGGTACGCCTTTATTATTGGATGCGTTTACTAGTTCAATGTCTGTTGAGTCATAGGGTAGAATTAGTTTTGCCCGTGCCCTTGTTGAAGTAAGTTCGGATTCTGTTTTAAAAGATGAAGTGGTTATGGCAATTCCGAAAGAGGAGGGAGATAGCTATATAAGGGTAGTTATAAGAGGTGAGCAAAAAAAACCCGAAAAAACCGAAACCGAAAAAACCAAATCGAAAAAACCGATGGTTCGGTTTTTACTATTTCAAAAACCGAAAAATGCGGTTCGGTTTCGGTTTTCGTCAAAAAACCAAACCGAACAGTGTTTACTGTATAATAATATATAATTAATATAATATGAATAAATAACTAAATAAACCAAATTTATAAATTCGTATTCATTTTGTGGGAGGATTTATAATATATTTATCTTAACGTTTATGTTTATATACGTCTTTGTCATGTCGTCTGTGTTCTTGAGAATATATCAATAAAATATGACAATGATCATACTAGGTGTATGTTCACTTACATGTGTGTGTGTCTCATCAATATGTGTGTGTAATTATAGAATTATGCAATAAACATTATTATGCTTAGATTGACAAAAAGTAAAGAAGGATAACTAATTTTCTATGTAATATAATTTTGTTGGTATAAATTTGTCATGCCCAAATATAAAAGGTTAAAAACCAAAAAATGAACCGAAACCGACAATAAACCGAAAAAACTGAACCGCCAAAAACCGAACGGTTTCTGTTTTGGGTTCTATAAAAACCAAACATTTCGGTTCGGTTTCGGTTTTAGCCAAAATCCGACCCAAACCGAACCGTGCACACCCCTACCGCATTGTATTGATTGTAAAATTTTTGGACATGCTCTTCATCAATGTCCTAAACGGGTTCCAGAGGCCGTTTCTAAGGATCCTCCTATGGCTGCTACTATATCAAATACTATGGAGGATCATGAAGAGGGTTTTATTGATGTCAAGAACCAGAAAAACAAAGTGAAAAATGTTAATAAAACACGTCCTATTAATGGGGTTCGTCTTAATAAACCTAAACCTAGCTTTTATCGTGTTAAACAGGTGACGTCTACTAACAAACCTGATAATGCTAAGGGTCCTCCTGTGGAGGCTAAAGATCATGGGAAGTCCTCCCCCTAATGTCAAATATGATATGAATATTACTCCTTTGTCTAATTCATTTGATATTTTGAATGAGTTGCAAAAGGAGGATGATGTCGATGTTCCTATTGAGCCTAATGTTATGGAGGCCAATGTGGCGTCTACGAGCAAATCTAGGCTACAGGCTTCTTCCAAGAAGTTACCCAGAAAGACTGGTATTTGGTCTAACAAACCTGATTTTTCTCTTGGGGGTTTTAAGTTGGGTGAGTTTGATGAGGATGAAGTTTTTGAACCTAATGATGATATGTCTAGGTATATGTCATCTTCTGGAGGAGGTCAGCAGCTTAAAGCTGATGATTTTGATTTTTCCAACAGATACGAGGCTCAGGTCTATGACTTACTTGGGCAACTGGATGCGTTTTGTGATCAGTTTGATATCCGGCTTAAGAATCGTGTTAGGAAGTAGATGTACTGTCTTTGGTTTTTCATAAGATTGTCATGTATTTCTTATGTGGTGTATAGGTTTGTAGCACTTTAGGTGCTTGGTTTTACCTATGTAACGGGCCGAGATAAAAGATTTCAATCTCATCCATTGTACTTAATTGCTTTTTTTGAGTAATATATTATGTAAAACCCTAAAATTCCATTCATGTGAAATTCCCATTTTTGCCCCTCTAAAATTTTGAATTTATAAGAGCATACAAATAATAATACAAGATCATTATACATGTTATTTTCTAGAGCATGAAATTAATTATACAAAAACAGTATACATTTCAACCTAAGTATAAATTTAACTATATGTCATTTAAGAACATTACCTTAACATTTAATTACACCTTATAATTAACACCCAAAAATTATATGTTATGAATATAAATACAAATAACCTAAGTAATGCCTAATAATAATAATAAGTTACAAAAAAAAAATATCTTCCTATTTCATCAAATGTTACAGGCCCCATTATAGCCCAATGTATACAAGACTTGTACAAAAATTGAATGGAGATAATTATCCTCAATCAAGCCCATTAATTCCTCAATCAAATTTAATTGCTATTAATCCTTTCCAAACTAAAAGCCCACTCATTTTTTTTATCTTAACAATCCGGTTCTTCCTCCTTGGTTTCATTCGACAAAAAAAAAAAAAAAAAAAAAAAAAAAGAAGTAAAGATCGGCACTCCCTCCCTCCCATTGTTCCATTCAACACAAACACAAAGAAAAGGAAGAATTCATGCTATAATTTTCTTTCAAGAACAAAGGGATTCAAGGGTTTTTGTTGGTGTTGATTCATTGGTAATCAAGTATTGAAATTCTAAGGTTATTCTTTTTCTTTTGCCTCGTTGATCATAAGGTATATCAATCTATCTCTTGTTCTTTCTTTTTTAGTCGACACAACATAATCATATGAATATGAATATGGTTAATGAAAACCTAATTAATAACATGTATATTGATCACATAAATTATTGAATTAAAAAGGGATAACGAATTAGGGTTTTTGTGATTTTTGATGTTGTTATTTTATGTACTTGTTTGGATACTATGGTTATTGGTCTTGAATGATTCATATGAGATGTTTATAGATAAGTTTTTGATGATTACATTCTATAAATTTTATGTATATTGGTCACACAAATTAATTAGATTAAAAGGAAAAGGAATTTAAGGTTTACGTGTTGTTTTCAATTGGGACAACAGGAATAGTTGAATTTGTATGCTTCATGAGATGAGTTTAATTGATGTTTAATTCTGGATTTTTGTTTGTAAACTTATTTTAGGGTCCTAGGAAAGTATTCCAATTGATTTGAGCGAATTTGAGTTTGATTTGAATGTTTTTCTGAATTTAATGTGATCATATGTTAAAATGTGTTTGCTGAGTTGTTTTTCAGTCGAGTTCCATGATTTTTCATTTCCAAACCATATCATATTATAGGCCACAAATTTACAGGAATCATATATCATATGTGGACTACCTCCTGAAATTTTTGTAGAATTTTCTGAAGTCATATGGTTAGGTTTTTAGGCGCATACTTTTGAAGTGTATCTACAGATCTGAATCTGAACATGTTAATTTAGACGATTTTTAAAAAGGGTATACACTTGATAATAAAATCTGGAAAAATTCCAGTAGACTCCTAAGACATGTGGGCTTCTATGATAATTTTGTGGATTTCAGTTTGTGACTTTGATACGTTTTTAAAATTCGTTAATTCGGCTTAATTTTATGATAAAATCAGTTAACAAGTATGCATGTATTGTTTATATGTTCAAGGTGTTTCTTTTGATGCTTGATGCCCAATGCTTGTTTCTATTTCGTGTATGATGTGTTAATGATGTTTTGACTTTTATGTGAATATGTTAAACCTATTTGATAATCCCGAACCCAAAACCGAATTTTAACTAAAATTGGGAAGTCGTATTAAAAGTTACTTAATCCGGAAAGTTACTAAATATGGAAACTTACTAAATATGGAAGGTTACTAAATATAGAAAGTTACTAATTATGGAAAGTTACTTAATCCGGAAAGTTACTAAATATGGAAACTTACTAAATATAGAAAGTTACTAAATATGGAAAGTTACTAAAACTGGAAAGTTACTAAAAATTGAAAGTTTCTAAAAATAGAAAGAGCCTTAAATTATGAAATCTGATTAAAATGAGCTTATAAGTATTATGTGATTATTAAATTGTATAGGTTCAGTGAAGAAGGAGTGACCTTTCCATTTCGGTATGATCCATCTTTTATCTGTTTGACTTTTGGCATAAGGTACAGATATTATGACCTTCTTATAACATTTCTCATGATCCCTTTTATATCTTTTGATTTACTTAACTTCTGATTATGAACCTTTGTTATGTTCCCATTGATTATGAACCTTTGCTATGTTCCCTGATTATGAACCTTTGCTATGTTCCCATTGATTGAACTCCTATATTCCATTGATTATGAACCTTCGCTATGTTCCCATTGATTATGAACCTTCGCTATATTCCCATTGATTATGAACCTTTGCTATGTTCCCTGATTATGAACCTTTGCTATGTTCCCATTGATTATGAACCTTCGCTATATTCCCATTGATTATGAACCTTTGCTATGTTCCCTGATTATGAACCTTGCTATGTTCCTATGCACCCTTTGATATGAACCTATGATTATGATATTTCTGATGACCTTAGATTCTGTGTCATTACTATGACATTCTGTTTGACCCTTCAGTTTGATACCCGAGCTATCACTAGTCATGGGGGTTCCATGACCATGTCATTGATGCACCAATGACATGACTCTAGGGTGGCTGAGTGATGTTCCACCCCGTCCCTTTCTGTTATGTATTATGTTTGGCCACTATGATTTTCTGCAGGGGCGTATGGATGCATCCTATATCTGATCTGTTATGATATATGATATATTTCTGGTGACTGGTGTTGTGTGCAATACACGCCTTTCACATTTCTGGGAGCTAGCTACTCCATTATATTACTTATGTATTGATGAAGACCATGATTATGATGTTTATGATATGATATGTTTCTGGGCTCGTGGTAGATTTCTGACAACCTTTACACCTTTGATTCATTTTTATATACCTTCTGTTATTCCCCAATGCACCATATTCTGTTTCCTCCATTTCAGTTGACTTATGATATTTGCTCAGATGATCTTGATCTCTCATTCTTTTGACAGATGATATTCGTTTTAACAGGAGCTTGTGTTTCTTTTTTCTTTTCATATATATGCTTGATCATTCGTTTGTTATATATATCTGTTCACTGGGCTTTTTAAGCTCAGCCGCATTTCTTTTCCTGCGACAGGTTTTAGGTTGGAGGCTGGGATATGATTGAAGAGTGTATAAGAGCCCTTAGAGGACTACACCTTTGATAGCTACCTTGGACTAGAGTTGACTTGGATATTTTCATTACCAGACATATTGTACCTTTGTTGAAATCCTTGTATTTCAACTACTTTAGATTTCATTTGTAACATTTGAATTTAATTGTATTATTAAAGTCTTCCGCTTGTGTTGTACGTTCTGATTTGTCACCATAATGTAGCATTTTAGCCCTTGTCGGGTTGGGGTGTTACATATTATACCGGGGAATTTCCCCTTTACAAAAAAAAAAAAAAAGCTTTTCACAACTTGACTTATTGTGATGCTGTTAAAACGACTTCTTTTTTATATAACTAAATGTTTAAAGGTTAGCAACAAAATATCCAATTTTTTATCGTATAAATAGTTTCCGGCACAACACTACCTTTTTGGTAATCTTGTTTTTATGTGGTGTTTTGAGTCGATTTAGATTACACAAAACATTTTTTTCTTAGACTTTTATTAAGCACCGATGCAGATCAAAGAAATAAAACCCGCCCAAAATGAGAATAACAATGTTTCATAAGAATATTATTTAGATTTTTATGACAATAACAATAATAATATTGTTTCGTATAGATTTATATGCCAATTTGTGATTAGTGTAATATGTAATATTCACATTGAAACTCTTTTAAGAAGAAAACTTTTTTAAGAACATAATTACTTACATTTTTCTTTTGGATTAACTATTGTTGTGAATTACTAAGTATATGTTAAATGAAAAAAGTAATACTGATATTACTATGCAAATAATTGAGGGTTGAGAAAAAAGTGTTATGTTAGAGCAAGGGGTATGATCACATGCCAAATCCTATGGTGTTTTGCTAAATCAACGCCACATCAACATTTCACATTCATATAACCAAAATATCTCTCCCTCGTTTCACATGCCATTTGCCTTTCACATTCACATAACCAAAATATCTCTCCCTCGTTTCACATGCCATTTGCTTGCCATTTCACATTTTTTTGGCCCCATCATTTTTTTTCTTCATTTTTTAAACAAACTAAATTTTAATTCATAAAAAAAAAAATACAAACTACAATACGAGAAATAAACAAAGTACAAAAATTAAAAAAGGTATGAAAATTAAAAAAAAACATTATGAAAATACATCAAATTATTAATAAACTAGTTTTCTTCTTCTGGTTGGTATCGTTGCCAAATATGATCCATTAGATCTTGTTGAAGCTTTACGTGTACGGTTTTATCACGCAATTCTTTTGCTTTTCTCCGTTGCACTTCGCATCTCTCGAACCATTCTCGTTGTATATGTGACTGCAAAATAACATACAAATCGTTGTAATCACTTATACTGTACTTTTGATCATTCAAAATCATGTTATGAAGTATGATGCACGTGTACATAACTCTTCGTATCTTGTGCAAAGTCCAAGCACACGCCAGTTGTTATATAATTCCCCAACTTCCTTGTAGGACACCAAAGGCTCGTTCAATATCTTTTCGTGCACCTTCTTGTCGTCTTTTAAAGTATACACGTTTTTCGTCTAGCGCCACCGAAAATGATTTGATAAAAGTGGCCCATTGTGGGTAAATCCCGTCCACTAGATAATATCCTTTTCATACACATTACCATTTACTTCAAACAGAGCAACATGGGCTCTGTTTTCAAGAAGGTCGTTGAATAACAAAGATTTATTTAAAATAGTATTATCATTATTCGCACCTGCTATCTCAAAAAAAACATGCCAAATTCACAAATCGTAAGAAGCAACAACTTCAAGCATTATAGTTGGGTTTTTTTTATCACCCCTGTGAAACTGACCATGCCATCCTTTCGGACAGTTTTTTCACTCCCAATGCATACAATCAATGCTTTCAAGCATACCCGGTAACCCATGAACCCTCTCATGAAATGCGTATATATTTTGAATGTCGTTGTAGTCGGGTTTTCTTAAAAACTCAGGCATGAATAAATCAATAATGCACATAGTAAAATGATCTAGACAGTCACGTGCACAATGTGATCCCATATGTAAATATTCATCCAATGCATCAGGTATTGCACTGTACGCCAATTGGCGTATGGAGGAAGTGCATTTCATAATTACACTAAAACCCGATAGATTCGTAGCATCGGGTCTGACTACAAAGAAATCAAAATGCGCAGGAAGTTCATCATGAGTGTTAATATAACTTTCAATACCTTTTAGTTTTACTATTTAAAAAAATAGTTTCCTGCTCATACGATAGCGATGCCTAAATAAATACGCTGGGTATTTTGGAGTATCACTAAAATATTCGTCCCACAAACGTTCTTCAGCAACTTCACGTTCACGGTATATCGCGGTACGTCTTGAAGTTTGACCTTACATTTCCAATGATTGCTGATACTGATATGCTTGCGTGATAAAGAAAATATCAGTTTCATTGTTAACGTCGGAAAAACTAACATGTTCTTTGACGGAATTCATATTTGGTTTAGAGAATTTGTGTTGTGATAGAGAGAAAAGTAAGTAATTGTGTGTGTAGTTTATTTTAGATAATGTGTATATTTATAGAGTGGTTATAGTTGTATATATATTTTTTTTTTATTTATTTATTTATTTTTTTTTAAATTTAGAAAGAAAGAAAAATTACATTGAAAAATAGCCGTTTCACACTTAAACGGTAACAAATTTCAAACTTTCTCCATTTGGCGTTGCGTGGGTTGATTCACATTCACAATGGCGCGAGTGGGCAGTGGTGTGGTGGCACCAATTCGACAGGCGTCATTTGATAATTCATGTAGAAATTGCGCGAGTACAATGTGACCACACCCCTTGCTCTGTACACTCCACATGCTATCCACAGAATAAAAATAGATAACAATTTTTCATGTTAAGGTTTCCAAATCTAGCCCCGAGAGGGACGGCAACATTACACTCTTCTTACGTGACCCCTCGGCCCCACCCACCCCCTCAAATTTTCAATTTCATTTAAAAAAAATCTCCCCCAAACCGAAAACCAAACACCTCATTTCATTTTCAAAATTAGGGGAAACCGAACACACAAATCCCTAAATTCACACACACACACACACACTTACACACACACTTTGACATTTTGAATCGATCTTGAACTAATTATTTAAAATCACAATGTCTACGGAAGACGAGAAGCTATTAAAAGAAGCGAAAAAACTACCATGGGAAGATCGATTATTACATAAAAACTGGAAGGTTCGAAACGATGCTAATATCGATTTAACCGCTTTATGCGGCTCCATAACCGACCCGAAGGATCCACGTATCCGTGAATTAGGTATTCTAGGGTTTTGAAATTGTGTATTTATTGTAGATCTGAGTTTATTAGGTTTTAATTGATGTTATTTTGTAATGTAGGTCATTTTTTTAAGAAGACGGTTGCGGATTCGAATGCGCCGGTGCAGGATAAGGCGCTTGATGCGTTGATTGCTTATTTAAAAGCTGCGGATGCTGATGCCGCGAGGTTTTATTTTATTTTATGCTTTGTTATGTTGTGCGACTGTGTTATGTAGTTTAGATAGTTAAACAACGTGATATAGGTGTGGATGAGGTTTAAACTGTTTTGTTTCATTTTTGTCGTTTGGTTACTGCAATTTGATGCGTTGAAATGATGTGTTGTTGTTTTTATTGTTTGTCTAAAGGCTTTGGATGCTGTTGCCATGAGGTTTAAACCGTTTTGTTTCGTAGTTTTTGAAATGACGTGTTAGTGTTTGTTGAATCAAGTTTGGAGTAGTTGTAAGGCGTTTAAATGATTTAATTGTTTGTATAAAGGATGTGGATGCCAATGCTGCAAGGTTTTATCTGTTTCGTTTTCGGAGTTTGGTTACTGTAGTTTGATGATTTGAAATGGTGTATTGGTTTTTGTGGATGCTAATGCTGCAAGGATTTATCTGTTTCGTTTTCGTAGTTTGGTTACTGTAGTTTGATTCTTTGAAATGATGTGTTATTATTTGTGGAGTTAAGTTTGGAGTAGTTATAAGGTTGTATAACACGTTAGATGCTTTAATTGCTTACTTAAAAGCCGCCGATGCCAATGTATTATTATTTGTGGAGTTAAGTTTGGAGCGGTTATAATATAGTTATAATGTTGTTTTGTTAGGACTAGTTTTTTGAATGTTTGTTCTTGGTATGTACAATATGTTTAATTAATGATTAGCGAGAGTATTGACTAAGTTCATATTAAGTCGTTTAATAGTATCAGTGAGAGTATGACAACATTGGTATTTTGTAGAATTAATTGCAGTTAGTTTATTAGGGTTTCAAAAATTATGACGAAGATATAATCTATGTTAAGGTGGGATAATAGAGAAAACGGTATCTAGAAATGTAGAATACGGCATGTGTAGTTTTTTTGAACGGTAAAGTTGCGCGCGCAAACGACACACATTCCTCACACACACTTTTTGGACCCTAAACCACTTGATTGAGGGTAACTGATCCACTCCTTGGATAACGCTAGGCTAGAGGTGGCAAAACGGGCGGGCACGGGCCACGGTTCAAACGGGCATGGGCTAAACGGGCAGGGGCTAAAAGGACACGGGCCAAACGGGCGCGTATTATACGAATCGCTTTAGAAAAGACCCAAAACGACAAAATAAATTACTCAAACGTAACACCTCATTTATATTTAAAAAATTTAATATATTGTATCTACAAGTTTTTCTTTAAAAATAAGTGTAATGTTAAAATTCAGAGAAAATATGTGCTCGTTTGTGCCCATTTAACTTTTCAATGGGCAATATATGCCCATTTCAAAAAAAGGAGGGGGCTAAATGTGCCCAAATCTTATACAAATTTGCCCAAATTTGCCCAAATTAGCCCATTTTTTTTTTATTTTGGGCACAAATTGCCACCTCTACGCTAGGCCAAAGTCCTGTTAGAATGTTACTTATAAAATTTACAATCTACTTAGAATAAATGTTTTGGCTATATCGGAATGTATTGTGTTTGAAGCTCTTGTTATGTATTGTTATAGGTATGCCAAAGAAGTTTGCGATGCAATTGTGGCAAAATGTCTTACGGGCCGGCCGAAGACGGTGGAGAAGGCACAAATGGTGTTTATGCTTTGGGTGGAGTTGGAAGCTGTAGATGCATTTCTGGTATGTTTTGTTTAAAAATATTTCATGTTTTAAATTTGAAGATGCGAATTATCAATTTTGTTAGAGATAGCTTTACTTCCTAATGAGTAGTGATTACATTTTGATCACATGATGATACTCCTAAAGCTTGGTGTGTGCGATTTTAGTTCCCGTTTATAGATTCATATGCTGTATCATTACATCCTCCTCTGATTGACCTCAATCTATGCATGCCATATTACACCATGTTATAAAGACGCAGTTTATTGTTACTAAGTTTTTGTCCATTACTAAAGTCTAAAGGTTAGGCACAGTGGTACTATCTATAGCAAGTGTTTGTGTTTACAAGTAACGTATCATAACCTATTCAAAAGCAATAGTTATTTCAGTTTGATTCTTGGTACCACATGTAAAAAGTATTTGAAAGTTTCCAAATGTCCATTATTTGTATCTATATTACCATTGAAATCACTTCATACCGATATCACCTTGCTAATAGGTATGTCTCGAACTACATCCGTTTCATCCTAAAGTTGTACTTTTATGCGTTCACTAAAGCTTAGCAAGGACCAATCCAGGCATAGCTACGTACAGAACCACCAAGTTGGCTAACGTGGCTCTCTTTTTCTTGATCTTTAACCCCAACTTGAATCATTTCTTTTAAACTTCTGTCTGTGCTCTATTTATATCTTCTAATGAATGCGATAGCTTAAGCCCATGTTGTCAATATCCTTAGACTCTCATTTGTCCTCCTAACCCTTTCATTGAAAGCAATATCCACTCCCTTTATGAGAAGTTCAATTCAAGGTATATTTTGTAATATGGATTACTAAATTAGGGGTGCTCATCTTGCTAGAAATTAGTACAGCTGTACCATCCATTTTCACTGCTAATATTTTAAATAAGCTACAGATTATCTCACATAAAATGTTCGGTTGACATGCTTTAGCTTTATAAATGTAATCTAACGTGGATGTATAGTGCCTGGTTATATGATCACAGAATCTTCTTCGTTCGGGTCATATAAGTTCTGTCATTACGTAATTTAACTTGCTTAACTCATCTGCAATGTGCATAGTTTCTTTGTGTCACTTTAAATATGTAGTCATAATTGTTTCAAAATGTTTCCTTATTCCTTATCGAATTGTTTGTTGATAGGATGCTATGGAGAAAGCAATTAAACACAAAGTTGCTAAAGCTGTTGTTCCTGCCATAGATGTCATGTTTCAAGCCTTAAGGTTTGAGATTCATTTTTTGTTAAAAGATATATATTATGGATGGTTTGTATTTTGTTTTATGCTCAGCCCTCTATAATTCTGAAGTCTTTTGTCTCCATAACCAGTGAATTTGGCTCAAAAATTGTGCCACCAAAGAGATTATTAAAGATGCTTCCGGAACTCTTCGATCATCAAGATCAAAATGTCCGTGCTTCATCTAAAGGACTGACACTTGAGCTTTGTCGTTGGATTGGTAGAGACCCTGTTAAATCTATATTGTTCGAGAAAATGAGGGATACAATGGTATGTTGATGAGTTATTAATGTTTTGCTTTCACTTTTTATTTATTTATGTATTTTTTTTTTTGATTTAATAAAAAACTAACTTTAAGCTATTTTTTCCCCTAAGAAAAAAGAGTTGGAGGCTGAGCTTGCCAATGTCACGGGGTCTGCTAAGCCTACTCGCAAAATAAGGTTTGTGATTTATTTGAATTAAGTTTTGCATTGTTAGATGGTGATTGTTTAGTAGACAATTATTTACTACAGAAACATTATTACTAATAGTTACAAATACTTGTTATTTTTTTTTGTCAGATCTGAACAAGACAAGGAACCAGAACAGGAAGTTGAGGCAGAGGCTGCAGGCTCTGGCCCTTCTGAAGAAGCTGCTGCTGAGAGTACGTGATCAACTTAATTGAATTGCTGTAAACTCTCTATTTAATAGTTGCATCTTTACTGATTTAAAAATGTGTGGCAGCTTCTCAGGAAATAGATGAATATGAACTTGTTGACCCTGTTGATATCCTAACACCTTTAGAGAAATCAGGGTTTTGGAATGGAGTGGTCAGTGCTCTTTCTCTCTAGTTTATAAAAAAGTCAGCATGCCTTTATCTTGTTTTATGAGAATATATGTTACTTTCACTTTTCAGAAAGCTACTAAGTGGTCTGAGCGAAAAGAAGCTGTAGCTGAATTGACTAAGCTTGCTTCAACAAAGAGGATTGCTCCTGGAGATTTTTCAGAAATATGCCGTACACTTAAGAAGGTGCTTAGAAATATTTAGCTAAATTTACCTGACATTCCCGAATCTTGTATGCTTTTATGGATCTGATTCTAATAATCTGCATTCTGCAATTGCTATCTTTGCAGCTTATTACGGATGTAAATATTGCTGTTGGAGTTGAAGCAGTACAAGCCATTGGGAATCTTGCACTGGGATTAAGAACTAATTTCTCTGCAAGTTCACGCTTTATTCTTCCCGTTTTACTTGTAAGTGTGTACATTCTATCACACCTTTTATATTTTTATTGGTTTACAGGTGGCTGGCTATCGTCTTTTCACATCATTTAGTCAATGTTTGTTATTCTTGGGGTTTCTTATATTTTAGCTTGCATTTATATAACTTGTAATGTTTGTTATAGGAAAAATTGAAAGAGAAAAAACCTACTATGACGGAAGCACTTACTAATACTCTCCAAGCAATCCACAAGGCTGGATGTGTGACACTTGCTGATATTGTTGAAGGTAGTGTGTTTACCTCTCAAATGTGTATTTTTAGAAGCTATAGCAATCTTATATTCTTATATTTATCCAGTTATAGCATTATACATTTGTCTTTTACGAATGGCTGCTGTAATATGAACTACCATTTATGGCTTTTGTTCTAATTTTATTTATTGCGCTAATATCAAACCGAAATGGTTTTACAACAGATATTAAAGCAGCTGTTAAAAATAAAGTTCCACTTGTGCGTTCACTAACACTAAATTGGGTGACCCATTGCATCGAAACGAGCAACAAGGCTGTCATTCTTAAAGTGCACAAGGACTATGTTCCGATTTGTATGGAGGTTGGTGAATTGGGTTCAGATATGATATAATTATTTGATTTATAATATTTTGTTTAATTTTATAAGACAAATTATAATTCTGGTTTTTGTAGTGTCTTAATGACGGGACACCTGATGTGAGAGATGCTGCATTTTCAGTCCTGGCAGCAATAGCAAAGGTATACCTTGTATCTTTTTTTATAGCCATCAGCTAATATTCTTATCTAATTTTAACTGCACATTATATCATTTCTCTATTTCTCTTTCTAGTTGGTTGGCATGAGGCCTTTGGAAAAGTCACTGGAGAAACTCGATGATGTCAGGCAAAAGAAGCTTTCAGAAATGATTGGTGTTTCTGGAAGTGGGGCTCCAACCGTGACAGGCTCAGGTTTTAAGATGCATATTTAAATTTTTTTCTCTCAAACTAGTCACTCATCCACTTTTCAGATTTACTCATTTATTTTTTTCTTTTGCACCAGTCACATCATTAGGTGGAGCTGCTTCATCTGCACAGGTGTGTTTGTTTTTTTGTTTCTCTAATCTTTATTTTTACCAAGAGAATGATGTTTAGGTATATGACCTATTAATTTGATGTGTTTAAGTGTCGTAGACCGTTTGAAGGAGATATTGAAAGTACACTATTATATGTAAATAGTTAATACCAAGAGTATTGATATATGACTACATCCCCCATACCCCGCTCAGGCGGGATTGGGTATTGTTGTTGCTGTAAATAGTAAATAGCAAGAGTGGTTTCTGAGATTACAGCTTGTATGGTACTCTATTAAGACACCATAGGGATTCAGTGTGACTTTTAAACTTGTTGCTTATGCTATATTGATACTCGATAAGAATATATGTTGGTCAAGAATATAATATAACATTACACGACATATGTTTCCAGGCTGCAAATGGAGGTCCTGTTAGAAGGTCAGCAGCAAGTATGCTTAGTGGGAAGAAACCTGTTCCAGCTGCTGTGAGTTTAATCTATGTTTCATCCACATATGAATCTTTGAACTTTTTTATTCTTCTTTTGGTATTGATCTCGATATTTATATTTTCTTTACTGGTTTTCAAGCCTGCTCCCAAGAAGGCGGCTGGTCCTGCAAAGACTGCTGGTGGCAAGAAAGCAGATGGGCCAAGTCAAAACAAAAAAGTTGAACCTGAAGATGTTGAGGTGAGTTAATTTTTCACAAACACACTCAGTAACTAGTAATTGTGATATATAAAAGTTTTGGACGAAACATTGCATCTTTCTTAATAAAATGTAATGGCTTGCAGCCAACTGAGATGACCCTTGAAGAGATTGAAAGCAGACTAGGATCTCTCATTCAAGAAGATACTATTACTCAGTTGAAGAGTGCTGCTTGGAAAGAGCGACTTGAAGGTATCTTATATTCGGTCCTAATATGTTAAATATGAATGAAACGTATATCTATTTGGAACCATGTTCACATAGGGAATAATCTTTCTTTTGCGTTACTAAATTTGATAAGTTTGTTATAAATATTTAACTTATGTGTACAGTGATGACTTTCACCAATATGTTTCTGCCCCAAGTCACGTCTACTTATATTTACGGTGCTCTGTCTTGCAGCAATTACCTCACTAAAAGAACAAGTTATTGCACTCCAAGAACTTGACCAGTCGGTTGAGATTCTAATCCGCTTACTCTGCACCATTCCTGGATGGAGTGAGAAAAATGTGCAGGTCCAGCAACAAGTCATCGAAGTTGTAAGCCATATAGCTTCAACTGCAACAAAGTTCCCTAAGAAATGTGTTGTACTATGCATAGCAGGTAATAAAGCTTACTATAAATCTGACACTTCCTTTAAACCTGAGTTATTAAGACAGAACATTGTTTCATGAGTTTGTTATACATCTGAGTTTATATTTTTGCTCGGCGACAGGTATTTGTGAAAGGGTTTCTGATATTAAGACTCGTGCCCAAGCTATGAAATATGCCTAACCACTTTCTCTGAAGCAGTGGGCCCAGGTTTTATATTTGAAAGAGTAAGTTTGACTAATAATCCTTTAATGAGCCTGAGCAAATGTTTTTTTATGTGTGACACTGAAGTGATATTAAATTTTCTTTCTCTAATTTTTTAAGATATCCAAGATAATGAAAGAGCACAAAAATCCAAAGGTTCTTAGGGACTGTTGTGGATGGTATCTGCAGTTGACGACTTTGGTGTTGGACATCTGAAACTGAAGGATGTAATTGATTTCTGCAAAGATATTGGTTTACAATCAAGTGCTGCTGCTACTAGAAATGCTACCATTAAACTTATCGGTGCATTACACAAATTTGTTGGTCCTGATATCAAAGCATTCCTGTTAGATGTCAAGCCTGCCCTTCTTAGTGCAGTAGAGGCTGAGTGTGAAAAAAATCCTTTTGAGGTATGTATTTGTATATTGCCTTTAAAATCATTATTGTTTTTCTATTATATGTTCAAGCTTACTGAAGTATATTCTCATGCAGGGTGCAGCTGCTGCACCAAAGAAGACTGTCAAGGCATCTGATTCGGTATCATCTCTCTCTGGTGGTGGGTTGGATAGTTTGCCACGTGAGGATGTTAGTGGAAAGATAACACCAGAGCTCTTGAAAGGATTGGAGAGTTCTGATTGGAAGGTGATGATCATGTCTTTTTTACTCTTGATAAGAACTATACATGAACATTTCACCAGAAGTCATACTTGAGTCATCTTGACATTGTTGATTATGCACAGATGCGTTTGAAATCTATTGAGGCAGTTAATAAAATTGTTGAAGAAGCTAACAAGCGTATTCAGCCTACTGGAACTGGTAATAGTTTGCCTTGATTAGTTGTAGCAGGATATATGCGCCAGATAAAACCAGTCTTGTCTTACGCTCATTTTATGCCATTTTCAGTGGAATTGTTTGGGGCTCTTAAAGCTCGGTTATATGACAGCAACAAAAATTTAATCATGGCTACTCTGACCTCTATAAGTGGTCTTGCATCTGCTATGGGACCTGCAATAGAGAAATCTAGCAAGGTCCATTGGATATTCCTATCTACATTAATAGTTAATATGCTTGGTCATCCAGTAGCTACAGATTAAATGTTTTGTTATTTCAGGGTATTTTGTCAGATATTGTGAAATGCATTGGTGACAACAAAAAGCACATGAGAGAATGTACACTGGCGACTTTGGATTCTTGGGTTGCTGCTACTCATCTTGATAAGATGGTCAGTTTCTTCGATATCTTTCTTATTGTTGAGTTCTGGTAATTTTTTTTTTATGTTTATTGACGGGATATATTGGTATTCATTTTATATTTTTTGACAGAGATATAAGTAAATCAGATGTAATTACCTATGACTCTTGGTCTTTTTTTTAGGTACCATACATCACTGCTTCTATGACTGATGCCAAACTTGGTGCGGAAGGACGCAAGGACCTTTTTGACTGGTTGTCCAAACAACTTGCAGGATTAGCAGAGTTTCCTGATGCCATTCAATTGTTGAGACCAGTCGCTGTTGCTATGACGGTAACTAGTAGTTATAAATACTGTATGCGTCATACTGTTGTCGATATATACTCTTCAGTTGCAATGTTAAGTAATCTGTTTGTTATCAGGATAAGTCTGCCGATGTTCGTAAAGCAGCTGAGGTGTGCTTCGGAGATATTGTTAGAGTCTGTGGACCACAAATGGTGTGTAAAACCACCTATATATATATGTATATTTAATTTCTTTTTTAACAAGTATAAACTTATGTTTCCATTCGCTGTAGGTCATGAAAAATGTAAGAGATATTCAAGGACCCGCGTTGGCAATTGTTCTTGAACGATTGAAGTCACATGGTGCATTTCCAGAAGTACATGACAACACAAGAACTACCGGAACTGGGCCAACAGTGAAAACAACCTCAAAGATTGGAAAGCCTAACGGATACGGATCAAAGCCTGGAAGCAGAGCTGTATCTTCGGTATGATATGGCTGCTATACTTTGTTAATTCCTATTTGTGAAATAAATATTCAGTTTGTTTCATTTTTGTATTTTTAGAGAGGGGTTTCAGCAAAGGGGTCAAAAGCAGAGTCTATAATGTCTGTTCAAGATATTAATATTCAGTCACAAGCTTTACTAAATATCAAGGACTCTAACAAGGTATCCTCAAAGTTACATTTACATTTTCTTATTAGGTAAAATTTAAAAAGATTTCAGCTTATCGTAAGTGAATATATTATGCTATCTGCTTGCAGGATGAAAGAGAGCGAATTGTGGTTCGTAGGTTTAAATTTGAAGAGTTGCGTTTGGAGCAGGTTCAGGATCTCGAGGTTGTCATTTATCTTGTGCTACTTTAATGATAGCGTGCCATTGTTATTTCAACTTAATATTAAGGTTTTTTTTTGAAACAGAACGATCTGATGAGATACTTTAGGGAGGATTTGCACAGGCGGCTTTTGAGTACAGATTTTAAAAAGCAAGTTGATGGAATCGAGATGCTTCAGAGGGCACTTCCAACAACTGTAAAGGAAATCATCGAAGTTTTAGATATACTGTTGAAGTGGTTTGTACTGCGATTCTGTGAATCTAACACATCTTGCCTATTAAAGGTGAGTTTTATTTTTGTTCTCATTCTCTTGTTTTATCAGTTACACATATCATATGTTTTTGGCGCTTATGTAATAAGCTTATTATCTTTGTGAAACATGATTATAGGTGCTGGAATTCTTACCGGAACTTTTTGACACATTAAGAAATGAGAACTACATCATGAACGAATCTGAAGCTTCTATATTTCTTCCTTGTTTGGTTGAGAAGGTTACTCCTACCCTAGATAAATTAATTTTGTCTTCTGGTAGATGTTTGTGTGTTTTTTTTAGTTCATTGTAGGGTCCTCATTCCTACCAAGTATCTTTTTAAAATGATTTAAATGGCAATATTAGCTAAAAAATTTATTTGATCACTATGAGATAATGCACAACTTGAATTCAACCTGATCTAGTGGTTTGAAATTGCTACTTCTAGTACTAAACAGAAGTTCAATGCTGATTTTAAATCTCTTCGTGCAGACTGGTCACAACATCGAGAAACTGCGAGAGAAACTGCGGGAATTAATGAAGCAAATCATACATAGTTATTCTGCTGCAAAAACTCTCCCCTATATTTTGGAAGGACTCCGTTCCAGAAATAACAGGACCAGAATTGAGTGTGCTGATCTTGTTGGGTTTTTGCTTGATAATCACAGTGCTGAGGTATTTGGCCTGCCTACCTGTCAGTGTCATGTTTTTGCAGCTGAAGGTTGCTAATGTCTATCTTCACCGTTATGCAGATAAATGGACAACTAAGATCTCTGGCAATGGTTGCAAGTCTAACAGCAGAACGAGATGGTGATCTTAGAAAAGCAGCGTTAAATTGTCTAGCTACTGGTTATAAGATATTAGGTGAGTTTAAGGTTACATCTTTCTGAATGTTAACAAATGAAACATTGTACTCATGCTATAATATAAGTAATGGTTGTCCATTAAACTTTGATGTAGGTGATGATATCTGGAAAAATGTTGGAAAATTGACAGAAGCACAAAGAAGCATGCTAGATGAAAAATTTAAGTGGAAAGTAAGTTACTAGATCTACTTCCCTCTGAACTATGTTGGCAAAAAGTAAATAATCGTTCATAATAATACATGTAATGCAGTAATGACCTCGTTTCTTGTGTGTCTGAAACAATGTTGATTTCTCATTGCTTTTTGGTTCTCTAAACCTATTTTGTTTTTTTAGTTCCGAGAAATGGAAAAAAGAAGGGAAGGGAAGCCAGGTGAAGCAAGAGCTGCTTTAAGACGTTCTGTGAGGGAAAATTGGTAACCATTTTCTTTTCCATTACATTATTTTTATCAGGCCCTGATTTTCGTATTCAGCATGATTTTGCTGGTTATTGTTATGTGTTAAGTTTTACTAATATAGCTATGCCAGTGTGTTTGAGAGACTTCATTTAATGACAACTTTACTATACCATTTTAGTTCTCTTTATATATTGTTTTTAATTTACTAATATGTAATTATTCTTACTTCTTTATAGTTCCGACATTGCTGAGCAAAGTGGGGAAGTTTCACGGTCCATATCTGGACCAGTGGGTAGCAGGTAATATGAACCATCTGTTGTTTTCTGTTATCTTTGTACTTTTATCCCGTATTAGCTTACTGACAAATGTCAGCTGCTTAATTTGTGGTTTTAGGTTAGCTTTTGCTCCCACAGAACCTCAAAGGGAAAGACATCCAATGGCACGACCATCTGCAGGTGTAATTGGCCCCACAAACTGGAATGAGGCTCTAGAGATCATTACATATGGCTCTCCTGAACAGGTGTGGATTAATACCCTTAGCTGTTTATTATTTCTCATTGTTCAGTCTTTCAGTATCTGTGGTTCCTTGTAATTGCTTTTTTTTTCCTTCCATATTTAGTCTCTCCGCTTTACTTGTTGCTACTACAGTTTAATTATGTTTATTAAAAGTGATTACTGAATGCACAAACTGTTTAATTGCAGTCTGTCGAAGGTATGAAAGTGGTGTGCCAGGAATTTGAAGCCATAAGTAAAGACCCTGAGGTCCATTTAGTTGACGATCTAATCACAGATGCTGACAGGCTTGTGTCTTGTTTAGCTGCTAAGGTACTTCAGTTGTTGTCTCATTTCATTCACTTGAATTTTATTCTTCATAATTTTTATTTACGTATATATATTTTCCAGGTTGCAAAGACGTTTGACATTAGCCTGATGGGTGCATCTTCAAGGTCTTGTAAATATGTCCTCAACACACTTATGCAGGTGATTCGCCGTATTCTTTGGGATGCTGTTTTTTTATTAGCATGATTTAAGGTTATAGTGCTTCAAGTAGAGTTTCTGATGCTTAAAGATTGTATTTTTTTGTTAATTGCAGGCATTTCAGAATAAACGGTTTGCTCATGCTGTCAACCAACGAACGCTTGACAATTTAATTACAGAGCTTTTGCTTTGGCTTTTAGATGAAAGGGTTCCGAGGATGGATGACGGCAGTCAACTTCTCAAAGCACTAAATGTGTTAATGCTTAAGATATTGGTGAGCTTAGCCCCTAAACTCATCTACATATAATTTTACTGATTTCAGTTCATTGTATTGACTTTTTCTTCCAACACAGGATAACGCCGAGCGTACATCGTCATTTGTAGTACTCATCAGTCTGTTAAAACCACTTGACCCTTCTAGATGGCCATCTCCACCATCAAACGAATCTTGTGCCACCAGAAATATGAAGTTTTCAGATTTGGTTGTGAAATGCTTGATCAAACTTACAAAGGTTCTTCAAAGTACCATATACGAGGTTGACCTTGATCGCATTCTCCAAAGCATTCATGTATATCTGCAAGAACTCGGGATGGAGGAAATCAGGAGGAGGTTTGTATAATACTTTTTGATATCTTAGTTTGCTAATTGTAAGTTTGAATTCTTACCTTTTTTTATATGTTTCTGCAACTACTATGAGCATCCTATAGAGCTGGAGCAGATGACAAGCCTTTGCGTATGGTTAAAACTGTTCTACATGAGCTTGTAAAGCTTCGTGGCACTGCAATTAAAGGTCATCTTTCTATGGTTCCAATAGATATGGAACCTCAACCTATAATACTTGCCTACATCGATCTCAATCTTCAGGTATTACATTCTTTAGTAGATTTTGGTGATTAACTCATGCAATATGAGCACATGTATTAATTGTATTTCTGATAAAAATATTAGACGTTGGCTGCTGCAAGAATGTTAACACCAACCGGGCCTACTGGCCAAACACATTGGGGTGATTCAATGGCCAATAATCCAATGCCTGCTGCACATTCTGCAGATGCCCAATTGAAGGTCAGTTCTTTCTTTCTCTTTGTTTGAGTTGGTTGGGTTGCTCAGATTTTTTTTAAATTTATAATTAGTTAGCGTGTCAGTTATGATTGAAAAGACAGTAAATATAATAGACTGGTTTGTTGCATAGAATGATTTCGGAAATTTTATTGGTGACTTTTGACCTAAGATAAACTGTTTATATTACTTGTTTGACCTATATAATGGGTTGAAGTTGACGCCTCTTGGCTCTAGCACACGTTTTCTTGCTTCTAAATTACATTTGTATTGTGTTCACAGCAAGAACTGGCTGCAATATTTAAGAAAATTGGGGACAAACAAACATGCAGTATTGGTCTATATGAACTATACCGAATAACTCAGTTGTACCCAAAGGTAAGAAACATTACTCATTTTTATGCTCCATTTTATTTCAGTAAGTGTAGTTAATCACTGTGATAACTTAAAACTGTATTTTGTAATTCAGGTTGACATATTTTCTCAACTTCAAAACGCAAGTGAAGCTTTTCGAACTTACATTAGAGATGGCTTAGCTCAGGTCTGTATAACATTATCTTTAAGATATTCATAGGAATTTCCAGAATCTAATTTTATTCTGCGTCTTCAACGTCAGATGGAAAAGAACGCTGCAGCGGGAAGAACACCATCCAGCGTGCCTATGCCAACACCTCCACCATCTGCCTTAAACCTGCCGTCTCCAAAATACGCACCTCTTTCGCCTGTACATACAAATTCTTTAAATGATGGGAAATCTGTTAATACTAAATCCGAGCCCACGAATTTCAGTCTACCCCCACCTTCATATGCTGAAGATGACAGGTCCGTTAATGTTATGGCCTCAAGAGGCCCAATCCCTGTTCGTTCAAATTACGGTTATCATCAAGAAGAGGAAGAAGATCATAGGAATGACAGGTCGGGTAATGTTATGCCTTCTAGAGGAGGTTCAATTCCTGTTCAATCAGATTTTAGGCAGCAGCATGTAGATGACCAAGGGAACGACAGGTTCCAATCTGGAGGTTTATTTCTGCTCAATCTTTAATTCAGTAATCAGTATTTAATATTACACATTATAGCTTTCTTCATACTTAGGCCGTGAAAAGTTTAAATCTGATTGTTGGATAAATATTTAGGATTTCTTCTAATAATTGTATAAACTTGTATGACACACCATTTAATAAGCACGATAGATTTAGGGCTTTGGTGGATATATCATGAAGTTTACATGTACTTAATATTATGGCTAGCCATAAACGTGATTTGTTAAATTAGTGTTTTATTTAATTTGGAACAGCATGTTTTGTTAGATTATTTAAGTGGACATATTCATTACATGCTAATTTTTATTTTTTATGATTTGCAGTTAGTAATAGCGGGATAGATGCAATAAGAGAAAGGATGAAGAGCATCCAGTTAGGATCTGCTGGGAACCCTGAGCCTGTAAATCGATCAATGGTGTACATGAATGGTAGTAACGAAGACCATCAATCTACCCATCAGACAGATGAGGTAAGTTCAGCGATTCCTGTCCATAGTGGTGTCCTACCCATGGATGAAAAAGCACTCTCTGGGCTTCAAGCACGGATGGAGAGGCTCAAAAGTGGTTCAATGGACTCATTTTAAGAAACAATATCAATGAATGAATAACCGTCAGGGTTTTGGCATGTGCTGAGACTATTGAGCCATCAGCTGCGGTTGCCGTCTGAAGTGATATTCTTGCCACACTAAGGTTATTATTATACGAAGGAGGCAAAAATAGGTGGTCGTATCCTTAATTTTTGACGTGAAGGGTGTGTAAATTTACCATTTAAGCATATATATTGTGTGCTCATATGCTTTTAGTGTTTTAGTAGGAAACGTGACAGTTTTTGTTAGGTTATCGAAAGCGCCTGCTTAGCCTCTCGAGTATGTTAAGATTTTATTGTTTGGGACGTTGATTTTTTTTCCTTGCATGATTGAAAATATGGTAAATGATAATTTAGTATCTTTCAAAACTTCTCGTCTTCTGTTATCTTTCTATAACATCTCTGTATTTTACCTCTGCATATGTTGTAAGTTCAAATTACTAGTAATATTTTAGTTCTATTTGTATTACAAAGTTTTACAACATATGTAAGTTAAATTCCACCATACAAATCTGTACACATGATATGCTGTATTAGTGGAATATGATGCGATGTTAATATGTTACAACTCGAAAGCTGATATGAATCTTATACGCGTGTTTAATTGTAAAATAACATAATGAGTGTCTTGTTTTTCTTAAAGGAAGAATGATGCTTTTAAATTTAACAAAATCATATCAAATCAAATCAAATCATCCTCATTTTACATTAAACAAAACTCGCCTAATACTCTCTTTATCTTGTTTATATCTATGTGACATAACTGCTATATAACTTTGTGTCGTTTATTTAGTAGGGGATATTATTTATGTTTTAGTGGCTTCTTATCAAAGGCGGAGCTTGACGCTTTATTATAGAGAGTCAGAAATAAAAGTTGTACGAAATAGAAGAGCCAAAATGTAAAAAAGAAAATTTACTACATGAAAATCTTTAAAAAAAATACACTAGATGACGATATTTTAAGGAGACTACAAACCCCTCTATGTCTCCACATAGCTCCGCCAATACTTTCTATCACGATTTCAACTTGCATAACATTTTTTTTAAACAACATTTTACTTTTATTTATTAAAAAGGGAGGAAGTATCATATTGAGAAAATACATAAAAACTACTAACGAGAGTAAATGGCGAACGTTGATATACAAAGTACCAAATGTGTGTGTACACATACACTTATGGCTTTGAGGGCAAACTTAACCATATCAACTTGCTAACTGAATAGAAAAAGTTTTAGCAGAAAAAGAAAAAAACTTGACTAAAGAACAGCATATTCTTTTCACAAATTTCAACGACATTACACTTAGCCTAAGTGTAGTATGACCACTAGGAGACTATCTCCACTACCACCTCAATTTTCTCTTTTTTGACTATTTTATGATTAACTTAGTATAACAAGAAGACCGAAAACACTACCAAAAACATACATAAACGAAGTAATAATTAAAACCATCCACACACACACAAACTCTCGTCCCTTCTTCCTTTCAAGTCGGTCGCAAAAGCGACTGATTCATCCATTTCTCCCAGGGTGGGACGCGTCGGAGGTGGGATATGTAGCAGGGTAGGACGCGTCGAAGGTGGGCTGTGTAGCAGGGTGGGACGCGTGAGGTCTGCCACATAGGTCAGGGACTCAGTCGCATAAACCTAACTACACCCGGCCTTAATAACCTAACGAGAAGCTAGGACACAAAAGCAGTAGAACATTCAACCCGGCATTATGTGATAATATCGTTGTGTACTCGACATGCTTAGTTATGTGAGCAAGATTTCTTGCATCACTACACAATTCAAAATTCCATAAACAAACTTTTTTGAGTATTTTAAGGTCAAAAATTGTCATACACCAACCAAGCCATGCCTAACTAACATAGTAAGGATTAGAGGAGCCGAGCCGAGTTCGAGCCTGCCGGAACTCGAGCCCAGCTCGTTTTCTATATGTACAAACTTTGAACTAAAACTCGAGTTTGTTTCGAGCAGTATACATTTAGCTCGAGCACGACGCATTTGAAATTTTAAAAGCTCATGCTCGATTCATATTTATGATGAGCTTAAACGATTTATAGCTTGACTCAAGTTCGGCTTGTTAAACACACTAGACTCGACTCATTTATATATAGTTGTACGAAGTATATGTACGTCATATTTCTAAGGCCCGTTTAGTTATAGTTAGTTCAACGTTAATTATCAAACTTGTTATGATTTCTTGAAGTGAAAAGTTCCATATTCGATTACCTTAAGATGTCATTAACAATTTTGTATTCGCATGGAAATTAACTACGTCTAATTCAAATATGTGTGACATTCGTAACACACAAGCTTTCACATACACTTAATCAAACAAAAATAGATCATATCTCTTACAGTAATATAGAATAGTCTAATTCTTTCTAATTCTTTAATCCAAATATTTGACTAAACTTGAGGACAAAGATTTGACAATGAACTTGTGGGCTCACAACCATCCACATGCCTTTCTCCTTTATGTAGTGGAGAATATGTGTTGCACATGTTCATATAATTCCATCAAGGAGGCTAACCAAATCCTAATCATTCCATTGTGCTTAGGCCTATCAATTAACCTACCAATTTATTTTGTATAGTTTATGTGTTTGGTAACACTTATGGCCAGTTGTTTTATTATTAGTTTGTATCTTTCTTAATTATATACGTGAAATATCAATTGTCGTTTCTAACTTTCTATCATAACGTACATTTACGCATGAGCTAGGTTCATAAATAGTAACGTACTTTATTCTTTTTGCTTTCTAATTAAGATTGAAGCTAGTTTGCCAAGTTTTGCAAAGTATTACAATCGGTTTGAAGATCAAATTATGAGATCGTATAGTACAATATATTAAACCATAACAATAATCTAATTATAAGATCTTTCTGTGTTGTGTTAATACATGAAAATTCATTCGTTGCAACAGACGAAATCATTAAAATTATAGTGTACTTAAAATGCTTAAAATGTTTAAAATGAGAAGTAAAATGTTTAGGTGAAAGGAGTAAAATGCTTAAAATGAGAGTCGGACTAAAATATATGAATATTGCATGTTTTTAACCATTTTATAAGACATGAAAAGTAAATCGTTATTACAGCATTTTGATTTACATTTTTCTTCTTCTTAAGATTAGAGAAAGATATGAATAAAAACCGTCAATAAACGATGTACAAGTTGAAAGGATCTTAAATTCTTAATCATTCCATACAATAATAGTTTGGTACAGTGGTACTCATACATGACAGCCACCATAGTTGTGCCATACATTTAATTTAAAATTAAACAATGAGTTTATCTCCGCAAGTACACATGAACTACTAATGACAAAAACATCCGACCAATATTCCTTCTTATAAAAAAAATATATACATATATTTAGTTTAACAATATCCATTGTCACTACAACATTCGATACAATTCGGAGGGACATTTCGAGGCTTTCGGCGGGGATATGGGCGTTTTTGTCGTTTAGCGACTTTCGGCCAGCTCAACACCGTTTTTGTGTGCCAGCTCAGCACCGTTTTTGTCGTTTAGCGACTTTCGGCGAAGACATAGGCGTCCCCGCCAAAAGCCTCCTCGCCCGTCCTAGTGATTGTTGTAGTGTGTATGTATTTAGGTTCTATTTGTCTATACATGGTCAAAAGAAAATTAAATATATGAAAAATTAGTATCTTCATAGACTTTAATTGAATTTTCGTGATCAAAGAAATAAGTTTTCGGTAAAGCTATACAGCCTTTTTGATAACCGGAAATGAGATTTTCTTTTATGTTCGGTAAAACTACTACATAAAACGGCAGATAGAATTGAAGTTACGGGTACGTTTTTTAATGTTAGTCCCAAACTTGTACTTTCCTATGACAGGATTTTAAGATAGCTAGGTGTAATTTACAACCGATAAATGTTATTGGTTGTCATCTCAGCACATCCAATAACATCACTATAACTAAAATACTTTTGTCAGCTATAAATGTTATACGCGCAAGTGAGTCTCATAACACATCACAAAAAAATACCCCATTCACTTACAAAACATTAAAGAGAAGAAAAAAACGGATGGCGAGATATGAAT
Organism: Artemisia tridentata subsp. tridentata; assembly: GCA_021014915.2. Classification (NCBI taxonomy): domain Eukaryota; kingdom Viridiplantae; phylum Streptophyta; class Magnoliopsida; order Asterales; family Asteraceae; genus Artemisia; species Artemisia tridentata. The sequence goes on along the minus strand of CP139507.1, from coordinate 28,837,456 downwards.
TGGCTGGCGAGTGATGAATAACATCATAGGAGCTGTGCATTTTGACATGCCATTATAGTGCCGTTGGGCAAAAGAAATCTCAATAGCACGCCATTCAACCGTTGAACTCGGCTATTTAAGGTGCCAGCATCTTCGAATTTTACAAGTTATTTGGTTGTTGTATAGTAGTGGAATAAACGAAACAAATTTCACTCAAAATTTAACATATTGCGGACAATCGTGTAGCTCTTCTTTAAATGTCCGACAAAGTATATTTCCATGTGGTAATCTCAAGTCATATATGTTCACGGACGCTTTTACAATTTAGCTTGCATTAATTGGACAATGCTGAAATGTCATAAACTGAAAATCTCTAGATTATTTGCAGATACCTAACAACCAAACACAAAATCCATATATGGTTTAGGGAAAAGAAATGAGCAAGGTTTACAACTTACTTTTATTTTGTAGCAAAAGAATTGTACATGTAACTATGTATAAATATAAGAGGGCTCGGTACGGGGCGTTATAGCTCCTTGGGCCAACCTATAACGTGAACTTAACAGCCGAAAGCCATACCCACCCTTGCGCCATAGGCTCTGGCGCCAAACTTAACAGCCGATGTTATTCCTTTTTGTGTGTGTGTGTTGTATTTGTATTTTATCGGCTATATGTGGGCCAAATGTGTCCTATAACTTGAGTGATCGAAGGAAAGTGTTTTTTTGTTTAAGTTATAGGACTCGAGTTAGAAGGAAAAAATGCTGAGACAACATCATTTTTTGCTATAATGCGTGACGGATAACTCTAGGGCACCTGGTGCTCTAAAAATTTATAGTTTATTGAACGGTTTCAACTTTCAACCATGCATGGAACTTGTTACATTGATGCAAAACAACTATTACTACTTCTTCAACAAGAAATTGCGAAGAAAACATTGTTAGATTATCATCATTTATTCGACGCGAAATAACAAGTACAATGGTTTCGATAGAAATGGAAAACACAAAATGTCCCACAAATTCCATTTGAAGAATGGGCAGTCAGTTAAATCCAAAAGAATCTTTCTTTCTCATCTTATTAACATCTACTCGTACCATTTGAGCTGTAACAAGACCCCTCTTCACATGCACATCACTACAAATTTTAATCTCATTTAATTTCCTAATGGAACCCCACTAAAAAACTCATTAATAATACTTTCATTAATTCATGACACATAATAAACAAACAAAAATTACATAATTAAAACCATGAAGCTGAAATATTAAAAGAAACCACAACTTCAAGATCATTTAGTAGTATGCACCCAATCACCCATTACTTACACAAAAAAAGAAACCCTAATACAAAATCATCTAAACTTGGTTAATTTTAATCTTAATCTTAATCTCACCTTCATAATTTATGGTTTCATGTGTGAATCTTCATAGGATTTGTTGAGATCAGATTGAACCAATGAATCAATGTCATTCCATGTCCAATAATTTGATTCCAAGAAATTGTTTGTAGTTGGAGTTGGAGCTGGAGCTTGCATCCATGGTTGCGAAACATTTATAGAATTCGGCATCATCATTCTTGTTGTTGTGACAGTTGAATTATCTTTAAAACCGGTTAACAATGCAGAATAAGAACTTGGAATGGTAGGAGTAGGGTTTGTGTCCATGGAGGACAAGCTAGAATGTATTGAAAACCCTAAATTTTGATGAGACATTTGTTGCATAGTGGTAGAAGTACCCGAGAAACCGCCATTGAAGCTCCAAGAAACTTGATCTAATTTGCTATCATTTGGTTTAAAGAACATACCTTTATCATCTTGGAACATGTATTTCTGATCACTTAACAACCCTAAATTCTGATCCATGGTAGTAGTGGTATTAGCGGATGTGGTAGTGGTATTAGGGCGTTTAGCACGCTTGTTTTTTCGTCCTCCACCAACGGGGACATTGCGAAGAGTGCCACCTTTAGTCCAATGTCTCTTACATGCTTTACAATAGTGTCGTGGTTGAGTCTTGTTGTAGTTGTTGTAGTAACAGAACTTTGTGTTGGCTGAATCACATCTTGGACACTTCAAAGGTTCGGGTTGTTGTGTTTGTACTAGAGATCTTTTCATCGTCGTTGAAGGAGGGTTTGATGAAGATTGCATCATGTTTGATGTTAACATGTTTTGAGTCCAATTGAGCTCAAGATGATCACTTGAAACTTGTTTGCTACTCAACCCCATGTGCATGTGCTTATATGTAACTAAGTTGAAATTTGAAATGGAAGTTTGATGATAAGAATTATTTGTAGAGAATGGTATATATGAGAAAAGAAGTTGAATTGGTTGGGAAAAAACAAAGTATGCAGTGAGGATATAAGGGGGGAATTGAAATAGGGTGGGGTTGGGACTTGGGAGAATGTATAGGAAGGTGATGAGAATTGAGATGATGTTAGCATGTGTCAAGAATCTCTCTTGCTATTTGTATGTAGGTCAAAATAGGGGTGTTTATATATAATAGATTGTTCGGATCTATAGTATTAGTAGTAGAAAATAGAAGAAAATGGTAACTTCAAAAGCCAAGTATGGTTTATGGTCGTCGTTTGTGAATATGTGCTCACTCCCCACATGTACTGTTACATCATATAAATAAGCAAGATTTGAGTTAAAAAATCATAAGATGCCCTTAAATAGAGTAAATTTTAGGTTTAATCAATGATTATTAAATGCATTTTTTTGTTATAAAATGAAAATATATATCAATTTACCCGACGCCTTTGGTCTAGTGGCATGTGTGTTGCCCACCTGCTTAGATATTGTGTATTCAAGACTCACTAGATGCATTTGTGATATATGAGGTATATGGTGTGAAAAAAATTACCACTAAAGAAAAAGATATATCAATTTAATACATTTTAACATGTGATTAGTGTAGATAAATATAGACAACCTTTTTTTTTTTTTTTTTTTTTTTTTTTTTTTTTAAATAATAATATTGTTCTTGATCAGTAAATAGAATTTACATTAATAAGCTAGCTTGAAGCTAGGACATACCAACCTAAAGAAAAACACAAAATGGGGTTATGGTTCTTGATGGGTCATACTATCCTAACACCCTCTAAAAAGTGGGACCTACCTATATTAGACAAAATGTACAAACCGTAAAGCAGACAGTAAAACCGTCTGCACCCATTCTTTTGCAAACACCCCCTGTGAGGGTGTCTGGATATCACACCCTTCTTGATTTGATTTGAGTCACAAAAGTTGGTTTGTGACTTGGATAAAGTGATATGTTATAAACGACGAAAATCAATTATAGCACTTTAAAAATATCACTTGTTACAGTAGTGTATCTCCTGCCTACAAAACTTTTTATGTGTGTATATAAATGCTTGTATATAAAATTATAAATGCTTTATACTCTTAAGTCTTACCCCACTAATATGTTATAAAGTGATATGTTATAAACGACGAAAATCAATTATAGCACTTTAAAAATATCACTTGTTACAGTAGTGTATCTCCTGCCTACAAAACTTTTTATGTGTGTATATAAATGCTTTATACTCTTAAGTCTTACCCCACTAATATATTACCATAATAATAAAAAATCATATATTCATTTCAAAAGTTTTCAAATATCCAATGCTCAAAATATAGATAATAATATATTGTGGCAAAACATTGAGTAACGACCACCACAAACGTAAAGGTACCACGACTGTACGGCTACAGACATCCCAACATAGTCCTACACCGTACACAGTCAAGTTCCATTCACTACACTAATCGGGCCAATTGGCTAGGATAAAATGGACCCATTGGCTAGGAGTAGAGGACACGCTACATCATTAAATGGTTTTTTGGCGAGGGAAGACCTTTAGCGACGACGCTTGTCGTCGCTAAAGATGACACGAGGCCCGCAATTTCCAAATAAGAATTTGTCAAATGTTTGACCGTGGTGTACATGTCCTTGCCTTAAAGCTTTAGCGAGCACATGCATGTCATCGCCGAAACATCCTCGCCACACGTAGATAGCTAAATCTATTGGCGAGGGCTTTTTCGAGTTTTAGCGACGACCATGTGGTTCTTCTATGTGTTTTTTTTAACTACTTTGTTTAATTTCTAATTTCAGGTTTTAGTTTGCTACTCACTATTTCGACAATAGATTACTACCAAAATGTTCTAGTGGTTAGAAACCTTGATATCATCGGACATCGGTATATCACATTTTGGGAGTGGCCATGGAAATAATAGAAAATAGACACGGTAATACTTCGATTAGGTTGCGTAGTGAATACTCGCCCGCTCCGGGTTGCTTGATCAGTTAAAAACCTCATCCATTTAGCATTTTACTAACGAGAAGGTTTCGGGAACTTGAATTGGCCCTAGAATAAGTCGCTAATTAACCTTCAAGTTATTAGCGCCACCTAAATTGTTGTACTCTTTTTTTTGTATCTAATCTATATCTAGTATAACCCGACATTCATAACATTTCTTACCAAAAAAATAAAATAAAAATAAAAATAAAAAATCATACATACCTGCATGCATGTAAATTAAATATGTATGTCTACATGAGTGTATCAATGTTTTTAATTCATATTGTTTTAAACTCTAGCAAGAATCATGATTAACTAAGATAACAAACACACAAGTTACTTAGAAAGTTCGAAATCACATACATATATATTAACGTGTTTGTAGGAGAAGAGAGAGGTCTAGTCAATTTTCTAAGTTTCACATATTTTTCATATATAATTTCTGACAATACTACTACTCCCTTCATCGCAAAATTATTGTCCCCTATTGACTTTTTTGGTATTTACTTTTAAACTTTGACCTTAATTTTTTTTTTTTTTTTATATTACATAATACTTGATGCAAAATATATGAACGGATTGAGTTTTAAATGTATTTTCATTGGTATAATTTTCATTAAGTATTATATAACACAAACAAAAATATTTAAAGTCAAAGTTGAGAAAGAAAGACCGAAAAAGTCAATAGAGGACAATAATTTTGGGACGGAGGGAGTATATTATTGTGACTAGCTAGTATCTATTTATATTTATAACTTTATATATGTGGGTTGGATTACTTAAAGACTAAGGTGGAACTGAGACCATTGATAGTGTTTCATGGATGTTTGCTGTAAAGTGTCGACGTCAAAATCTTCATTCCATCCACACTGCCCATGTGTATGTATAAATATATTATACACTGGTCTATAATATAATTTAAGAAATGACCATATGAGTTTTTATTATATTATTTCTAAAACGTCCCTTGGCTACTGAAAAATAAGTAATTAATAAAATTTGACCATAATATTCTTTCTCCTTCCATGTAGATGCGATATTTGATTTTCATCTTGTAGATTAAGTATAGATAAAATACCACGCGAGAGTGACAAAATAAATAGTATTATTGTTTTTGTAATGATAATTTGACTGACAAAATGGTATAATCTTCACTATATGACAAACTTCAACAAACAATGAAGGGATTTTTTTTAAAGGTTAATATATATCGTATAGATTATAAAAATTAGCAAGAAGCTAGAATTAAATCCACAGTAAACTAACACAACAATACCATTACACTGTGGACATAATTACATAGTAGTACATATTAAGATTTTTATTAATGATAACAAAATTACAGAAAAAGCCCATAATTACGGGGCTGCTGCTTTCATGTTAAAACAAAAGAGTACCTTAAGACTCAAGAGATGGCACCAAAATATAATCAATTACATTTGTTGACAAATTATCACATTATTAAGTTATGGCCGGCTTATGACCATTTTTTCAAATATGCCAATCTTTTCCCTCCTAATAATGTTTTTTATTATTTATTTTTTTTTAAATAACTTAAAAGATACATATACATATTATCTAAATTTTATGTTGTTTCGATAATGCAGTGTAGAAAAAATAGGTGTTTATATTTGTAGTTTTAGATGTAGTATAACCTCTAGATTTTTACTAGTTTTTAATAAAATATTATATGTCATTAAAAAGATAACGATAAATCCCTATAGAGGATAAACAACTTAATAATAATAATAATAATTTTCTCTATTCGTAAATAATAAACAACTTAATAATAATAATAATAATTTTCTCTATTCGTAAATAAAGCTATTTGCATGAACAAATTTTTTTAAAGAGTGACAATTAGTTCCTTAATTAGCTGGTAAAGGAAAAATATATATTTATAGAGAATAAGCATAATTAAAATAATCCTAAATTTGCCCAAGTGTCAAGACAAAAATTCTTCGAAAACGACACATGACAGTATATGCGATCAATCTTGGTCGGTCGGCCGGTAAACCCCGATTATTTTTATAAAGATATTACTTCATCCGTCTCAAAATAATTGTCTATATTTTCTTTTTAGGATTTCTCATAATAATTGTTCACTTTCTTTATTAAGTAAAAACTAAAGAATCTAGTGGAGGAATATTCTATTTTAGTGGTTGAATATTAAAGTGACTCCACTTTTATTAAACTTTGTGATTTCTCTCTCATGACAATAATTTTGAGACGGATGAAATATATATAATTTCCAAGTTAATGAACCTATATTTTTTATTTTTTTTATTTAATTCTTATTTTAAAGACTCAATATTAACACATTATAAGTTTTGACAGTTGATATGAACCCATCGCATCAAGCCACAAAGCTACTTGTAGAACTTGATCATTCTTAAAAACTAGCTCAAAAGAGAAGAGGACACCCAGGTTTTATAAACAACTAACCACTCTCATACTTGCCAGATGTGGGATCGTAATAACAGTTATTCATATACTATCTTTATGTTTATATTAGGTTTATTTTTCTTTTCTTCTTCTTAAATTTGAGCTTTTCTGACTACGTTGCTTGGACCGCGAAAGAGTATTAGCCAATAGGTTATATAGTCTGAGCCCGTCTGTAGATTCGAGTCCATTAACGTTTTTATGTGTTTGTCTTTATAAGTATTACATCAATTAAACGTGCCTCCGGTGAGGTTTTCCATCACTTAACAATGAAAACATAATTTAAACACGGGATTAAAGTTCAAGTAGTTTGGCTTATATTTGATTTATCTAGTTACATGTTTTCATTTAATCTCATTCATATAATCAATTTTATATAGTTATTGGCAGTAGCCATGTAAAATGCAGTCTACATTTAACGAAAGATAAACTTACATTTCCAATATTTGGATTAGCCACACTCGATGTTTATGTTTAAAAAACATTGTCTAGTGGTAAACAAACTTAGCACATTGCTTGTAAATTACTAGTATCATTCATTTCATGTTTGTAAAAGTCAGAATTAGACTTCAAATAGTTCAATGTTCAAAAAGAAAGGCTAGTCTTTATAATTAAGTTACTAAAGCTAGTCAATAATTAATTAATTATTATCAAACAAGTCTCCACGATTTGATAGTGCAATATAGTAGTACCGAATTTGATTTTACTAGTCACTGTAAGATTTCTGTTTAATTGGCAAATAAGAATTTGGGTCGAAAAAGTTTGATATGTCATATGAGACGAAATATTAGCATGGCCGGGTGGAGGGAGTGGAACTAGGGGTGGCAATTCGGGTCGGGTTCGCGGGTCAGAAACCTTTAACCCGAACCTGACCCGTTTAATAAACGGGTCAATCAGGTCGACCCAAAACCGACCTGAAACCTATTTAGTCTCAACCCTAACCTGCTAATTTTCGGGTCGGTCTCAGGTCGGGTTTCGGGTTAGCGGGTTAATTCGGGTTAACGGGGTTAACGGGTTCGGGTTAGTGGGTTCGCGGGTCAGAAACCTTCAACCCGAACCTGACCCATTTAATAAACGGGTCAATCAGGTCGACCTGAAACCTATTTTGTCTCAACCCTAACCTGCTAATTTTCGTGTCGGTCTCAGGTCGGGTTTCGGGTCGTGTCGGAAATTGCCTCCCCTAAGTGGAACCCTCCAACTCTCCCAAAATTTAACCAATCAAATTCCTCCACCTCATTTCAACCATCCAACCCTCCATTCAACCTTTTTTACTGGCGCCTATCATTCTCAACCCTCCCAAATCTTTTTTTAAATATTCATAATTTGTCCTTCAAATTTATAAATTTGCAACATTAACCCTTCCAATACCAAACAATTATATAAAAAAACAAACATTTTATTAATAACTAAAATTAAAAGTACAATTCATAAAATAAAAAGAAACTACATAACTAAATCTTCAACCGGAATTGGTTGAGCCTTCGGGTCATCGAGGTATGCTAAATCTTGAGACGCTACATGCTCCGTAAGATCAAATTGAAGACGATGATGGGTTTGTTCATCTAGTAACTCCGGTAGTGCGTTGTCGTCATAAACGAGTTGCACCGACGGATCCATTATATGAGTCGGTGATATTGCCCTCCCGTCATCTTTTATAACCATTTTGTGCAATATATGTTAGGATTGGACACACGGTTAAGGTGGTTAAACCTTTTGTTCTTTGTGTGTAATGATATATTGAGTGAATATGATTAAGTATGCGGAATCTACTTAATCACAATTAGAAGGTGATTTGTGTTGTGGAAATGGAATGGTCGTGTTAGTTCTATGACAATGAACAATGAAATATTAACACCAAACGATTCAATATTATTAATGATAATAATATGAGTGATCTTGAATTATCACTAGGGTTACAACCTTGAATCTTAAGTTTTTACAACTTGTGATATTCTTGTGTTTTGTTCTAGTTCTAACTGTTAAGAGTTCTAAAAATAATAACACGCTTAGAAACACATAATATCGAGACTAAGATCTTCTTTTATAGTCCAAGAAGATCTTTACAATATTGCTTAAAGTCTAGCCGACCTACTTGTTAACTTATCTTGAGTGTGTCAGTACATAAGATACAACATGTATCTGTGTACACAACTTGTTAACTAAGCACATTGTAACAACCCCAATTTCGGTTAGCAACAGCGGAAGACTTAATTGGGTGTTACGTAGAGGATCTTTCGTCATAATCATAGAAAACGACTTTAAAAGACGTTTTAAGTTTATCATTCAAAATATAAGCGTTTAGAATACAAAGATGTTTCATAGTCAAACATGTTTATTTAAATTTGAATGATAAAACATTTATTTAAACCACCCATACAGGGTTATAATGCCCACTCCGTTGCCTTGAGTTCCAGCCTTTAGTTATCTGAGATAACATGCTAAAAGTCAACAAAAGTTGAGTGATGTTCATAGGTTTAAGTTTAACAGTTTGAACACAAGTATAAGTGTTAATTGCATCGAATTACAATTAATCAAGTTATTATTGCATTAAGCTCATGACACGCAACGCTTAACGGGCATCAAATATGATGTAAAGTGTAAAGGCCCTCGTGATGGGTATTTGCCAATAACCCATAAGTTTGTTCAAATAAAGTGCGCCTGGGTGGCTCATCCTAGCAGACCCAAACGGGGATTGTCAGTCCCTAATAGATCTATTCACAATTATTTACGTTCACTCGCAAGTGATTAAGGTTCATGATTGAGGGACTTTTGGCAATAGCTACTTAAGCAATAATAATAACAGTCATAGCATACAAAAAGTTTGTGTTCAGGTTTTGTAGCATGTATCTCCCCACAAAAGATTTAAAAGTTAAAGTGTGGGCTATGAACTCACCTTGTAGTACAGTAGTGGCAGTAGTATCGTTATTCAAACGATGAAAAGAAAACGGCTTCCACACACGACCTATATAGTATATGACAAGTTTTAGTGGTTTGATAGTCTAAGTTTGGTTTATCGCGAATCATAACGTTTAAGGTTTTATTGATTTGTTTGCCACATTAAATGTGCACGTTTAAATGATCAAGTTATATATAAAGTATAATGGTGTATATAAAAATATAAGATTATGTATATATAAAAAGAATATATAGAGTTATATATATATATATGGATATATATAACATTTTGGAAGCGAGCTCGTTTGTTGGAGTGTAATGGTTGACGCAAGGGATCGTCGTTTTATGAATCAAAGTTGGTTAATGATAAGTTAGATTTCTATGTTTAATGATTTCGTTAATTTGTTACGTATATATATTTATAAGTTATAAAATTACGTATATGGAATTATTAGAAAAATTAAATATCGCTAAACATATTTGGTTCGGGTTTTGAGTTTGTGAAAATATTACCACAAGTATAAATTAGAAATACCCTTTAGGTTTTTACAAAATTACACCTTTGGCCCTAACGGTATAACATTTGCACCGTTAGTCCTCGGTTAAGTTTTTATTACACTTTAGGTCCAAAACATTTAATATTTACATGTTATACCCAAAAGTTCCTAGATTTACAGTTTTCATCGCAAGGTTACTAAAATGACAGCTTTTACCAAAAGTTTCCAATTTTGACAACTTTAGTCCCTCGGTTAGCAATTCTTTGCAAATCGAGTCCAAAGTTTATAAAAATCAAAGTTTATTATTTTTATTTCATACTAAGTTTAAAAATAACTTTTGTAACTTATACGAACAGCTTATTTTGTTAAGAGCTTATTTTTCAGCTTATGGGCTTCTAATCGAGTTACTAATGTGGCCCATTAAGGTTTTACGATTTGATGGGCTTAGAGGGGAGTTGGGCCTGGTTACGGGCTTGTTTAATGGTTATATTTTCATTTTGAGTGAGCTTATTCGATCAGCTTATTTGAAAAGCTTATAATTAACTTAGTGGGCTTATTAGCCCAAACCGCTAATATTTAGTTTGTGTAAGATAGAGTTTGGTCGATTACTATAGGTTTAGTATAGTTCGAATTTAGTTTTTATAGGTCGAATGAAATACATGGTTTGTTAGTTTGGTTGCTCGTCTATTAGGTCAAGTTATAAAATATACGAGTTGCATGTCGAGTTAAAGAAATATAAGGCCAAAGCTAAGTGACTTAGATTGTCGAAAACAGTTTTAAGAACTTAAAAATATTCTAAGTGTTTTTATAGAATTCGAAGGTTGTCAAGGTGACATGCAAACGTGTGATTTTTATGATGTATACGCTTATATAGTGTTCGAATGACCTTTGTTCTTGATAGTTAGCATAGCAAATATTTAAGATGTTGTTTTACTTACGTGTGTCGTTAATATGAATAACAAAATATTGTATCGAAGCAAAGCATGATACGCGATAGAAATGAAATTAATAAAATGAAAATGGGTTGAGACGTGCTTACTTCTCCTCGATGGTGGGGCGTATCACTATGATGAGACGGAGTTAGGACGAAAGAAAAGTGTAGCTCGACTCTCTACGTACCAAAGGTATAGGAAACAAGTATAACGTGGCCTTTAGCTTGATTCGAACACCTTTAATTCGTGTCAAAGTTATCCGACCATTTTGCTTGCAAAGGACCTAGGTTTTATTTGAAGTGTGGTTTAATGTTTGTGTAGTTGCATGGTTTGTGTCATGCATGGTTTATATAGGAGGTTTAGGGCGTATACATGCAAGCATACTCGGTCCAAAATGGGATAATGATGAGTAGTTGGAGTGTCAAAGTGTCAAAAATGATGAGGGGCATAATGTATGAATCGTCCTTGTGGCAGTTCGAACAAAAAGAGAGCAAACAAAAGGAAATTATGAGATTTGTCTTGACTCTATTGGTTGCATTAAAATGTCAATGGATTCTTAACGTGAATGTCTCTACATTTGGAGAATAGCTTGAGTGTGCTAGTAACCCAAATGATGGCTCTTTTGATGCCATTAGTCGGCGGTAAACATCAAGAAGAAAGGACAAAGGCAAGTTTCCAAGTATTGGTTTTTTTTTAGTTGTGTTATGTTCGGTAATTTCATGCATACCTTAGACGTGATCTATAATAAGTAGAGGGTTCGTTCGATAGCTTATATACCTAATAAGAGTTCATTCGAATTATTGGTTGGCCAGAATATTGGTGGTGTCGAGTTATGTGTTGTAAAAGAATCGACTAGGCCAAAAATATAAAATTTAGGTTGTGTTGATCATGTGTTGAGTGCGTTGAGTTTGGAGTTATTTTAGGCGAGTATATGTCCGAGTTAGAGTGAGACGTTGGTTTCCCTCGATTTCTTAGCTAAGTCGAGAATGGAGTCGGGTAGAATATTGATATCGTTGTTAAGTTAATTTGTTTGTATAAATGTCAAAGTGTTCGGTAGATAAGCGGCTAAACCGAATATTTTTACAATCAACTTTGGGCTTTGTTTTTTTTTTGGTTGTTGGGCTCGTTGGTGGATTGGGCCGAGAAAGAAAAAGAAATGGAAATAATAAGGTTCGTTTGGCTTGTTTGGTTTGTAGCGAGATTGGGCCGAGGCCCAGTGAGTTTAACGGTTCATTAGGGGTCCAATATATTTACTGAGTGTTCGTGATAATTTTTGTGAGCTCGGGAATGTATTTGGTCACATTCGATTAATTGTCGAAACGTATATATATATATATATATATATATATATATATATATATATATATATATATATATATATATATATATAGACATTAAGTATTAAACGTTAATGTTTTAAATAATTCGCGATTTTTAGACTATCAAGGCTCGTGTGTAAGCATCGTTTCTAGGAAATCGGCAGTTACAAGTATCGTTGTGATTTAAATAGTGTAGCATAAATAACAAAAGAAATTTTGTTACTAGTAGAAAGGGTTATTAAATAACGTAATGATTTATTAATCATTTATTAGCATCTACTATTCATAAGGGAAAATTACGGGAGGTTACACACATGGGGTAAGATATTATCTACCGTATATTGTTGACTTTAGTACACTAATATCTTTTCAATACTTATCCATCTAGCAGTCTCAACTCAACAGTATCAACTAGCAGTTCCTTCTTTGTACTACCAGTTAGAACGGTCAGTTATAGCTTGAGCAGTCCGAAGATATACACCAGCAGTTGGAACTGTTAGAGTATTCTTCTCAGCAGTTGGAACTGTTAATACTTGTAATTCTTGATACATAATCTTCAGAACATTTAATTCCCAACAATCCTCCCCTAAACATGTGAATCCATTCCAACATGTTTCTTAATTAAATTATGGATTGTGAAGATCTTTCAAACACTTCATAGTCAGACCCTTGATCTGAACTTTCTTCTGTTCTGAGAGATTGAATATCTTTCTTAGAAGCTCATTTGCTTTCTGATCTTTGACTTCAACAATATCAATACACTAATCTTTAGTCTTTAATTATTGACCTAAAGATGGTGCAATTTCCTTGGATGGAGGAATTATAAGAGGCAATGATGCTGTGTATCTTGGATGCTTGTTTCAACAAGTGAAATCATCTATCAGCATGTCTTTGCAAGTGATGAACAAACGTGGTAAACTGAAATTGAAACTTTTCTTCGTTTGACCTAGATAGAACTTTCTCCTTTGGAATGTTCTTGTCATTTTCAACCTCCATGTCATCATCTTGTATGCTCTTGTCTTCTCCTTCCTTTTATTGGATTATCTTCCTTTTCTCGGCTATTATTTCCTCCCCTGAGATTGTTACCTCCCCTGAGATACAAATAACTTTTGTTTCCTCCCCTTGTTTGGAAGATCTCACTATGTACCAAAATATATCATTTCTTTATCATCTGATCCAGCATTTAGAACTTGTTGTCGGACAATATTGTACATGAAGCCATCAATTCCTTAAGAGTTTAAGTTACTGCCCTCATCACTTCTAGGTGTGTTAACTCCTATGAGAGGTGATTCATTGGACATTTGATTCATGGTCCATCAATGGATGGTTTTTGTGAATCTCTTGAAAAATCCTTTTAAGAAACTATTTGACTTAGCAGTATGTTCATGATTTTAGAATTGAAAAATCATATTGCTTTCAACCATTTTGAAGGGATCAAGTGTATAACAGACACTTAATCAACATTTCGGTTTAAAGCAACCTCTGGTTGTGTGAGAACCAATGTTTTTCAGTTATAAATAACTGCCTGTGTAAAGATAAACCTATTCAAAAGGCTTTCTTGACAGGGTTTCCAGTTCATAGTAATTGTTGCCTCTAACACAAGTGTTAGATTCACTTTTACTAGCTGTTCTTTCTATCAGATGTCCTTAGACTTGCACATTATACTTAAAAGTATAAAATGATAGAAAGTGAGTTGCATCAGTTACTATCTGATCAACTAAGTCATCAATTCAATGTGAAATATCATAATTAGGTTTCAAGAAAGTAGTTTTAAGGAGTTTTAAATTCCCAAACTCAGTCCATCATAAACCTATTATGGCAGCAGCCAATATCAGCATTGTGTTGCTTCCATTTCACTTGAAATTTCCTTTGTGTTAACATATTCATACTTGAAATTGTTAGTCTAAAACCAAAATAACAAAGTACAAAATACTTGTCTTGCATTAGAATAAACATAAGACTAACTGTATGAATAACACAATTTAAATTTGTACTAGCAGCACAAACTTTTGTAATAGCAGCAGTATTATATAAAGCCAGCAGCAGAAACAAAATTTTATTTACATAAACACATTAGATTGAAAATTTAAAGATTAAGCATTCCAATACTTGCTACCAAGTACTGAAATCTTGAAACGTCAAAAGCTTTTGTTAGCAAATCTGCAAAGTTATGTTCTGAAGCAATTTTAAGAACTTGAATTAACCTTTTCTCATTGCAGTCTCTTATAAAGTGATGTCTAATTTCAATGTGTTTTGTTTTAGAATGTTGCACTGGATTTTTAATAATACAAATTGTACTACTATTATCAATATGAATAACAGTGTTTAAAAAATTGTACCCATAATCAAGAAGTTGGTTTTGAAGCCATAGAACTTGACTAGAGCAACTTGCAGCAGCTATATATTCAGCTTCAGTTATTGAATTTGCCACACTTGTTTGCTTCTTACACTGCCATGAGACAAGTCTACACCCAAGGAATTGACATCCTCCAGTTGTTGACTTTCTGTCCAAGCTAGCACCAGCATAATCACTATCCGAATATGCTACCAAGTCAAAAGGAGATTCCCTAGAATACCATATACCCAACCTTGGTTGACCTTTAAGATATCTAAAAATTCTCTTGACTGCAGTTAAATGAGAAACTTTTGGAGTTACTTGAAATCTTGCACAAACACAAACAGGGAACATGATATCAGGTCTAGATGATGTAAGGTACATCAAAGAGCCTATCATAGATCTGTAAGTGTGTACATCCACACTCTCTCCATCTTCATCTTTCAGAAGGTGCTTCTCAGAGTCCATTGGCGTGCTTGCTATTTTTGAATCAGTAAATTGAAATTTTCTAAGTATCTCTGCAACATATTTGTCTTGACTAATAAATATGCCTTCAAATAATTGCTTAACTTGCAAACCCAAAAAGAATGTAAGTTCCCCCATGGAACTCATCTGAAACTTATCTTTCATAAGCTTCTCAAATTCAAAACACATCTCCTTCCTAGTAGATCCAAAGATAATGTCATCCACATACACCTGCACTAACAGAAGATCCTTCTTGTGCTATTTGATGAAAAGTGTCTGATCAATCTTTCCTCTTTGAAATCCATTTTCTAATAAGTAGGAAGCTAGTGTTGCATACCAAGCTCTTGGTGCCTGATGAAGGCCATAGAGAGTTTTCACTACTCTGTACACTTTGTTTGGATGTAATGGATCAATGAAGCCTGGAGGTTGTGAAAAATACACCTCTTCTTCAATTGTTCCATATAAGAATGCACTCTTGACATCCATTTGGTAGACTGTGAAGCCTAAAAATGAAGCATCAGCTAAGAAAAGCCTAATTGCCTCAATCCTTGCTACATGAGCATAAACCTCATCGTAGTCTATTCCTTCTTCTTGTGTGTACCCATGGGCTACTAATCTAGCCTTATTCTTAATCACTATTCCCCTTTCATCCCTTTTGTTCTTAAAAACCCATCTAGTGCCAATTACCTTCACACCTGTAGGTAAATCAACTAGCACCCATACCTTTTGAATCTTGATCTGAAGAAGCTCTTCTTGCATAGCTTCTAACCAACTTGAATCATCTAGGGCTTTCAGAATGGTCTTTGGTTCAGCTTGTGAGAGAAAACATACAAACAAGCAAGAGTTTGAAAGCTCATGCTGTTTTGAAGCATAAAGGGCATCAAGAAGCCCTTGTTGGTCTGAAGTCATCAATTGATGTCTTGTCTTCACACCAGATTGTACATCTCCAATCACATGTTCCAGGGAGTGGACTTTGTGAATTCTTGTTTGTTGAGTAGAAGGAACTTGATAATTTGATGGAAGATTGTTGAAATCCACCTCATTATCTGAGAATTCTGCTTCAGTTGAGTCTGAGGGGCCAGTAGTTGAATGCTCTGTCTCAGCAGTACAAACTGCTAACTTGACTGTCTTGTTTCTCAGTTCCATCTTCCTTGTTTTCATCTTCAACACCTTCTTTAGCTTTGCTAGAAGAAGATTCATCAGTTGTTGAAGTTGATTCCACAATTGTACTTGACCATATTGGCATCCAAACATGATTTTGGTTTATCTCCTTTTTCTAACCTTGCCTCATCTGTTGCTTGTGAACCTGAAAAATCATTAGTTTCTGCAACAACAAGCACATAATTCATTGATTTGGTTAGATACTCAAGATCAAATAGCCTTTTTTGTCCTTGACCTTCTACATTGGATTTATCTTCTACAAACTCCACATGTAGGTTTTCTTCTACAATCTTAGTTCTTGTGTTGTATACTCTAAATGCTTTGCTATTAAGAGAATATCCAACAAAGAAACCTTCATCTGCTTTACCATCGAATTTTCCTAAATGGTCTAAGGTATTGAGAATTGTCACATGACATCCAAAAGGTCTAAGAAATCCTATTGCATGAGTTCTACCATTAAAAAGTTCATATGATGTCTTATTGTGAGGCTGCACAACTAAAACTCTATTTTGGACATAGCATGCAGTGTTGACTGCCTCTTCCCAAAAAGTTATAGGTAGCTTGGAATCAGCTAACATTGTTCTAGCAGCTTCAATTAGTGTTCTATTCTTTCTCTCAACAACACCATTCTGTTGTGGTGTTCTAGCAACACTAAATTCTCTCTTAATACCTTTTTCTTTGCAGAAATCATCCATAACTCTATTCTTAAACTCTGTCCCATTATCACATCTAGTGACCTTCACTTTCTTGTCTACTTGGTTTTCTATCTGTGTAATGAATGTCTTAAGGATGCTTGTAGTCTCATCCTTAGTAGATAGAAAGAAAACCTATGTAAATCTAGTATAGTCATCAATTATAACAAGACAATATCTCTTATGCATTATACTACTTACTGAAACAGGTCCAAATAAGTCCATATGCAGCATAAACAATGATTGATTGATAGAGTTAAAAATCTTGGGCTTACAAGTGGCTTTGTGTTGTTTGCCTTTTAGAAAAGCAATGCATGTTTGATCATTTTCAAATCTTTTGTGAGGTAAACCTCTTACCAAACCATTCTTAACAATTTTATTTATGGTTTTGAAGTTAATATGACCAAGCCTTCTATGCCATAACATTGATTCATCCAATGTGGCCTTTGCAACAAGACAAGTTAAATTCTTTTTAGGAACAATGTTCTTCATGTCTACACTGTACATATTGCCCTTTCTAGGAATTCTAAGAAGTACTTGACTTTCATCAGGTATCTTAAAATCAGGAGAAAGTACAAGACATTCAGTCTCACAGAAAAGAACATTGTTCTTTTTGTCACACATTTGTGAGACACTAAAAAGATTATAATTTAGCTCTTTTACATAGAACACATCTTCAAAATCTAAATTTCCAGTTTTAATGGTACCTTTACCGAAAATTTTGCCACCAACACCTCCTCCAAAGGTAACATAGCCTCCATCTATTGATTGAAAATCTGAGAGATAAGACTTGTTGCCTGTCATGTGCCTTGAACATCCACTATATGAGTATCCTTGATCCTCTTCCTGATCATTTGAATGTTCCTGCACATAAATAAGAGTGTTAGTTTCTTTTGGGGACCCAAGCCATTACTGACTTGGATCTGCCTCTTGCATCAATGTAATTCAATCTTTTAAGGATAGTTGATGCAACATTGGATTTAAGAATCCAACATGCTGAGGCCTTAACAACATTTGCCCTGTTTTTCCAAGCAGCAGTACCAACTGCTTTCCTAGCAGTCTAAATTGCTGGCTTTGCAGTTTTACTCTTTGGTTTCCAAACTTGTTTTTGGACCACTGCTTTTGTTTGAATGGGCCTTGTAACAGTTTTTGGTGCATGTTTAAAAGTTATTTTTGCACTTTTAACTGTTTGTTTTGGGTTAACAGTCTTAAATGGTCTAGCAGTTGAAACTGCTTGCCTAGCAGTAGAGACTGCCGTCGAAACTGCTCTGGGTTTTAAACTTTTGGACTTAGAGTGAAAGTGAGTTTGAGGAGTTTGCCTTTTGAAATTCACCCTATTGTTTTCATAACCAGATACCCATTGGTTGCAGAAAGCTGCAAGATGGTCAAAACTACCACATGTGTAACAAGCTTTGTTATAAAAAGCAAAGTCATCACCTAATTGGTTAGACTTGAGGTTGTTCCAATTCCTTTGGTTACCTCTGGGCTTGTTGGTGGTTCTATATTGCTCACAATATTTAACTGGTTGCCTAACATGCTTAATGTTTGACTTAGGCCTATCAGTATTGTGTTTGACTATCTTAGGAAGACTTGTTCCTACTTTCTTAACCACTTCAGGTTTAGACATAACCTGTTCTTCATCATCATCACTATCAGTTGTACAATCTTCAACAACTATAGCATCTAAGTTCTTAGCAAAGGACACCTTGTCCTGATAAAGTAAAGTTTTATCTAAACTTTTACTTACTTTTTCTACCTTAAAGCTCTTGCTAGCCTTAGAACCATATTCCATGATTGGTTCTTGAAACTCAGGCAAACCTGAATTTCCTAGGTCAATCCCTGGGGGTTTAGGGATGCCTCTATAAGGAGGTGGGACACTCTTATATCCTACTCCTGACTTAGCTCTATTAATCACCTGACATTCTACTATGTTGTGCACACTTTTAGAAGCATGTTCTAGTGCCTCAGTAGTCAAGTGAATGTTTTCATTTTCCTTTTTGACCCTATCATAAGCTTCTCTTAAAAGCTTAATCTCAGCATCTCTAAAGAATATGTCCTATCTTAGGAGAGCTTTGTCATCAGAAAAAGCTAATTCATTTTCCTTATAGTATATGATTTGCTTTTCTACCTTTTCTAAACCACACTTATAGTTTATAAAGTTTTGAAAAGTCTTGCTTAGCTCTATCTTTTGATCATCAAATTGTTTCATTAAAACCTGTAGAGCATTAAGAGCAGTGCAAGTATTTGAACAAGCTTTATGATTTTGTACCTCAGTAGCAGAAAAAGCCATAAGTGCCATTTGAGCAGGAGTTTCTTCTTCATCTGCCATGAAGCTCCAATCAAAACCTAAGCCATCAATAGCTACCATAGCTTTTGGCTCAATAACCTCCTCTGTTTTGGATTTGCATCCAAAACCTCTATTCTTGCTATCTTGCTGCCTTGGTCTTCTGCAATCTCTTGAGAAATGACCCATCATGTGACAGATATAGCACTCTATCTTTGACTTATCAAAACCAGCAGCATCAGTGTTGCTGATTATGAGCTTCTTCCCCGTCTTGTGATAGAACTTCTTGGCTCTCATGCTAAGAAGAGAAATTTTCCATTTTAGATCCATTTCCTCCAAATCATCTTCATGGATCTCTTGGAGGTCTTCATAGGAGAGCATGGACCCATTATTCTGACTTGTAAGAAAGGCACAACAAGTCTTTTCATCCAAAATACTTATGGTACTACTTGATGAACTAGCAACACCAACATCATCAACAACTTTCACCTCTTCACTTGATTTTGAGGTACTAGGAGTTGACATAAATGCCTTGTTCCCAGTATTAGAACTAGCACCTCCATTCTTCTTCAAATCTTGCTCCACAATCTTGAAGTTGCTATACAAGTCCATCAGTTCCATGGTGTCTAAGTCTGGCTTGTTCTTCCAGACAACAACATGCATAGCCCACTCTTCTGGTAAGCTTCTCAGAAATTTTGAGTTCAAATCTTCTTGAGGTATTACAATCCCAAGAATAGCAAGTTGGCTCACAATATTCTGAAGCCTATTAAACATGTGGTCAAGAGATTCATTGTATGTAGAGGAGAAGTTTTCAAACTGTTGCTTGAGCAGTGTCTTGTGGGTTTTCTTGGTGGCTTCATTTCCACCATACCTGGAAATAATAGCTTCAAATAATGACTTGGCATCTTTGAACTTGCTGAAGTTTAGAAGTTGATCATTAGGAATGGTCATCATCAGCATGCTTCTTGCCTTCAAATCATTTTTCTTCTTTATTCTATCTTCTGCAGATGATGGCTTTGTCTGCAGAGTTGACACAGCTTTGCCGTCCACTGTTGATGTAGTGGTGGTAGGCTGGTAAGAGTTTCCATCTTCAATGATTTCCCAAAGTGCATAATCTTGCACTTGGAAATATTGCTCTATCCTTAGCCTCCACATCTCAAACTCATTCTGTTTGAGCATGGGAATCTTTGCAGCAACATTTGTCTGAATAGATTCAACGTCCATTTCTTCAGCTTCTTCTTCTAAATCAATAATATCAACCTGAGCTCTGATACCACTTGTTAGGATTGGACACACGGTTAAGGTGGTTAAACCTTTTGTTCTTTGTGTGTAATGATATATTGAGTGAATATGATTAAGTATGCGGAATCTACTTAATCACACTTAGAAGGTGATTTGTGTTGTGGAAATGGAATGGTCGTGTTAGTTCTATGACAATGAACAATGAAAGATTAACACCAAACGATTCAATATTATTAATGATAATAATACGAGTGATCTTGAATTATCACTAGGGTTACAACCTTGAATCTTAAGTTTTTACAACTTGTGATATTCTTGTGTTTTGTTCTAGTTCTAACTGTTATGAGTTCTAAAAATAATAACACGCTTAGACACACATAATATCGAGACTAAGATCTTCTTTTATAGTCCAAGAAGATCTTTACAATATTGCTTAAAGTCTATCCGACCTACTTGTTAACTTATCTTGAGTGTGTCAGTACATAAGATACAACATGTATCTGTGTACACAACTTGTTAACTAAGCACATGGGGTAAGATATTATCTACCGTATATTGTTGACTTTAGTACACTAATATCTTTTCAATACTTATCCATCTAGCAGTCTGATGCGTGGTTTTGCAACCTTACAACAGGTTTTACCTCTCGAGGGATCTCAAGAGGCTTACAACCCCACCAGGCAGTGTACCTGACCGATGTAGTATAGTGTAGTGGTAAGTACGAGGGATTGATCGTTCTCCACAGGGAATAGTGTTCGTTAGGTATGAAAAATTACTCTAATAGGTCTAAGGGTGAGAGAAGATTCTTTTTATGTTTTTATATTTTTATGAAAGCAAGTAAAATCTCGGGTTTGAAAGAGTGGGCGGAATTAGTTGCTAGTCAACTAACCCAAATAACTACGAATGCAAATAAAATAAAATAACAAAAATGAAAATGTTGGTGAAAACTTATGTGGAGGGAAATGTGTTTACTTAGATTTCCTTACTCCCTAACTATCTTTTACCGGTTGATTAGTGTGTATTAGTCGCGTGGATGACGGGTGTATTCCTTAATACCATTCGTGGGGTGGCGTACGTACTTCCCCAACTCTACAAGCTCCTACTTCACTCCTATGTCGAGCCGGCTAGGAAGCTCCTAACATGGGATCACTAGAATTCGCTTGTGCATTAAATACAACCATAAAAACCTTTAGTACGCATTGGTTCATGTTTCTTAAGACGTTCAAGCAAGTTATCGAATAGGAAGTTAGCCAGTTTTCTTAAGCCTAACATAGATGAACAATCATCCAATACAACTAACAACACACTAATAACCAATAATCAATAGCTAGGTTTCATTAGATCTAAGCAAACACAAGATAAATCTAGCCTAGCATGTTAAACAAAAGACAAGAACAAGATAGAATCAAACAGCACATAGACATATTGAATGATTAATTGATAACTTATCTTCAATGTAACATGGAAGATCTCAAGGCAAAAAGCCTTGAAAAAGCTGCCAAATTCGTCCTAGGGTTTACACACAAAGTTCCCCAATAAGTTCCACACTAAGTTCCACACTAATGACAAAGAATTGCAAAACTATATATAGATTTTCAGATCTGACGGCGTCACGTTATGGAGTGTGACGCCGTCACCTCGCCGCTTTTAGGGTTCCCGGATGACCTTCTTGACGCCGTCCCTCTTTAGCTCTCCAAAATCCGTTCTGGCTTATCAGGGGTTGACGCCGTCAGAATTAGGGGTGACGCCGTCCCTCTTTAAATTAACCCGTGACGACCTTGATCATATTAAAGCGTGACGCCGTCAGAATTCCCATGCAAATTTCTCTGGCTTATCATGAGTAAATTTCACATCTACCATTTTATTGCCAAGCCGTGACGCCGTCTGGAGAGGATCCTGAAGCCGTCAAAGGTAGTTTCCAGCACAATTTTGAGACTTTGTCGTTTTCTTCACTTTTATGCGCCAAAAACGTCCAAAATGCCTCCTTTTCCAGATTTCTCCTCAAAAGTACCTAAAATGACAAAAGGAACGATTTAGGGCAATATTTGATCAAATAAATACGATTTAAGGCTTAAATGACCCCCTAAAAGCGGTACAATTTTCGCTTCATCAAATACCCTTACACTTGAGATTTGCTTGTCCTCAAGCAAATGTGCTTTTATTCTAATCAAAATACAAGTTAGGGGTCATTTAATGCTAATATAAAAGTAATTACAACAAACAGTCATTCCACTTTAATCATAATAAGCACGGAGATTACATACTAGCACCTCAGAAGTAGTGTTTAGATACTCACATCTCTCAAGTGTCATCAAAATAAATCTCATAAATGAAAACGGATAATATCTCTCACTACCTGTCATAGCAAATAGATTACCATAGGCTTGGGAAAGGATCGAAAACCTCCTCCACTAGGCGTAAGCACCTAAGATAAACTATCAAAGAGGGCTTTTAAATGGGTTATAACGTTAGGTGTAGGGAAAAGGAAAACACGGTTTTGTTGGATAAGGGATATTTTACTGGTGGCGAGTTAAAGATCTTGATCAATTACATGTACTATACAATGTTGCTAAGCCAAGACTCGACTCGATTTAAGCTAATGAAAGAAAATAACAAAAACATAAAATAAACATAAAATGAAACGGGATGGTAGTCCGTATGTTTTTTCTATTTTTCTTTTTCTCATTTTTTTGTATTTTTCTTGAATTTTTTTTTTTTTTTTTTTTTTTTTTTTTTTTTTTTGCCCTACCATCCAAAATAATACATCATAGGGGCATTGCATCCCCTTACACTTGAACTTTTACATAACTTTACAATTAACTAATCTAATGACTCGGATTAAGATAATTGAAAAACTTGAAGTACTTTTAAAATATTTAGCACATATGGGGGTAATAAATGATGTTCTTCCCCATTACTCCATTACACTAGTACTTTACCCATGAGTCCCAATCGTCCCAAAACAATATGTACAAGGATATGACTCGACTTAGCAACCATGTAATCAATTAGATAATTAACTTGGGTTTAAACAAATGTTGTAACAATAATGCACTAAAAATGAGTGCACACAAGGTAGGCTAAGGCGATTTGGGTGTACATTTTAGTGGGGTGTAACAAATTCTTCCTTTAAGTAAAATGCTTAAAGGTCGAAACGAAAAGATAGGCTCTGAGGGGTGTACTAGGGGTATCGTGTACTAAAAATGAGTACAACGCAAAGGGTGTGGGAGAATTACTTGACCAATGTAGCCAATGTAATTATAACAAAAACACAGGTGTAAAACAATGGGTTAATCCTAATGCCTCTTATCATGTAGTAAATCTAACTACACGAATGTAGTCTCACTTGTGGCCTTGGAATGGTCCTAACGCAAGTTCTAGAATCTAAGTGCTACCGGTACACACATCATAGCATAAATGCTTTTCCTACCAATTCTAGGGGCGAACCTCACATATTTGGGGGTGGAAAAATTTTTAGTGGTACGGTTTTTGTGCTAGCCATATAACTCCTATCCGTGAGACGCTCATTAAGATCAAAGTTTCACTCCTATATGTTGTAAAAAATTTTAAATTTGGCACTAAAATTGCCCTAACAGGTATTTATCTCAGTTTTATTACACATCTACTATTAAACAAACAAAAATCAAGCGTAATAGCATTCTCTAATCGTACTTTTACCCCCCCTTACACTTAAGATGAACATTGTCCCCAATGTTCAAATAACAAGATGTAAAAGCATAAAGTAAAAGAATGAAATCAAATACTCCCCTGATTCGCTCGGTGGATAATGAAGTAACACGGTTAGATCTTCTTCCAAGAGAATGTAAAAGCTTCATGACTAATGCATCGCCAAAAGCTTGATTCAAAAACATTTCCTTGTCCAAAATAACCTGTTAAACCTGAGAAAACAAACACGAAAACCTGCATAACATCGGCGGGATAAAATCTATATATAAGGATATAATGCTTGTGGAATGATAGTTTTGCAGATTCCTGGAGATTATAAGTTAGAGATTTAATAAAAACTTTTTATGAAAACAAAACTTTCAAAAATTTTCAGAAAATTAAACCTGACGCCGTCAGGTTGTGAAGCCTGACGCCGTCAGAAACAATCTGACAGAATTCTCATGTTACGTTTCCGGAAAAAATTTGGAAAAACCTATACCTTACTTCCTGGAATTCCTGCAAAACATCATTATGACTCGATACAAGCATTTGACTCAAACAAATACTAATATGTGTGTTAATTTATTATTATTACGATTCACGTTCATTTGTTCTCTAATAAACCGATTTAGATTTCCCTTACACTTATCTTTTGCAAAATACCTTTATATGTAGTTAAGACGAAGTTAAAAACAAAATAAAGCATTTTCACAAATTAGTTTTTAACATGAATCAATAATAATAAAATTTAAACATACATACGGAAACAAATAAAAACAAACAAACAAATAAATAAACACACAAAGCAAATAAAGCTTAGGTTGCCTCCCAAGAAGCGCTTTTCTTTATTAACGAGTCTTGTAGCTAGACTCAAAGTCACGCTACCCTATGTAAGTAAGCTCGTCATCGAGGACGTCTTTAGGGTTAAGCTTGGATTGAAGTTTCCTATTGGTCCGCTTAGTACAATATATCTTTTCAAACTTCTCTCCATCCGGGTCATACAATGTCATCTTAATATGCCATGACCCGTCTCCATCTTTGGGTGGTTTATCCCAATTCCACTTATGATCATCTTCCTCACAAGTCCACTTATTCATTCCTAGGTTAATTGGCAAAACTCCTAGGAAATCAATCATCTTCCTAAAAACTAGAGGGTCTTCAAATGGATCAAATTCGGTGTCCCTAGCTAAGAGTTGCTCTACCGTATGTGTTCGGTTAACAAAGTCCTCTTCTAGGTAAAATGGGCGTTGGGGTCCTATGAAGTCTCTATCAATCCAAGGTCCATATCTAGATGGTCTCCTATTTGATTCTAACCAATGTGGTGTTGGTTCCTCACTAGTATCATAGGCATGTTTCTTAACATCATAGACTGACCAAGTATCACCTTCTCCTACCGCTATCTTGGATTCCTTACAATCAATCATAGCACTAGCGGTCGCCAAAAATCCTCTACCTATTAACAAGGGGCATGTAGGGTCGCTAACCATATCAAGGACGTGGAAATCGGCTAAAATGGTTAGTTTTCCAATGTGTACTAAAACGTCCTTAACTACTCCAACCGGGTAAGCAACACTTCCATCCGCTAAGCCTATTATTACCTCGGTTTCTTCAAGTTTTCCAAGTTTTAGAGAGGTGTAAAGAGGTAACGGAAGTAGGTTAAGGCTTGATCCAAGATCGGCTAATGTGTCATAAGCCTCCGAATTACCGATCTTGCAAGGTAGAACAAATAAGCTCGGATCATCTAACTTCTTAGGTAGCTTATTTTGAACAAAGGCGGTCCCTTTTTCGCCTAACTTGAGCTTCTTCTCATCCAACTCATCAATAACCGGACTTTCAAGGTGGAGCTCCTTGAATTCTTCGTCAAGGTTTTGAGTGGGAGGTGTTTCAACTATGACATGGGTTTGTTTGAAACACGAGCTCATGGAATTGACCGAATAATATTGTGGACAAGAACTAGGAGACGTAACCGATGAAACGGCGTTAACGTTTAGTTTCGGGTTCTTGACCGTGTTGCTAGGGAGTGCTCCCATTTCTCGGTCATTGAGGGCTTTCAACAAAGTGTCAATCTTATTGGTCATCTCGCTTTGTTTTTGTTTGAAATCGGCTTCAAACTTGGCTAAACGAGCTTCTTGAGATGCCATAAATTGGGACATCAATCCTTCAAAGTTATTGGTACTACCATTGCCGGAAGGATTGTTGTTGAAAGTACGGTTCGAGTTGGAACCGCTTGATTGGAAACGATTAGGTGGGTTGGAAGAATTGGTTTGTTGTGCGTTTTGGTTTTGTTTCCACCTAAGGTTTGGGTGATTTTTCCATGAGGGGTTGTATGTATCACCGTCGGGGTTTGGCTCGGGTTTGAAAGTGTACCACTTGTCTCCCGCTCCGTCGGTACGCGAGGATGCGTAGTCCACAAAAGCTTGTTCGGGGAGTTCCATGCAATCACGAGTGTCGTGGGGACCACTACATAATTCACAAGAAGAAGTGATTTTGTTCACTTGGCTTGAAGGTTTAGGAGCCTCGTAGGATTTCATGAGAAACTTGACTTGGTCTTCAAGTTCTATGATCCTACGGTCGGAAGTGCTTGAATTGTTCGAAGGCAAAGATATTGCCTTGACCGTTTTATTCAAATCACGGGGATCACTCCAACTTTCGTTGTCATAAAGAACAAGATCCTCTAGGAGAGCCCATGATTGTTCCGCACTTAGATCACGTAGCTTACCACCGGCCGATTGGTCAATGGTTTGCCTCGTGGAGAGATTGATATGGGCATAGAAGATTTGGACTTGGAGCCAAAGTTCTATGCCATGGTGAGGGACTTTTTGGAGTAAGTCCTTGAATCGAGTCCATGCCTCGTAGAGGGTTTTGTCTTGACGTTGTTGGAATATCAAGATATCATTCCTTAGCTTGGTAGTTCTTCCCGGTGGGAAAAACTGAGCAAGGAAACGAGTAGTGAGATCATCCCAAGAGGCGATGGATCCTGCGGGTTGACGCTCTAGCCATTGACTAGCTTGGTCCCGCAGAGAGAATTGAAAGAGACGCAATCGGGTCGTCTCTCGAGTGGCAACATCAAGGTCTATAGAATCAACAATTTTGAGAAAGTCCTTGAGATGTTGATTAGGATCTTCAGAACGAAGTCCATGGAATGCGCATCCGCTTTGCACCAACCGGATGGTGTCGGATCGCAAGGGAGTGACTTTGGCTCCTTGAGTGAGCTCAATGGTGTTTCGATAGCCATGGTGGCTAGGACGGGAGTACTCTCCTAAAGTACGGGCTCTAGGAGGTGGTGGTTGTTGTGGTGGGTTGTTGGGATTAAGGATATTACCATCTTCCATGATGTCTAATGGTAATGGTTACGAACAAAGAAACGAAGAAAAAAGATAGACTAAAGAAAACCTAGAAAAATAAAATAAAAATCTCACTAGAAAGGAATCTAGTGAGTAGACCTATAAAATAAAAATTCAACCTAAACAATAACTATTCCCCGGCAGCGGCGCCAAAAACTTGATGCGTGGTTTTGCAACCTTACAACAGGTTTTACCTCTCGAGGGATCTCAAGAGGCTTACAACCCCACCAGGCAGTGTACCTGACCGATGTAGTATAGTGTAGTGGTAAGTACGGGGGATTGATCGTTCTCCACAGGGAATAGTGTTCGTTAGGTATGAAAAATTACTCTAATAGGTCTAAGGGTGAGAGAAGATTCTTTTTATGTTTTTATATTTTTATGAAAGCAAGTAAAATCTCGGGTTTGAAAGAGTGGGCGGAATTAGTTGCTAGTCAACTAACCCAAATAACTACGAATGCAAATAAAATAAAATAACAAAAATGAAAATGTTGGTGAAAACTTATGTGGAGGGAAATGTGTTTACTTAGATTTCCTTACTCCCTAACTATCTTTTACCGGTTGATTAGTGTGTATTAGTCGCGTGGATGACGGGTGTATTCCTTAATACCATTCGTGGGGTGGCGTACGTACTTCCCCAACTCTACAAGCTCCTACTTCACTCCTATGTCGAGCCGGCTAGGAAGCTCCTAACATGGGATCACTAGAATTCGCTTGTGCATTAAATACAACCATAAAAACCTTTAGTACGCATTGGTTCATGTTTCTTAAGACGTTCAAGCAAGTTATCGAATAGGAAGTTAGCCAGTTTTCTTAAGCCTAACATAGATGAACAATCATCCAATACAACTAACAACACACTAATAACCAATAATCAATAGCTAGGTTTCATTAGATCTAAGCAAACACAAGATAAATCTAGCCTAGCATGTTAAACAAAAGACAAGAACAAGATAGAATCAAACAACACATAGACATATTGAATGATTAATTGATAACTTATCTTCAATGTAACATGGAAGATCTCAAGGCAAAAAGCCTTGAAAAAGCTGCCAAATTCGTCCTAGGGTTTACACACAAAGTTCCCCAATAAGTTCCACACTAAGTTCCACACTAATGACAAAGAATTGCAAAACTATATATAGATTTTCAGATCTGACGGCGTCACGTTATGGAGTGTGACGCCGTCACCTCGCCGCTTTTAGGGTTCCCGGATGACCTTCTTGACGCCGTCCCTCTTTAGCTCTCCAAAATCCGTTCTGGCTTATCAGGGGTTGACGCCGTTAGAATTAGGGGTGACGCCGTCCCTCTTTAAATTAAGCCGTGACGACCTTGATCATATTAAAGCGTGACGCCGTCAGAATTCCCATGCAAATTTCTTTGGCTTATCATGAGTAAATTTCACATCCACCATTTTATTGCCAAGCCGTGACGCCGTCTGGAGAGGATCCTGACGCCGTC
Organism: Artemisia tridentata subsp. tridentata; assembly: GCA_021014915.2. NCBI lineage: Eukaryota > Viridiplantae > Streptophyta > Magnoliopsida > Asterales > Asteraceae > Artemisia > Artemisia tridentata. The sequence goes on along the minus strand of CP139507.1, from coordinate 28,808,446 downwards.
AAAGGTAGTTTCCAGCACAATTTTGAGACTTTGTCGTTTTCTTCACTTTTATGCTCCAAACACGTCCAAAATGCCTCCTTTTCCAGATTTCTCCTCAAAAGTACCTAAAATGACAAAAGGAACGATTTAGGGCAATATTTGATCAAATAAATACGATTTAGGGCTTAAATGACCCCCTAAAAGCGGTACACTTTTCGCTTCATCAAGCAGTCTCAACTCAACAGTATCAACTAGCAGTTCCTTCTTTGTACTACCAGTTAGAACGGTTAGTTATAACTTGAGCAGTCCTAAGATATACACCAGCAGTTGGAACTGTTAGAATATTCTTCTCAGCAGTTGGAACTGTTAATACTTGTAATTCTTGATACATAATCTTCAGAACATTTAATTCCCAACAATATATAACACGCATAAACGATGTTAGTGATCTTTTCGATGGTCGTTTGACGGATCTTGCGATTCAAAATACCCCATTTTCCCTTAAGAACACCAAAACATCGTTCGACATCTTTTCTTGCCGACTCTTGAACTTTCTTGAATTTCTTTTCCTTCGCTTCAGTCGGATACGGAAATGCTTTGACATGAGTTGAGTACCTAGGATAGATTCCGTCGGTAAGATAATATCCTCGTTTGTAGTTACGCCCGTTTACAACGAATGATGAGTTAGGAGCCGTTCCATTTTGCTCCCTAAGATACAAAGTCGATTGATACAAAACATTGACATCGTTAAGCGAACCGGGAGGACCAAAAAAAGCGTGCCAAATCCACAAATCTTGTGAAGCAACGGCTTCAAGCATAATTGTCGGGTATGGATACCTCTCACTCTTGTATTGGCCTTTCAAATGTTTAGGACAATTTCTCCAAACAAAATGTGTACAATCAAGGCTACCTAGCATTCCCGGAATCTTGTGTCTTCGTTGATGCGCCTCGTACAAGCGTGCAACGTCGTGACTAGTAGGCCTACGTAAGAACTCGCGCCCATATATCTCGATGACCGCGGTGTAAAAATGATCAAGGCATTCGCGTGACGTTCTCGCGGCCATGCATAAGTAGTCGTCAAAGTTATCCGGAGGGTTGCCCGTTCTGAGTTGTTTAATTGCGGATGTGCATTTTTGTAGAGCCGTAAAGCTCTTTTTCCCCCTACCATCTTCACCCTCTTGAAAATACTCAAACCTCTGCTCAATATCACCAACAATTTGTAAAAACAACCTTTTGGACATCCGAAACCTCTCACGAAACAAATACGGGCCAAACTTCGGTTCATCAACGAAATAGTCACGCATTAGAGTTTCTTGAGCTTCTTCCCGAAACCGCTCGATATAGGTTTGGGTTTCTTTCGTGCTTGCCGTGTCTTCTTCGAGCGACTCAACCACGGAGCACAAAAAAGGTATCGTACTACCCGTGGATAAGTCCGGTAAGATAGGCGGCATCGATAACTCGGACGAAGAGGAAGAAGATGATGATGATGATGATGATGATGATGACATTTTTTGATAAAAAGGTTGTGAAAATGAAATATGTGTGTTGTGATTAAAAGTGTGTATTTTGTTGCTATATTTATACTCAAAAAAAGGGACCAATTTTTTTTTTCTTTGCTACGCACCTCCAACGTATACTTCATATATTTCATTTTCAACCCTCAAAACGGTCATATGACTGTTGCTTTTCCTTTCCACGCAGCGAGTTCATAACTCGCAAATGCAGCCCGCTTGGCCAACCCGCAATATCGGCGGCGGTGTGCCCGCCAACCCGCTGAGCCCGCTGCCTTAACCCGAGCTCCACTCCTTCCTCCCTTATAAAAAGGTAAATATATGTGCATATGTATACATTGTCGCAAGTGAAATAAAAACATAAAATAAATTTAAAAGATAAATTGATAGCCTGATCTTCACACAAAAGTCAAAACTTATACTCCCTCCGTTCCAAAACAATTTTACATGATAAAAAGTACACCGTTTAAAAAAACATAATAGAGAGAGTATAAGTTTAAGATTAAGAAAAACTTAATTTTTTTTTTCACTTAATGAATTAGCCCAAACCTTTGTTTCATCTTATTAAGAAGGTCCAAAAAAAACCCTTCTCTATTAAGTGGATGTCTTCAAAGCACTTAATTTAAAACAACCCTTTATTATTAATCTTTCTTTCTTTTTATGAAATGACAATTTTATTTTTAAATAGTTGATTAATGTGTCTTTAAAATTTGTAATTTTAATTTCGAGTAAGGGTAATGTAGTAAACTCAATCAAACTTCCCTATTTATTTATAGTGGGACAATATCCCAAAAATGAAACATGGACTATTAATTTGAGACGAAAATAGTAACATAACAACTATCAACTTGGTTTGTTGTAGATGAATAGTAACTATTAGCCTCTTAAACACCCTTGAATATACTATTAACCTAGGGTTGTTACCGGGTCGGGTTATAGGGTTTATTAGGTCAGGTTTATTATTATTATTATTATTATTATTATTATTATTATTATTATTATTATTATTAATTTATTATTATTATTATTATTATTTATTTATTTTATATATATTATTTTTTTTTATTATTATAAAAATCACTTCATTAGAAAAGCATAGGATTTACAAGAATTTAGAGGGGAGCCGAGATACTAACTGGGCTCCCACTCCTCTAGCTATTGCAAAGCTAATCCTACTAAAAATATGTGCAGCGGCTCGTATTTTTTTAATTATTATTAACAATATTTTCATTAGAAAAACCATAAGATTACAAGAAATTAGTGGGGAGCCTCGACACTAACTGGGCCCCCACACTTTTAGCAATTGCAAAACTAATCCTACTGAAGATATGAATAGCAGAACACGCTTCAATGTCTTGAGTTATAGAGAACTTCCGGATCCGTTTTAGTAAAGTCACCGCATCTGTCTCAAGTTCCCCTAGAGAGGAGAATGAGAAAGGGAGAAACCCATATCCAATCTCCGCACACTTAGCCCCATACTTGACGCGTTTACGTTGTGCAGCGTCAGTTACCACATGACCTGGCACAAAGTCAATCATACCAGTTTGCGTCAAGGGGGACGACCCGGTCAGATCGACACATACGTCCTTCCCTCCGTCCCAAGAATAAAGCAATATATCAGCTGGACGTAAGGCTTGCTCCCTTTCACCACACAGCCCGATGTCAACTTCTTTACGAGCCGAGACCCCGGATCGAGAACAGATGTCAACCAGAGTATCTCGTACCGCATTGTGCCGATGTTTAATACCAATAATGCCAGTACACGATACGACATGGTCCCCGTAAATATACCCTGTAGAAACCTTGGAGCAAGCTGAGCACGACCTCTGAACAGAAAATAAGGGAACACCTAGCCTATAGCATAATATACACTGGTAAGTTCTGGCGTTCATAGTCTGTCCCAACCCAGAGATCGGAACCACCCTAAGCCAGTCTGAAGTGTAGTCCTCCTTTTGCGAACTCCAGAGTGTCATTTGTCGAGCAGATAGGCAAAAGGTGGATTCAGTCATTTGGGTAACACGTGTGAAATATATGTCAGCCAATTTCTTCATGAGTTTCGGGGCAGCGATCTCATCCGGGTTACTCAAAAGGTCGATCTCCATTTTCGCATTAAAGGCACACAAGGCATCTTCGAAGGAAGGTCCAGAAGTTACAATACCAGAATGTCGGAGGAGCTTAGTTTGTAAGCTGGCAGACTGGAGTCGAGATGCAAGGAAAACATAATTCAAGGCATCACTTGCAGAGTATACACCAAGCCCACTAAATGCAAATGGCAGGGTGGCCAGTCTCTATTGCCAATCACCAAAACTAGGACCAGAAGCCGTGACAATACGTTCCAGAGAGGAACGAAGTGCCGCATCAAATGAAATGTAAGCTCGCTCAAAGACCTGAGGAGTACATGTGCGCATAGAAAAATATAGCTTGGAAATGCCAGCACAAGCACGAAGGAGCAACAGCTCACATTGAGGGTCCTTAAGCTTAGCAACCGCCTCCATGAAAAAACTTATTATTGTTATGCTTTTGTTTTGTAATAACAAAACAAATATGTTCTCACCTGCTGGAACGGAGGGAGAAAAAATCTCGTCATGCACAAAAGTTAACATAAAAGCCAAAATTTAGAGCTACATTTGGAAAACTATTATACAAGGCATATACAATGAAAAATCTGTACAAAAATTGTGTCACGTCATGACACATCTTTCATTCATGAGCTTTCTATTGTAGAAATATTTTTTTCACTATGCATATATTTTTTAAAGCTTTAAAAGACATATCATATAAACCAAATGCATTAAATTATGTTGAGTTTTATGATATTAAACATTTTCCTTTCACTTAAGCATGAATAAACATTTTCATCTTTTCTTAAACATTTTCAAAAACTATCATTGTGGATACTCTAAACTAGTATAGCTTATATATGGTGATTCCCATGCTCATTGATCATTTATTAATGCAATAGTTGTAGTTGCACCAATTGATCAAGCAATATGTAAACAACTAAATTTTTGCTTCAAAAAATTTAGATTATCAAGCAAAATTTTGATAGAAATCGGAGGAAAAAAATTACAAATAAGAAGTAATAGAACATTAAAACTAGTGTACAAGAATAATTAATGTTTTGTAATGGATAGAGAGTATAAATAAAGTGGGTAGGTTTAATATTTTAATGAAGCATCATATTCAAACAACTCAAAAGTGTAACAGCAACTTGGTCTTAGACATAATATTTTACTAAACACCATATGTCGATATAGAATATAAAATATGCTCATTCAAAATTAAAGTTACACTGGGAAATTGGATGGATCTTTCATATTGACCTGCATGCTCAAGGAGACACAAAATTTCCCAAAAAATAATTGAAAATGATTTGGAGTATTGACTTAATAGTTAATATAATTATACATTTAAAGACGTAAAATGATATTTTTTCTTGATCAACGCATAAACAAAATATTGCATTTCCTTTGAAACCAGCTTTCCGGTGACCTAACTGATTCACGATTCAACCAGTTGAATCGGTCGAGTCAACAGGTTTTCAAACATTAAAATTAAAAATAACAAAAAGAAAATTTAGTTATATATAGTTGCTTGTACCTAATCTTACTTATCCCTAATCACTTTTCGCTTATATTCTGTTATCCTACATCTCGTTTTTGTCTAGCCCATATTGAAGTGAAACGAGTGACAATAAATATGCTTAATAAACAGATTTAACAACAATAATTATTCACTTATTTTTCTGACTAGTGTTGTACGTCCATTTTCACTTGTTTTAAAAAGATTATTATACCTAAATTTAAGAGTGCGTTTGGTATGTAGCCATGAATCACAATGGGTATGGGTTTAGATATAATGTAGGGCCCTCAGGTATGAAAGTTTCATACATTGCCCTTGTGACTACTATGGAGTATGGCATAATATATATCTTTCATAACATATTTGAAAGGGAAAATGTCACTAAATAGTAATCAAGTTTCATCATTGTTTCACTAAAGTCACTCATACTTTATTTCAACTATAAAAATCACTCAAGTTTTAAAACTGTTTCACTGAAGTCACTCAAAGTTTTTTTAACTACAAAAACCACTCAATTTTTAATATTGTCAAACTTTGGTGACTTTCATAAGAAAATTGGTAAAAAATTATCTTTTAGAGTTGTCTTTAATGTGTTTAGACATGCATGAATCACTTTGATTCTTTGACAAGCTTTGATTATATGACAAGTTACTTACGATGATAAAAAATGGCATTTTTGTCTAAAAACGAGACTGTGTGGGATGAAACTTAAGTCTTTCGAGTACAATAAATCAGACCAATTTGCAGCACCTTTTGACAATCAAATTTGTGTTGAGGTTATGGAAATGAGTGACAAATATTGCAATTACAAATTGAAATAATTATGATAGTTCGAAAACACATCGACTCAGATGTATTATTCTTGTATATTCAAGTTAGCAGGCAAAATACTCTTGTACTATTTAGCGGGTGCTAAATAGGGACATGTAAAATTTCAGATGCTAAGTATAGAGATACAAAAACCACTCAATTCTAATCCTTTTATTATGTAAATGTTCAAAATTTTCATAATCTTAAAACAATATTTAAACTTGAATGACTTATGTAGTGAAAATAAAGTTTGAGTGACTTTAGAGAGACAATAATTAAACTTGAGTGGTTTTTGTAGTCAAAACAAACTTTGAGTGACTTTAATGGAACAATATTAAAACTTGGTTATTATTTCATGAAATTCATCCCATATTTGAAATATGCATATCTTAACCAAACACTTGCAATCATATCCAATATCATTCCTTTATTCCAATTCCCCCTACCAAACGCACCCTAATTATATTATATCAGACGATTACCCATGCATATCAACGCCGGTTTGTGTGCGATTTTTTATTTTTATGTATACATGGGTGGGAGTAAGTGAAAATGTAGAAAGTTAATAAATTAAATTGTAGTTAAACATTTAAACATTTAATAAATTGCATTTACTTTTATAAGTAATGATATTTTTGTCTAATAACATTACTCACTTTTTAAGTTTTTTAATCTTAAGAGCACTAGGCGCCCATGAGTCATAGGGCTCGTTTTATAGCAAAAAATGTTATCACCTCAGCACTTCTCCCCTATAACTCAAAACATATGATTTTACCAAAAAACATCATCCCACAATCACTGATCTTATAGGACACCCGACCCGCACTTTAACCTAATAAAACATAATCAAAAAGAAAAAGAAAAAGAAATGCCTTATAACTCGACTGGTAAATTTGGTGTGATGTCTTATAACACGAGCTCTGGTGTGGTGTCAAGCCATAAGGCTATAACTTGCCTTATATCGTTGTGTACCGAGTGCTATTGAGCAAGCATGTTTTCTCATATATTAGGTGTCAACAGTTAGAGAAAAACAAGACACAGTGTGATGGGATAGTGACACTATTTTTGGGCATGCTTAATGAAAATGACAAGACAACGAACTCCAAATATGTAGCTTTCATATAATGTCATATTGTTGGTGGGTATTCACCCCTTAATCAACGGTATCCTTGACCATTAAGTAATCTCCAAGTTATTTCTTCTCCTTTCATACATATATTACTTTTCAACAAAGTATTCTTGTAGTCATTGTGATTGAATTTAAGTTATCTCGGGTGTGATTCTACGATATCATCTGATCAGAATGTGTTCTCAAAATCTCAAAATAGACCAAGTTTTGGATGGTTAGGAAAAAGTCCCGACCAGAGCCACGTGAATAACGTTAGGCCCAGAGGCGAAGACAGGAGGGGACAAGGTGGGCACCTTCCCCACTAAAATCAACTCGAGTAACTAATTTGTAATGATGCAATAATGATTAAATCTACTGCAGTTGTGTGAAAATATGACAACTTCCACATTAATAACAGGACAAAACACAGTAGTACTAAAATCACTACTTCCACATTGATTTGATGTTTTAACCTCCATTGTGCATGAAAAGCATTTTTTTACGTGTATCACAACTTCCACTTAACCTTCACTGTGCACATAAAATTAGCTTGTAGATCACTTCAAATATAAGAAACAGCTTGTGAGCATGCCGATGCCATGATTCAAGACGAGGGTGTGCAAAACTCGTTCCAACCAACAAAAGGAAATAATAAAACCGAACTTATAAATGTTGCATTCATATATGAGCTTAACAACTTATATATGATATGATATACTCCCTGTAATAACAACATAAACATAATTTTTGTAAGTGGTCAAAACCATATTCATATTTTGTTAAGATGATATGACAATTATAAACTTAGTTTACTAATATTGTGGGCTAGTAATAGCACATGGGCTCCGAATACAAACTGATAGTAAAGGTTATATGGGCTTAGTTATATGGGCTGATAATAACCGTCTTTTATATGGGCTCATCATAACGTATCATAAAACACTAGTTTGGGCTTTCAATTGTTATGAGTTAGTTGAACATAACTTACAAACATATGATTTAACGATAAACACAACTAGTACAGTAGTATGGCCCTTATATCGTCAAACTGTGTGTTTTTTTTTTTTGGCTGTGGATTGGCTGCAACGAGAGATCCCTTAAGCCAATTGAGTTACTCTTTTTATGGTTATCACTATGAAAGCGGGAATGATTTGGAAGAGCCAAAACCAAAAATAGTGGTATCTTTTAGCCCCTTATCGCCGTGGAGGAAAAATAAACCCCTAATTGTTCTTTAACCATGAATCATACGTACCTCCAAATCCACAACCTTCATATTAGATAAGTAAGCCGCGTTTATAACCTCAACATGTGCCATGAAAATTCTTTAAAAAAATTACAAATATGTCATCAAATTAAGTCAAGGAGTCAACCGCAAATGAAAACACAGCTGATGTGAAACTCTATTTAAACACATACCTGGATGTTTGAAATAAATTGTCGCAAGGTTGACGAATCACCTGAAGCAAAGTGATGGTGGTGTGTGATTTGGAAGACGCTGGAATGTTATGGAAGGCGGTGGAGGTTTACCGTGTATAAAAAAGTCAAACATTGGATCGGGCCGCAGAGCAGGCCAAAAACTTTGCGTGAAGCCCACATAGTTGAACGACAACGAATTAGCCAATGAAAAGGCACCGAATTAACGCTATTTAATATATATAGTAATATGCCGCTGAAGTATATACATGACATTTTATACAATCTATTATTTCAAAATATTAGATATTCTGAAAAATAAATTGTATTGCGATTCACTTATAAGCATATTTAATAAATAAAACTCGTCCTAACACGTATTTATAATACATATAATGCATGGATGAATCTCTCTCCTCTTGGTCTTAAAATTAAGACTTACAAGATATAATGCTTATTGTACAATACACAAAGCACTATTAATGATCTTTCTCATCAATCTTAATTTTAAGACTTACAAGTCTTAAAGCTTAATGTACAAAATACAAAGCACTATTAATTTGGTCAAGATATTTAATGTAGTCAATTAATTAATTGGTCAATAAATACAATTAATTTAGTTATTAAAACACCCCTTACATAAGAAATACAAATTATCAAGCATATTGTACAATCAACTTAAACACAATTCCTGCATTAAATGTTACTAATACAAATAATAAAACACGTTATACAAATATTCAAGCACGAACGGTCAACGGGCCAAATGGGCTCGAGCCCGAACGGGCACGGGCCAAACGGGCACTGGTCAAACGGGCTCATGTTATACGAATGACTTTAAAAAAGACCCAAAAAGACGACATAAATTCCTTAGTTAAGGAGTTGAAATACGTTACATGAAATTCTTGATATCCGTAAATTTATTATTAAAAAGAACATAATAAACTAAAATACATGATTCACCCGAAAATATTATTTCAGGGTACCCGCCGCCGCAACGCGTGGGTACCCTGCTAGTATTAAACTAAATTATAGATTACTTACACCTTTTTATCAGTATAGCTCTAGAAGATATGAACTTAAATAGTGTGTAGAAACCAATTAAGTATATTAAAATGATGATAAATAAAAGCTTCATTATGACATATAAGCTTTTATGAAACGCACACCGCTGCAACGCAAACCAAATCGAACCAGGCCGAACTGAAACAAACCGATCTTATTTAGTTCAGTTTCGATTTTACTAGATTTTGCTCGGTTCAGTTCTCGGTTCATGTTTTACCTTTAATTGGTTTTCGGGTCGGGTCGGGTTTGATCCGTTGCTCAACCCTATTAAAACATACTCACTCCGTCTCAAAATTATTGTAACGAGACAAAAATCACATAGTTTAATAAAAGTGACAAAATTTTAACTACTCAAATAGAGTATCCTCACAAAATTCTCTAGTTTTACTTAAAAAGGAAAATAGACAATTATTTTGATCCCATTCTACACTTGATACTTTCGCGTCTTCATTCAACTGAAGAAGTCGTTCGAAACAGCATTTTGTCAAAACGGTGGAAGTATTTGTGGACTTCAGTTCCATCTTTAAACATAGATTTTATCCGAAAAGGAATGAATTTAAAGAGTTTGTGGATCGTGTTTTAGCAAACAGAACACTTGATTTGGATAGTTTTACTTTAAACTGTCCGTTTCAGTATGATATATGTCGACCATCGGGCACTGGATTGGTCTCGCTGTTATGCGAAAAGTTAAAAAACTTGACTTGGATGTTCATGTCATCGTGGATGATGATTGGAACGACATCGTCGTGTTGCCACGTTGTTTGGTAGATTGTGATTCATTGGAGGTATTTGTATTTGTTCCAATGTTCTTTAAGTTTGGAAAGTTTCACGGGTAGCAGAAGACTTAAGATTTTTGAGTTGGATAGTGTTGTGTTACTAGACCATGATTTAGTACACTCGTTTTTGGTAAACTGTCCGTTGCTTGAGGAGTTGAGTTTAATAAACTGCTTAACACGTACATAACCTTGACTAACTAGATATTTCGTGTCCGAATCTCAAGATTCTGAGAATTAATAATCGAGGATTGGATTATTATATAAAAGAGAGTTTATATGAAAAAGGCTTAATATCTTATGCCCAAAACTTGTGTATTTGGAGTATGGAGGTTAATTATGTGGCTAATCATTTTTCATTTTATGTAAAATCCTTGAAGAAAGCTGTGATTGAGTGTGAAGATTTGGGAGACATCCCTGTACTAGACGATAATTTTGGTGTCACCTTGCTCAAGTTTCTCATGTGGAATATTTGTCGATCCACTGTCATTCCATTAAGGTAGATTCGTATTCTCTTTCTTCACGATTCGTCGACACCTATATATGTGATTTGATCTTTGAAATTACTTGAGAGTTTTTCTTTTCTGTATTAGTATTATCATGCCTATTTATAGATACTTAAACGTTCAACCAAGACTGTGTTAAGATTAAGCATGACTGACTAGATTATTTATGCTTTAAGTTATGTTATGTTATGTTATACTACTTAATTATTATTTGTTTTACCATGAATAGTTATTCTAAAACTTTGTTTGCTGTCATAGTCAATTGCATTCAACGATTTTCCAGAAGAAGTTTTCCCGTCTCTTCCTAATTTGAAGACGTTGAAGATAACACTGTTTTGCTGCTATATGGATGATCTTTTCTGTCTTCTCAAATGTTCACCGAATCTCGAGTCTCTCCATATGATCATTATTGATGTGGTATTCTTCTTCATCTCAGATTTTAGATAATTTTCTGTAAAATATTTTTGAAGTTTCATGGTGTTGAAGCAATTTCTTGCAATCACTTCAGACAAATAAAGAGGGCCTGCCGGCTGAACTCCACTAGGGTTCTTCCGGTAGGCTTGGGGCTGATCACCTCGATCGTCTGGGGTCTTCCGGATATCTGCACACAACAGCACACGTTAGGCTCGCCCCGGGTGTTATCCCAGGACCCACCTCCGGTGTGAGAGTAAGTATCTGGTATTCCGAAAGGGCTATCAATCGTAGTGAGGAATTAATGCAGGTAAAAGTGTTAGTTGAGAGCAGTAAATGAGTCGAGTATTTATAGTACTCGACCTTGATACCTGGAATGGCGGCGCCGGATTTTCAGGAGACATGTCCCCGACATAATCCCGTAAATCCTGGGGCGGCGGCGGCGGTGTCTGCAGCTGCCATCTGTCAAAAGGTAAACGCCACCTGTCCTATTACTCACTGTGATATTGGCCGGATGAGTCGTGTTCCTTTCGGTATGTCCGGACGGCCGGATGTCGTCCGGACGGCCAGTAGAGACAGGCCGTTCGGACACATACGTCAACATGTCCCTCCCCAGTGTTGCATTATCGGCTGAAGGTCGATGATGTAATACTTATACAATATCTGTGCGCCTTTCGGTACCTGCAATTTTTAGGTAATACCTTTGGTGCCTTTCGGCATATTTTGTTCGAACATATACACCCATAAGATTAAGATAATACCTTACAGTTGCTTCGCGTTTTAGCCTGCGCTTTCCGATACATGCATGTGATATCGGTATTGCGTTGTTGATAAAACATTGACGTAATACTGCAGAGATTACCTTGTGGCTTTTCGGCCTAAGTCTTTAGGATCACTGTTGCATTTGTTTTTTTTTAGTTTGGCCGATGGCGAAGTGCCTTACAGAGTTGGTGTTGATATGCCGTGGCTTTGATGTGTGGAAGTTATTATTGCATCGTTCCCGATCCTCTTCTGGCTTATAATGTATATTATGCGTACGTTTTTATTTCTTTTGGTGAGCAATCATTGTGTACACCCGACGGGTCAGAGTGCCTTTTTCAATTTATCCGGAGGGCCTTGCCCTTCTGTGCGTAGGCGCTGCGATTATGCCGATGGTACGACATTGCTGACAAACTATGGGTTCACGTTTGACCTTTTCCGAAGGATATGCCGTTAGATTCTAGCATGTCTTACATCATACCGATTTTACCAAGTATCGCCCTAGTGTTTTTATGAGTGTGCCTCTCTCTTTTATTATTATTTATAATTCTGTCACTTTACGGTTGTTCCATGTAGGTCATTGTTGATGGACTGACACGTATGCGCGTGTTTAGTGCGTGTGCAGATTTGCAGCCACGTCAGCGTCTCGCCAAATGTGACATTCCACATCCTGAGTTCTTCCTATAAATAGTGACACTGATGTGTGTTTTTTACTACCGTAATTCCATAATCTTAACTGAGACGCCTTCCGGTATTATTTTCCGAACGATTCTTGCCAATCTGTCCTACATTTTCATACTAGTCTTTCGTCTTTCCAAGGTACGTTTCGAACCATCTCTGTCTTAACTTTATTTTGTTGTTTGGCTGTATCCCTTTTTCCCCCGGCAAAACCGCATCGGCTTTGCCCACTTCTACTTGTGAGAGCTTTCCAGGGATCCAATTAGAGACACGTGCCTTTCGATGGGGTTAAAGGGTTGTGCATGGGGTTATCACGGATTACGAAATACCGTAGAGAGGCATACCTAGCGTCGTTAGGAATGCACCATATAACATTTTTCGAGGTTTATCCTCGTAGCTTCCATATAAACCCTTCAGTTCTTTTACCTCGAACGCCGATAGGATGGCTTAGGGAACGATAGACCTCGCGTCGTTTGAATTTCCCACGTCGTAGGGCTCTCGTTCGATTGTGGGTATCCCAACTAGTGGGCAACTTCTAGGGGAATCGGGAGGAGGGTTATGCCCTTACGGTCTTTGTCTGTCTCCTTTTATTATTTTAGTTGTGTTTCGGCCTTCGCCTGTGCAACGTTTTGACCATCACCTGCATCCGTTTTTTGCAGCTATCATAATGTCTCAATACCTGAGGAAGCCCAAAGTTAAGAAGGATGTGCCGTTGACCCAGGGGAGTAAGCATCAAGAGAGTCAATCCCAAGGAACGCATACTGCCGCCGTTCCCCAAGCCGTTATCCCTGAGCAGACGGCCGAGACGACCAGAGTCGAAAAGTCTGACCCAAAGGTTTCGGGTTCCCGAAAGAGGAAACCGGGTGAGGATGTTGTCCGCCCCATACCTCAGTCCCAAACACAGGGGACTAGAGTCCGCCTTCACCGTGACGCGTCCGGTGGGGGTACCTTCCGAGAGCCCACTGAAAGCGAGAGTGCTTCGGGCGCAAGAAAACAGCCGGAGGGACCCGATGCTTCGGCCGGAAGAAAACAGCCGGATACCCAAGGGGGTATCGGCGGGTGCTTCACGTCGGAGGCAACTGGTGCTGGCAAGTCTTTCCTCTCTTTTTCTTTATAAAACATTGACCTTCTAACTTTGCATTTACTCCGAAATTGTTGCTTGACTTACTGATTTATTTCTTCTTTTTCCGGAAATGTAGGGGCTTCTTCCGCTGCTGATCCTAACCGCGGGAAGGATAAAGCAACCGGTGAAAGTGAGTCGGCCTCTTTGCATGTGCCAATGTGGAAGGTGAGTAAGGATGACCGCTTGGATAGCTGGAAGGTCTGCCGGGAACTGTTGTTGAACCTACCGACTCCGAAAGAAGAGTCATTTTTGGAAAGTTTGGGGGATGTCGAGGCTGTTCAGAGAGCCTGGAGACTTTTGGGTATGGGGTCCGTTGCTCAGTCCGACTTGTTGCTTCGGTTCGAGAAACTCCTTCATGATCATAGCGAGCTTTACCAAATCCACCAGCATTGTGGAAACCTCGGAAAGAACGGGGGAGAGCTCAAACAACTGAAGATTGAGCATTCCACCTGCCTGGTGAGAGAGTCGGAGTTGATGGGGCAAGTGAAAGAGTTGGAGAAGCTGGTGGAGGATGAGAGGTTGGCCGTAGCGGAACGAATCAGCGCCTTGGAAGCTGATTTGGAAAGAGCTAAGGTTAACCTGAGTGACGAGGTGAAGGACAACGTGGCCCTTCGGGAAGAAAAGAAAGATCTGATTGCCCGGGTGGGACGCACCGAAGGGGAAAGGTTCAGGGTTGTTAAAGAGGTTCTCCCGGAGGTTGTTCGTCGTCTGTTGGGCAGCTATGAGTACAAGAACCATTTGGCAGGGCCCTTCAGCTTGTCCTCGCAGTCCGGGTTTATGGAAGGTGTGGTTGAGGGCCGCGGGCCGGAAGAAGTGGCCGCCATTTTGGCCAAAACGGAAGACCTGGATGTGGATGCTGCGAAGAAACTCAACCCCGCATTTGACGGGTTGTTTACCGCCGAGTATCCTTATATCAAGAAGATCAGCGGTTCCTATCTTAAGTCCCTTGATGAGATCCTGAAAATCTTCCCTGATCCCGACCCGGCTGCTTCTCCCCGCGCTCCGATTGTTAATGCCGCCGAGGGATCAACTTCCGGGACCACTACCGTCGAGGGCCCAACTGTTGGAAAGGACGGGTCGGCCCCCTAAGTTTCCGAATGATTTGCTTTACCTTGTGTTGTAAGGCCTTTGAGCCAAGAACAATTTTTCTCTTTCTGTTTTTATATACATACATCCGGATGACTGTAATAATCTTGTGACAAATAATTTGCGTGTCTTATTCCTTTGCATATATTTATGATTGTTTTGTGTTTCGCATGCTCCATGTTTTATGTTTCATGTTACTGTTCTTGCTTGCTTCCGGAGTGACCTGGATTTAGTGGAATTGACCTTTCGGTTGGTATGATGAGATGTTCTACTGGACCTTTGAACGATCCTGCCGGATTCTTTTAACTTGTGATTTATTAATGCTTGCCTTATCCTTCTTCCTCCTTTTTCCCTTCCTAAAAAAAAAAAATATTCTTCTCTCTTTTTTTTTTTTTTTTTTTTTTTTTTTTTTTTTTTTTTTTTTTTTTTTTTTTGCGTGGACTACATGTGTGGATTGTAATGGGACAATTTGGGTCCTTGAAATGGATGTTGTCGAATAGTTGTTCTTCGCTATTCGTCGGTGTTATGAATCGCGTCGTTTGTCCGTTGTTATCTCTGTCATTCGTATGGCACCGAAAGTACATTTGTACATTCTTTTGATTACGGGCGTGTGACATTCGTTCGTTATTATTTTTGTGTTTGTATAGTTCCGATAGTGCAAGTTTATACATTTTGTTTGGTTGTATGGTACCTTTATGAATATCGATCACAAAAGTCTCCGGAGGGGGCCAGCCTCCCGGAGGGATCGTTTTTCACTTGTGTTCAAAATGTGGTAAACGTCTCGGCCTTTCCGCCAGAATTATGGCAACCCCTTCCTTTTTTGGGTATCAACCATCTTTGGACATTGACCACAAACTCCCCGGAGGGCGCGAACCTCGGAGGGGGCCATTTTCTAATTATGTCCAGAAAATAATGAACATTGATCACTAATCTCCGGAGGGCACGAACCTCGGAGGGATCACTTTTTACTTATGTTCGCGATTTTACAGGTGGTTCAGCCTTTCCGCCAGGATTATGGCAACCCCTTTCTGGGTATCAACCATCTTTGGACATTGACCACATACTCCCCGGAGGGCGTGAACCTCTCGGGGGGGCCATTTTCTAATTATGTCCAGAAAATCAAACTTTGAACACTGACTACGCCCGGATGTCGCGAGTCACCCGAACGAGTCACTTTAAACTTGTGTTCCGATATTCCAACCTCGAACATTGACTACGCCTGGATGTCGCGAGTCATCCGGACGAGTCACCTTAAACTTATGTTCGGGCTATTTTGCAATCGCTATACATGTGGGACCTCACATAAATATTCAAGTGATGTTCCGCAGGGACATTGCCTCCCTCCCATGGTGGGGTAACTGCATTCGTCATTAAAAACAGTCAATACCGACCCTTTTTGGGATATCATAAATATTTCAGAGATATATTGAGAGAAAATTGCCCCCTTCTATGGCAGGGTGGCTATGTTTCATTAAATCACTAACATCAAACCCTTTCGGGTGTTACATAAAATATATTAAGCCCCATTTACATGGACGCGTTTTACAATCAATTCCTTGCTTGTGGTGTCCTTCGGCCTATCCCTGTTCGACTGGTGTTTTCTCATTTGGCAAGCTTCCAATGCTTCTGTCGGATCGTGTTTCCGTAGGCCTTACTCTCCCGCCATGTAAAATTGCCTGTCTTAAGTTATGAAGGTATTTGCATTCCTTCCGTTAGTTCGCACATTGTTACAGTAATAGAATAGAATAGTAAGGTATTTCAATGGTTATTTCGTACTGACGATTACCTGAGCCATTATTTGCGTCTTGGTCGGTATGCTGGGGTTTCTTTGATCATCCGACTGATTCAGCTTTCTCCCGTCCTTCCTTCCAATCCCGGGTTCCTTCTTTCGTTCATACGGCTTGTCCCCTCCTACTTCTCCCAACGGATAATTTCTTTCCTTGGCCTCTTTTATTTCGGTGATGGGCTTCTCCCTAGCACCTTGATGCCCTCGTGTCCTCGACTGAGTGACCAATGTCGCTATGCCGCCCTGTGTCGGGAACTTGACCATCGAATGAATGGTTGAAGGTACGGCTCGCAACTTCCTTAAACCGATGCGTCCCAGTATGACATTGTAGGGGGAAGGTGAGTCGATCACGGCAAACTCCAAACTGATTGTCCGGGATAGACCCTGCCCCCCGAAGCGGATCTCTAAGTCAATCACCCCCCTCGGCCTAATGGGTTTTCCGGTGAACCCTGCCAAGGTTGTGTCAACCTTTTTCAATCGTGCTTTCACCGCATGGTTCAGGCGCTCAAATTGATGCCCATATATTACTTCCATTGATGCACCAGGGTCAACATAGACCTTGCGGATTTCTTTCCCTTCCGTTTCAACCTTGATTATCAGTGGTTCGTCCGACATTTTCTCCGGAGGAATGGACGGAAAGCTTATTGGAGCGTTCATCCATTCTTCCTTTCCCACTTCTTCCGGTTTCCGGGAGGTCATAAGGCCTCGGATCATGTTGATTACTTTCCCTTTATTCCCTTGGTAGTTTCCTCCTTGATTAGTTTTCTTTCCTCTCCTGAGGTCTTTTACCAAATGATCTAGCTTCCCCGTGCTCAACGCGGTTTTTAGCTCCTCCCTGAGTACCCAGCAATCGTCAGTGAAGTGTCCTTTCTCCCCATGATAATCACAGTACCTGTCCTCACAATCCTTCTGTGGCTTTCCCTTTGTCGGAGGAGGCTGCGGTAATCTTAGCTGATGTTCCGTCGCCAATATTTCCTTGGGTGTCTTCGTAAGGACGTCCAGATCTATCGGCCTTGTTTCGTTTCGACGGATGTCATTTCGGCGGGGGTCGGGCCTCCCAGCGTTGTCGTATCTTGGGGCGACATAAGGTGCGTAATAATCGTTCCTTCGCCCTTTGAACCCGACCCTGGGGTTATTCCGGCGTAAATCTCCAACAGGAGGCTTTGGCTGGTAGTCGTTCCTGTTGTGGTATGGGTTAGGCCGAGGCTCCGTTCTCTCTCCCTTTGGCAGCTCGGTTGCTCGGAATGCCTCCTCGGAACGAACAAAATCGTCGATCCTTTCCAACATTTCATCCACGGTTTTAGGGATCTTATCCGAAAATTTTTTGGCTAGCTCAGGGCAATGATGACCATTCAGAAATGACCCGATTTGCATGATCTCCGGGGCGTCCGGGAAGTGGTTGGCCTCACATATCCATCTTTCCTTAAAATCTGAAAGGCTCTCGTTCGCCTTTCGGTGAATCTTATTGATCTCTGTTAGGTCCTTGGTGCTTATTCTCAGCATGCTAAACCTGTTCAAAAACCTTTTCTGGAGTTCGTCCCAACTATCGATGCTCCCTGTGGGGAGCTTATCAAACCATCCTCGGGCTTTCCCGTCCAGGGTTTGTTGGAACATTCGACACCACACGGGCATGGGCCATTCCTCATGGTTTCCTGCTCCGGTGAAGCGATTGATGTGGTCATCCGGATCGGTGGTCCCTTGATATAGTTTCAAGTTCGTTGGGATCTTGTGTTTGGGGGACGAGAACTCTATGATTCTTTTTGTGAACGGGCATTTTATCATTTCTTTGAATGGTTTGCTCAAATCGTCGTCTGCCATTTTCTCCTTTTCGTGGCCGTCACTTGCTTTTTTCCCTTTCCCGTGACCATCATCTGCCTTTTTTCCCTTTCCGTAGGGCGATACTTCCACTTCCTCCTCTTCCGAACTCTCATACCCGTCGCCAAGTCTCAGCATTCTGGGGTTTACTAAGTTGCGATTGCCCGGTTGTTTGAACAATTCTTTTAATGCCGAAAGATGACCTTCAATCAGGGCTTGGGCGTCCGGAGGATGTTGGTCTCCTCCAGATCCTCCGGCTCCTCCCGCGTTTCGGACAGGGGTGGAGATGGGTGTTGTACCTGTTGTGTTGAATGCTTCAAACGTTGGTGGGGGACCTGTCATCCCTAATCTCAGGTAGATCGAGCGAAAGGTCCCACGGATGGCGCCAATTTGTTGAAGCAATTTCTTGCAATCACTTCAGACAAATAAAGAGGGCCTGCCGGCTGAACTCCACTAGGGTTCTTCCGGTAGGCTTGGGGCTGATCACCTCGATCGTCTGGGGTCTTCCGGATATCTGCACACAACAGCACACGTTAGGCTCGCCCCGGGTGTTATCCCAGGACCCACCTCCGGTGTGAGAGTAAGTATCTGGTATTCCGAAAGGGCTATCAATCGTAGTGAGGAATTAATGCAGGTAAAAGTGTTAGTTGAGAGCAGTAAATGAGTCGAGTATTTATAGTACTCGACCTTGATACCTGGAATGGCGGCGCCGGATTTTCAGGAGACATGTCCCCGACATAATCCCGTAAATCCTGGGGCGGCGGCGGCGGTGTCTGCAGCTGCCATCTGTCAAAAGGTAAACGCCACCTGTCCTATTACTCACTGTGATATTGGCCGGATGAGTCGTGTTCCTTTCGGTATGTCCGGACGGCCGGATGTCGTCCGGACGGCCAGTAGAGACAGGCCGTTCGGACACATACGTCAACACATGGATTACGTTTGTATTTTTTATTCGTTGAATACACATATAAATAAGTATATAAAATCTTAGGCTAAAGATTTATATTTCTAAAGCGAATATAATTTTCGGATGTGCCAAAATGGCCGGGGTTTGGTGGCCTATTATAACCATTTTGTCTGACTTCAAAATTATACAACTAATATCCTTGGGCTACATGTCAGCTGTGTCAATTTGGTATAAGAAAATACATTAGCGTAAGTGGAAACTCGTCAAATGGGTTGAATGTGTTGAAAGTTGAACCAAATATGTTCTTGTGCTTATTGCTTAATACCTCCTAAATTATATTATCCAATAATTCGGATTGTTACTGGAGTGATCTAAATATTTTTACTCTCTGCAACCTTTTCAAGAATGCCAAAACTGGAAAAATTGAAGTCCCTAAAGAGTAAAACAACTAGCAAAAAAAACTCTCTCTCCTCCAACTGAATTCCCCCCATAATACTTTTGACAAAAATCACACAAAACTCCAATTTTCTTCTCATTTTCTTAGTGATTTTCAAATCTGTTCACATCATTAGATTCATCTCTTCGTTGCGATCACTATGATGTGTATCAATTTGCTTTTCATCCAGAATTGAGAAAACCAATTTTTTGGTGATTTAGAGTCTTAAGTCATTACTGGTTGAAATCTTATTCTGATAACATCTTTAGATTCGTCTAGTTATTGCGATCTCAATGATGTGTATCAATTAGATTTTCGTCCATTCCTGTGAATTCCCCCAATTTCATAATTTTGGCGCCAAATTTCACTTTTCCAAATTGATTGTTCATTTTTAGTTTAGATTGTTTCACAATGTCTAAACGTTCTTCTAAGCGTAAAGTGAAGGTTCCTGCAAAGTTTAACGACTCTGTTCATGATTTGAATGGAAGCCTAAAAACTAACAGGAATAATGCTGGTAATGTGGTTAATAAGGAGTGTTTGGGTGATGCTCCTGTTGATAAGAGTAAAGGAAATCAGGAATGTTTGGATAAAGGAAGTTTGGCTAATGAGTGTAGTGTGAATGATAATCAGTTGAATAATAAAGGGGAGGAAAAGGGGGTAAGTGAATGTAAAGAGAATGAGATTGAGTTGTCTGGAAATGAGTTCCCCACTTTGAATGAGATTGGTGGTAAGGGGATGGAGACGATGACTGTAAGTGATAAATTGCCTATGGAAGTATGCAATGTAAGTACAACACTCCCTGCTAATGATGTTAATCATACTAATGCTAGTGTTAGTAAGAATACATATGCAAATGTTGCTTCTATGCATGCTATGGATAACAAATTGGTGTTTATTCCTACTGAATTGTGTGAGGGGAAAGAAGTTGTTGTTTTTGATGAGGTGACTGTTTTGGAAGGTAGTAAGAAGTGGGAGTTTACTGTGTGTGGTTTCTTTGTTGGATATAGAATGTCTATGATGGAGCTGAACTATAATGTGTACAGAATGTGGGGTAAATTTGGGCTAAAAAATATTGTACCTAATGGAAATGGTATTTTCTTGTTCAAATTTAGAGATGATAATGGGGTGAAGTCTGTTACTGAAAACGGGCCATGGATGGTTAATGGCAAGCCTATGTTTGTGCAAAAATGGGATCCATCTGTGTGTTTGGACAGGTCTGAACCTAATGTGTTGCCATTATGGGTCAAGTTTAGGAAGTTGCCATTAGAGGCTTGGAGTAAAAAAGGTATTAGTGCAGTGGCTAGTAGACTTGGAACTCCTTTAATAATGGATGCTGTTACAACTAATGTGTGTACGAAAGGGAATGGAAGTACTGGTTATGCTAGAGTACTTATTGAAGTGGATGCTAAAAAAGGATTACCAAGTCAGGTTGAAATTGTGTACAAGAATAGTGAAAGTAATGTGACTGGGAATAAATTTGTGGATGTTGAGTATGATTGGGCTCCACCACTATGTACTTATTGCAATGTGTTTGGACATTGTGATAAGAATTGTGCTGCTAAACCAAAAACAGTTGTTGAAGTGAATGAACAAGTGAATGGGAATGAGAAAAAGGAAGAGAAACAGAAAGAGTTTGTTCAAATGGATTATAGGAAAAGAGATAATCAGTACAAGATGAATGATAATAATGGGACAATAAATGCAGGAGGTGTTGGTCAAAACAGGAAGTATAGAGCAAAAGATAAAGATAACCAAGCTAACATAGCTGGTAAAGAGGTGGACAAGAATAAAGGAAATAATAAAGGCAAACAGACTAGCAGTAGTAATAATGGTAATGGAAGCCAGAATGTGGAACATGATAGAGACAGAACTGGTCCCAAAAGTCCTAGTAAAGTGTGGAAAGCAAGTAAGGAAACAATGGAGGAATTGAGGAGGAGTGCTAATAAATATGCTGTGTTTGGTGATCTAGAAGATATTGAAGTAGTGGAAAGCCAGGTGTTGAGTGATAAAGAAGTGGTAGACAAGTATGTGAAGTATCATAGGCAACCTGGATTGGCAGAAGAGACAAGGTGGACATCAGAAATGTACTTATACTTCAAAGAGCAATGTGAATTGAAATGGCATAAGGAGATAAATGAGACTGAGGATGTGTATGAAGTACAAAATGGGATTGCTAAGTGCATGGTAGCAAATGATGTGGAGGGTATGTCTAGTGGAATGTTGAATAAGGGGAGTAATACCAATGATTGTTTACAATGAGTGTAATGAATGCACAGCTCAGAGTTGCAGCATGGAATGTGAGGGGAATGTGTAATGAAACAACTCAAAAAGAAGTCAAAAAATTTATAAGAGAGGAAAATTTAAGTGTTTGTGCTGTTCTTGAAACACATATCAAAGAAAGCCAAATCAACAAAATATGTGACTTTGTGTATGGAAATTGGGAATGGGTGTCAAACATGAAAGAAAGTATAAGAGGGTGCAGAATTATTGTGGGATGGAATGTTAATGATGTGAATGTGAGCTTAGTACACTCAAGTAGACAAGCCATGCTATGTACAATTGAATCCTTGGCAAGTTCTAGAAGGTTTTTCTGTTGCTTCGTTTATGCTGACAATTTTGGAAAAGACAGAAGAGATCTTTGGAAAACTTTGGCTACTTATAAAGGGATAGTGGACAATAACCCATGGATCCTCATGGGTGATTGGAATGTGAGTCTTTCTCCTGAAGATCATTCTGAGGGAGGTGCCTGCAAAACAAGTGATATGATAGATTTTCAAGAGTGCATTGATAATATTGAAGTGAGTGATATCAATTGCACAGGAGTTCACTTTACCTGGACTCAAAGCAGACTCAATCCAAGCAGTGGAATTTTGAAGAAACTGGACAGAGTTTTGGGTAATGCTAGTTTCATCAGCAATTTTATAAATTCTTATGCTCTGTTTCTTCCACATCTTACTTCAGATCATAGCCCTGCTCTACTGATTATGCCTCTGATGTTAAGAAAAAAGAAAAAAGCATTTAGATTTCATAACTACATTGCTGATAAAGATGACTTCTTGAAAATTGTTGAGAAAGAATGGGATATTCAAGTTAAAGGATGTTGCATGTATACTCTGGTTAAAAAGCTAAAAGCAATGAAGTATCACATGAATGGCTTTAATTGGAAACTTGGGAATGTTTTTGAGAGAGTGATCAAGTGGAGAGATAAGCTTAAAGCAATTCAAGTACAAGTGGATAAGCAACCTCACAGTACCCAATTGAAGCAAGAGGAAGCTATAATCTTGAAAGAGTACAATGAAGCTGTGATTGATGAAGAAAAGTTTTTGTTTCAACAGGCTAAAATTGAATGGCTGAGTGATGGAGACAAAAATACTAAATTCTTTCACTCTGTTTTAAAGGAAAGAATGCATAGGAACAGGATTGAGACTATATGCAATGAGAATGGGGACAGATTTGAAGGTGATCAAGTTCCAGAACAATTTGTGAAACATTTTCAAAAGTTTCTGGGTGTTGCAGTGAATGTTGAACCTTTTGACCCAAGCATTCTTGATAATGCTTGTAAAGTCTCTATGGAAGATGCTGAAAGTATGATCAAGCCAGTGTGTGAAAAGGAAGTTAAAGATGCACTTGATGATATTTGTGATAGCAAAGCTCTAGGTCCAGATGGTTATACTGCTAGGTTTTTTAAGAAGGCTTGGAGTAAAATAGGTAAAGAAGTTATTGATGCAGTGAAAGAATTCTTTGAAAAAGGAAAGATGTTGGGGGAGTTAAATGCTACTCTAATTACACTGGTTCCCAAAATCAATACACCATCTAAAGTTTCTGACTTCAGACCTATTGCCTGCTGCAATGTTGCTTACAAAATCATCAGTAAAATCATTACTACCAGAATCAAAAATGCATTGTGCAAGCTGATCAGTCCAGTGCAAAGTGCCTTTATTCCTGGTAGACAAATCACAGATAACATTCTTCTGACACAAGAGTCATTAAGAGGATATAACTGGAAGAATGGAGCTCAAAGGGTGGCATTAAAAATAGACATTCAGAAAGCTTATGATACTGTTAATTGGGAGTTTCTTGAAAGGATTCTGTGTTTATTTGAATTTCCTCAAAAGATGATACACTGGATTATGACTTGTGTAAGGTCTGCTGGATTCACTTTATGCATCAATGGTAACAGATATGGTTACTTCAAAGGTGGGAGAGGATTGAGGCAAGGGGACCCCATGTCTCCATACATCTTTACCTTGGTAATGGAGATTTTCACTCAGATCATGCATAAGCAGATAAAGGAGGGCAAAAAGTTCAGGTATCATTGGGGATGCAAACAGTTAGAAATTTCTCACTTATGTTTTGCAGATGATCTTCTTTGCTTATGTCATGGGGATTTAAATTCTGTGATGGTGGTAAAGAGGGCCATGAATAAATTCAGTGCTATTTCTGGGCTTAATCCAAACATTGGTAAAAGTACTGTGTTTTTTGGAAATGTGAAAGAGCATGTAAAACAGAGTATCCTAAATATTCTCCCATTCAAGGTAGGCAATTTGCCTGTATCCTATCTTGGTGTTCCTCTGGTTACTAAACAAATTGGATACTTGGATTGTAAGTGCCTAATTGATAAAGTCAAAGCAAGAATCAATAATTGGAAGAATAGGATGTTATCTTATGCAGGAAGGCTACAACTTATAGCCTCAGTGCTTGCTTCAATGCAAGTTTACTGGGCTTCTGTTTTTGTTCTTCCCAAAGGAGTGATCAAAGACATAAACAGAGTGTTCAAAGGTTTCTTGTGGAACAGTGGAGAATTAATGAAAGGAAAGGCTAAAGTTTCATGGAAGCAAATTTGCAAACCTAAAAGTGAAGGTGGTTTGGGTTTAAAAGATTTGGAAAGTTGGAACGAGGTGTTAATGTCTAAACACTTATGGAATTTAGCATGTAATAAAGAGTCTGTTTGGGTTAAGTGGATCCAAGCTAATAAGCTCAAAGGTGAAAGTATTTGGAAGGTTGCAAGTGATCATAATTCCAGCAGTGGATGGAAGCAGATACTTAACCTGAGAGATAAAATGCAGAATCATGTTCACTACAAAGTGGGTGATGGTAAAAGTATCTTTTTTTGGCATGACAGATGGTGGGGACCTAACCCTCTCATCAAGAAGATTGGAGAAAATGTCAATCCTAATATTGACATTGATGAGAAGATTAAACTGTTTGATATGATTGAGAATGGTGAATGGAAAGTTAATCAACAATGGGAAAGGGATCTCGTTATGAATATTCCTGTCCCATGTTTGAACAGTGAGGCTCATGATGAAACTATGTGGGAGACTAATGATAATAAAATAATCAAGTACACAATTGGTAGTGCCTGGAAAGATTGGAGAATAGAAGGTGAGAAAGTTCAATGGGGAGGTTTGGTTTGGTTTTCACAGTGTACTCCCAAACACTCTTTTATCCTCTGGCTTGCCATTAATGGGAGACTCACTACACAAGAAAGATTGCTGAAATGGTATCCTGACAAACAAATGAAGTGCTCTTTATGTGAAGAATGCCCTGATTCAGTTAAACATTTGTTTTTTGAGTGTTCATATGCTGAGAAAATATGGAGTGAATTAAAGAAGAAAAGCCAGTTGAAGGATATGTCTTCTAATTGGGAGGATATTATTCACAGAATGGTTGATCTTCCATGCAACAATTCAATAAACAGTATTGTGAGAAGGCTTGTTATGGCTGCAAGTGTTTATTTTATATGGAATGAAAGAAACAAAAGATTATTCACAGAGGTGAAGAGAAGTTCAAATGATTTACTACAAGCAATAACTGATAATGTAAGACTAAAGTTGGCAAGCCTCAGTGTCAAAAGATCTTCTCAAGTTGTAAATGTCAGCAAGGAATGGCAAGTTCAAATGAATATGAAGAGACAAGACATTTGGATTGAGGAAATGAAATAAAAGCTGCTGAAAATCTGTGACTCTGAATGATATCTAGATTGAATCAATATCTGGGGTGTGCAACACCTGGTATAATGAACTATGTCTTACACTGTATATGTTGCAGGCTACTACAGTGGATCAAACCTTGTATTTGGAGTCTCACTGGTATGACTGTACCTTTTTAGTAACCATATGTTTATCTATTTGGCCTAGGGAGGAAATAGGTAATCATATGGGGAAAGGAAGGAGGTCTAATTCAGTGAGATGTACCATAATAGAGGCTTGATCACTGTGAAGGGTATGTAGCTTGGGTGGATGGTGTATGATGAGGGGAATAGAGAGGTGTGAAAGATGAACCTTCTTGGTCCCCTCAATACATCATCACAGGAGGAAATGGATGGGCTTCCCTCAAGGTATGTGTTTCCAAGCAATTGAAGCCATTCTTTAAAGATGGAAATGTAGATTGCTTGGAAGAGCTCTTGACTGGAAGGGTAAGGGTTCCTAGTGAAGCCAGCCACCTATTCCACCCTTATTACTGTGGATGTTGGTTGAGTGATTTGGGTGGAGGGTGAGCTGGAAATGTAGCTAGATGGTAATGTGCTATAAAGGTGAATTAAGGAGCAGACTGAGGTTGATCAAGTGCAGATCATTCATCAGGATCTAGTCTGTTTTCTTTTGTATGCATAACATGTCTGATAACTGATTTGTCAGACATATATGTTCTGTTGTATTAGACATCAGATGTATTGTTTTGTATGTTGCATAAAGATTTGGGTATGTCCAAATCTTTGTTATGCTTATTTGTACCCAAGTTTTGGAGATATATATAATTCACCTTTGCACAAAAAAAAAAAAAAAAAAAAAAAAAAAAAAAAAAAAAAGAATGCCAAAACTGTTATTTTAAGATTTAGATCAAGTTGAAATGACTTATGATTTTTTTTATGATCTATAGCGTATTACACCTGAAGAAGTTGAAACATTCTTTGATGAGTTTGATGAAGTTGAAAGGAGAACCTTGACCTGTCGTCACCTGAAAAGGGTCGAGTTTTCTAAATTTAGTTGAGAAAAGGAGTTCTTAGCGATTGCGCGATTCTTACTTGAGCATGGAAATGCATTGGAGGAAATGGTTTTTTGTTGGAGTAACAAAGACAAATACCATACACAGTCAATGGATACTATGAATGAAGTGTCAAATTTCTACAAGGCCTCTTTATCTGTCAAAGTGATTACTCTTCTGAAAAGTGATACAAGCTTCTGATGAAACTGCAAGTAATATGTATTAAGTCAAGTTGTCTTTAAGTATTAGTAAATTGATTGCTGTTCTTCAACACAACGATAAAGAACTTTATCTTTTGGGGTAGATTTGTTATGTACATAGTAATTCTTAATTACATTTGCAGGTTATTTAGTAGTGTGTTGATAGACGCATTCATGGTAATTCGTTCCTTCAAAATTACCAAAGGCAAAATTTTGAACTCAATATCTCGAATTATTGTTAAAATGGGTTCTAGTTAATATGCTAATTATCTAGTGTCATCAACTATTTTATTTTTTAGGTGATTGTGGTTGTTAAAGATCGATGAGAGTTCATAAAGAGCTCAAATATGGGTTAGGAGGGGCGAAGTGGACACTCGTTTAAGCTGATATATATATGATTCCTACCATGACAAGATGTGAGGTAAACGGGTGCCCCTCACCTACTTGCGGGTAAAAGGGTTTTGAACTCACCATCACACATATTCAAACAAGGTAAAGCTTTCATTTTTTATGAGGTTGACGTGGCCACTTCACGATTGTTTGCACCTAACACTAATTTAACCAGAG
Source organism: Artemisia tridentata subsp. tridentata (assembly GCA_021014915.2). NCBI lineage: Eukaryota > Viridiplantae > Streptophyta > Magnoliopsida > Asterales > Asteraceae > Artemisia > Artemisia tridentata. Next base: position 28,780,947 of record CP139507.1, on the reverse strand, counting down.
ACCTTACACATTTTAGTTGTATAACTCACAAGCCTTTTACCACTAGGCTACCCTTGTTATTAAGTCATGATGATTATGGAACTCAAACCCCACAACTTTTGATTTTTTTGCAAGTGTATTATTTGATAGTTGACTAATTAATACAAAATTTCCATTTGATAAAATTAAATGAAACTTCTTTATTAAAGTTTGAGCTAACATAGTTAATGGATTGATTCTCTTCATTGAATTATTTTTCTAAGTTTCTTAATTATCGATGTAATTTCTAGATTCAAAAGAAAAGATATCATAAATTACATAAATGGTCACTATGGTTTGTCCATTTTTTCACATTTAGTCATTGAACTTTTTTTTTGACGTACATGGTCATTGAAGTTTCAAACCATTACAGATTCAGTCCATTTCGTTACATAAATGGTCACTGAAGTTTCAAACCACAGTGACCATTTATGTAACGAAATTGAAACCTTAATGACTGAATCTGTAACGATTTGAAACTTCAGTGACCATGTATGTCAAAAAAAAAGTTCAGTAACTAAATGTGAAAAAATAGACAAACCACGGTGACCATTTATGTAATTTACTCCAAGATTCAAAAGAAAAGATATCAAACATGAAGATCCATTTTTGTTGTTTCTTATCATATAGCTAAACCAAATTGATTAAAGAAAACAGTTTACTATTGCAAATGAGTCCTAATACCAATTGAATTTTTCGACTCGAGCACATAATTTGTTGTGACCCTTTGCTTAATCGAGTCTAGTTGTGGCTTTTAATCTGGAAAGTATGTTTGATGTGAACCAACGGTCCGTGGTCCTTGACAAGTATATATGTTTTTAGGCAGTAATGACATGGTCATTTTTTCTTATATTTTGTTATTATTGATGTTTACGTGTGCCAAGGACACATCTAGATAAGTCCTATCAAAACTCTTGAATTTGTATTGCTATAACTATTGTGTTGTATCTATACAACATGGAGACATGGGGCCATTTCATGGGGCAACAAAGGAATGGTAGTACTCTTTTAGTTCTTAGTTTGGTAGATCACAAGATATTTGGCCCAAGGCTAGTTCAAGCTTGTCACAGTATGGTGAAAGGAATGGTAGTACTCTTTTAGTTCTTAGTTTGGTAGATCACAAGATATTTGGCCCAAGGCTAGTTCAAGCTTGTCACAGTATGGTGAATCGATCGATCGATTGAGTCGATCGCGATCGATCATCCTTACTGTGATGAATCGATCGATTACTTTTTTTTTTAAATTAGGGTCGCTTGAGCGATCGACGATCGTTTGGTAGATTTTTTTTTGGACCGTTGAGATAGGAACGTTGGGCTAAAAAAAATAAAAAATAAATAACTTTTAAACTTACTTTCACACTATAAATAAACACACTCATTTCACTATTTTTTCACACATTCTCTCAAATAACACCCTCATTTCTTTTTTTATTTCACACTTTCAAACTATGAATAATTACGAGCTATTTATTGTTGATTCATCTTCGGATGATGAAGAAGTTAGTAGCGAGTTTATGATGTTTGCGGAAGAGTGTTCGAGAGGTAACCGATCATTCACCTTATTTCCAACAAACTCCTAGTTGTGCGGGGTTACTTGGTATTCCATGATCGTTTCCGAATGAGCCGAAAACTATTCACACGTGAATTTTGTTGCAACATTTTAATTTTATTTGAATTATTATGTAAGATTTTAATTATTAATGAAATTTAAGTTTGTGTTAAAAATGATTTTTTTTTTTTTTTTTTTTTTTAAATAAAAAAAAAATGATGAAGGTCGCCCTTACTGGGGCACCCAATCGCCTGAAGGTCACTGGAGAGAGAAAACTGACGTGACAGAAAAAATGAGAGGGATTGACCCTCCTAACTGTGTGCAGCCTCACTTTCATAACGGTAGTTTTATCATTATACATGCACTAGTGATAGATAGCAGATAAATCATCTTTATGGTGCTTGAGTATAAAGTTCACTTTGTCACCAAAACTTTAAGCATAAAGTTTGTTGAATCATTAAACAAACATGCACTTGGTTTTACCAAATAATCCAACATCAAGTGATGTTCTACGATTTGATGTACAAATTTTAAGGATAGATTTCAAATTATTATAGCATTATTGTTCTTCGATCCAAGTACATGGTTTTTACCAAACCAGTATATGATCATGAAAGATAGATAAAAATCATAAAATAGTACAAGTATCTGAGTTGTGCTTGTGCATATGAGAAAAGGAGACAAGAAGCATAAAATCATTCACTGGAAATATTGTACCCGCTTGGTTCAAATGGTGGGGAATGCAAAGGGAATGCATTGCAATGCATTCCCTTACCCCCCAATTTATTAGGTAATGCCCCATTACCCACTACTGGGTAATGGGTCATTACATTACCCTACACCAAACACCATTATTCATTACCTTTGCCATTGATTAGGCCATATGACCCTACACCAAGCACCATAAAATCATTCACTAAAAATATTGTACTCGTACCTTTTTTATAAAGAAATGATTACATCAAAAGCAATGTGTAAACTTTTACTTCATAGGATAACAATTATGCAAACACAAAAACATGTTGATAGTGCAAGCATGGGATGAAGAAAAGCATATTATAAATGCACAATATACAATTAATATAGCATGATTGCTCTTATTTTGGCCATGTATAACATTTGAGGTCACCAAAATGCAAGTTATTATAGCATTACTTCTTAAGATTTGTTCATTACTACTTCAAAAAGAGGTTCAACAAATTTGAAACATAAAAATGGAAACATAAAGATATTGCAAGGATTGAGAACAGAACATAGCTTTGTTCCAGGATAGAATGTACTCTATGCATAAATATACAAGCCATAAAATACCACCAATAATTTTAAACTAAAAAAATAGAAACAAACCTATTTGCTGCAAAATATAATTACAACAAGATAACCATAAATCTTGATTTCGAAAGAGTAAAACTCACTTTATAAACTTTGCTTCTACTCCGTAATTCATATGATCATGTACCAACTTAACCAAACCAAACCAAAAAACAACTCTAAAAACTTGAACCTTTGTTCGAGTTTTTTTCATCCTTTTCATCTAATTTCTACTATCGTAATCTAAAATGTGGAATGAAAAGTTGATTCATCACACCACATATATAACAAATTATCAAATATTTTTCAAGTCTTATTCTATACTTACAATGCTACATTTCTCGACGAATTGCAGAAGACACAATGATTCAATAAAATCTTGCCCACGATGCTTCCTTCTTCGATTTGAAGCTTCCGGCTTTGCTTATTCCAAAGATGAACGGCATAACTCTGGCTTCGAATCTGCCTAAGTTTACCCCTTAACCATTTTGCATCAGTCTCATTTTTAGCTCCACGAAAAAGATTTCGCACTCTATTCCAATTCACAGGATAAAACGCTGTTGGGGGTAAAACCGTAAAATTATACCCCGGCCTACCTTGAAGCCTTGACACAACCCGTGAAACCAAGTATGGACCATTGTGACCCCATTTGTTACCATTAAATGTTAGTGCATATTCCTCAATAAACTTGTACACTAACGGATGCATCTTATCAAAAACCATAACTGCATTATTCAACCTACTCCAATTCTTTGTACCCAAATCCAAAGTTTGCGCACCTATCGAATTCCTTAACTTAGAGAAGCTTTTCAACACGAAAACATCGGTATCAATATAAACACCACCAAATTTATACAACAAACAAAGCCTAAGCAAATTAGATAAGTTTTGGCCTAATGGGACATAACCAACATTTATATCACCTTTAATCAACTTCATATACCAAGATTCTGCCATAGTATTCTTGAACAAGTAATTCAAATCAGGCGAAATCGATTTTACGCGAAACCCTTTATCCGAAAAGGGTTTAAGTATCTCTAAACCCTTAGCTGAATCCATTGAGTTTGAAACTATTAACAAACAACTATTAGGATGTGTACTAAACAATGTCTCAATTGTATTAAACTCTTTTAAACTAAAAGAACTCGAAGATGATATCCATGTCATAAAGAAACGAACCTTACAAGAACTTTCATTCTTACTAAAAAACTCCTTAACTTTTGCCCTGAACTCACCTTTTTTATGCCGGTCAAACGTCTCCATAAAAGTCAACGCTTTCGACACTTTACCATCTTTTCCCGGGAAACCATTCAAATAATCTGTTTCAACCTCTAAGCTATGAGATTTACGCAAAAGAGGCAAATGGGTATCCAAAACTGTATTCAAAATTTCATCTTGATGAGTTTTACGTAGTTGTACATTGTGCATTGAGAGTTGTACATCGGTGAATTTCGCCGGATTTAGAGCTCCGGTGACCGGAATTTCATGTGATTCCAAATGGGTTTTTGAAACTACAGATGGGTTTTGCTCCTCAAGTGAATACATGAAGTTTGACAATGATAATGAGACAGAAACCATGTTTCTTGAATTTCCGGCAACATTTTCAGGTATGTTTATGGAGAAGATTGAAGCTCCGTTAAAACATATCAAAAGAATCAAAAGAAGAGATAAGATAGCAAAGAAAGATCTTTTCTTGTTTTCCATTGGTTAAATATAATCTTTTTGCATGATTCATGGTTTTGTGTTTATGGTTTTTGGTTTGTAAGTGAGCATGGTTATGGCGGCAAAAAAGGTTAAAAATTGTAAAAAGAAGTGTGTGTGTTTATTTGAACTTTGGAACCAAAAATAATGTTGTATTTGTTCAACAAAAGTGGAGGGATAGAGATGTTGGTTTGTAATTTAGTGGAAGAGAGAAGAGAGACATTGGTTGTATTTATGTCGAGTTAATCTATGGAAAAAGGGCCACATGCTGAAGACCTGAAGTTAGGTGAGGTGCAATAAACTACTTTTGCTCTAAAACTTTTCTACACTACATATAACTTATGTATAAGTAGAAAAACACCCTCTCATATTAATTAGTAAAACATTCTAAGACTTAAAAATTAAGCGACGCAATTATAAATGCATGTTGTACGATTAACTTATGTATCAACATATATATTTAACACATTGAATTAGTGTAAATATTAAAATAATCATCAATACAAAAATACAATCAATAAGAGCAGGGGGTGCAGTGAGGAGTTTCTCCTCTTCATTCGGGCCTCACGGGGTGTCACGTCACCACAACAAACCACAACTAACAACCTCCCTCCCCAAACAACAAACCACAACTTACTCATTTGGGCCCCACATACACACTTATTCACACACACAACCATTATATATATATATATATATATATATATATATATATATATATATATATATATATATATATATATATATATATATATATATATATATATATATATATATATAAACTTATTTCGTACAATTACTCCTTCGTCGTGCAGACGAGGAGCTTGGCCATGAGGAGCCACGAAGAGGTATGGTGGTGCAGTGAAGAGCCACGAAGAGGTGCCATGTCATTCAACGAAGATCCACAACAAGCTTGCACCCCTTGCTCTAATAGACCACATGTTACAAAATTAATATAATCAAACAAGTTATTAAAGTAAAATTTTATATACTCTCTCCAAATATACTAAAACATTCATGAAATAAAATTAATATAATCAATAAAAATAATGATTAAATGACATGTCTATATTCTAACTAACTCCTTTTAATATAATATAGTTTGTCATTTTTGAATTTTTTAAAACCTAAAATTCTCGTCTCTAAGAAGTTGTTGTCAAAAAAAATATATTATCAAAAAACATTTTTGTCAAAAATTTTAATTACAAAATACCCGCCGCCATAATACGTGGATACCCTTAAATAAATAGAATCATACGTACAAATATGGTGGCAAAAACACAGTTCTATTAAACATTTTATAGAATTCTAAAAGTTAATGTCATAATTTAATTGTTCTTTTTCTTTTTGCATTTGTATTCCGTAATTGCCTAATATTGAATAAAAAATAATTTAATCAAATTTACCATATTGGGTGTGTTTGGTAAAAGTAACTGTTGCAAGAACCGGAGATGGTGCTGGAGATATAGATTATAAAAAGAGATTATTTTTATAAGCTATATAAAGTAGCATTTGATTTTCAAAGATTATGGAAGATTTATTATTATTTTATTTATTTATTTATTTATTTTTTTTATCTCTTATAAATTCTGTCTGACAAATAAAGATTATTATTTAAGTAGTTTATTTTCTGAAAAATTAATCATAATCTCTCCATAATCTCATGTGCCACTTTTAACTAAAAATATTATTACATATTTTTAAGAGCTTATTAATTGATTAGCCAAAGGTATTCTTCAGGGCCGTCTCGTGAATTTACGAAATTTTTGAGGACCCTAGACGAAATTACATAATAAGGCATTTCGAAAATAAATGTTATAGATAAATTGTCACCATTTATCTATACTACATATAAAGTAAAAATGGACAATGTTGAAATGTTGAAAAATTGTCAAACTAAACACATTTGGAACGTAGACATGCATTTGGAAAGTATTGAAGTGTTGAAATGTTTGCTGTTAATACATATCGAAAACCGAGTTGACCGGGGACGCTTCAAACCCGGTTTAATTTGACCTGTTTTTTCGACCCAACCCGTCGGGATGACCCGATTTAAATTGACCCGTTTTTCGCCCGGAACTATTCAACCGGTTGAACCACCCGTGTCGAACCGGGTTTCAAAACATTATGTTTAATCCCCAAATCCTCAAACTTTTATTATTTTTCGTTTATAACCCTTAAACTTTTTTTATCACTAAAACTATCTGCCGCTATAAAATCTTGTTGCTATGCACGGGTATTCGTCTAGTAAGATATAATGCAATTAATTATTTAAACGTTCTAACATTACTCATTTAAGATATTTTCTCATCTAAATATTTTTTCCTCGAGAAAAATATATGCACACAGGCATATAACTATTAACGGGATAAATTTGGGACCTCTAAAATTTTTGGGGCCCTGAGCCGACGGCCCTGTTAATCTTTCATTTTACAAAAAATTAAAAATATTTGTTTTATTTCTTAAAAGAGGTGTTTTTCTACATGAACAATTATATTTTAAGACATAAAAAAGTAGCTTGGCAAGTTAAGTAGTCACAGGAAATAAACTGGCTAAGCTAAGATCAAACACTGACAACACGCAGAGTCATAAAAAGGAAAAGACTATAAGACCATGTGTAATGGTGTGTAAGATAGGATGGGGCATGATGTGCCATGTGGCAGTGTGGGCCACCATGGGGCTTGGTAGGAAAAGTGGTGTAGTGGTAGTAAGTGATACCGATTGGCAGCATGAACCGGGTCAATTGGAACGATGGCCCATCGATGGGAACAGGTCCGATGGGTTAAGTGGCTAAGAGCAAGTATGGTAATGAGATCCCATCCAACCAAAATTAAAGGAGAAGCTATTGCAATTCTATTTTTTGTTACAGATTTGTTTCCTTTCAAAGTATGTTTCTTTGTCTTCAAGTTTAGGGATTTGGTATTATTTATATTGATGTAAACTCCTTGGTTGGGCGTGAAACGACGATCAGTAACTTGGTTGGCCAAGTGCTCACCGCCGCTAGGTTTTAGCCCTAGGTTATTTTGTTATCACAAATCCTTATCAAGTGGTATCCAGAACTCAGGCTTCTCAACATGTCGGCATAGGGAAGAAATCGTCTTCCCCAACACCGTAGAGTCGCCGCCGGAGGCAACGGTAGTGATGAACGCGACCCTCGTGATGTTGAGATCGAACGAATTCGCGAAAGGATTCGGGAATTAGAAATCAATCCTTTTAATCGTTACGAACGACAGTTTGAAAAATCACCAACGCAATCAGACCTGGACGAAACAGAAGAGGAAGAATTCGAATTTTTTTTCACAATCAGCACCAGCCACCCCCTCTAGTCCAGCCACCAACACCACCACGCCGCCGTCACCGAACACCACCACAGCTACAGCAACCCGTTGATCCGCTCCGATCCTTAGGTCTTCGCACCGAGATTCCTGAGTTTGAAGGCAAACTACAACCGGATGATTTTCTTGACTGGTTACAAACAGTCAAGCGAATTTTTGATCTTCGGGAAATTCCAGATAATTTAAAGGTAAAATTAGTCGCCATCAAGTTAAATAAATACGCTTCTTTGTGGTGGGAACACGTACAAAAATAGCGTTATCGAGACGGGAAACACAAGGTGTCTTCGTGGGATAAGATGAAGCGACTCTTGCGTGCCAAGTTTCTTCCAGTCACATTAAAACAAGACGCATATATCGAATACCACAACCTTCGACACGGCTCCTTGTCAGTCGAAGATCTTATCACTGAATTTGAGCGCCTGCGTTTACGTTGTGGGGCAGAAGAAGACGAAGAACAGATTATCGCGTGATTTCTAGCAGTATTTGTTGGGTCCATCAGTACCCAAGAATACTTAAAACAAGATTTGGACACAAATTAACTAAGTGTTAACTTAAACCGAGAACAATTCAAGTCATTGAGTGAACAGTCACTCAGTGAGTCATCTTCAGGATGCTTAAGGCGAATTCAAGAAGAAGGATTCACTACTCAGGAAGGCGGTACTCCCCGAGTAGGACTTAAGCCAAATAAGAAGATGATGGTTCAATGAGTGTTGGACAAGAACTCACTGAACCCCAGTCTCCTCAACAACATTAAGTGATTGAAGACTGAATAACTAAACGCCTGAAAGAAAGGCGGGAAGATCTGGGAAGAGTTTAAGATAAGATCAAATTTTATCTTGTCAGGAAGAAACCTTCCCTAAGACGGCTAAAAGTTGAGGAGTGTCAGACCAACCACTCCTAAAGACTTTATAGTCCATTCCCATTGGTTCTTGGAAATGACAATTACTGTTGTAATTGTCAGACACGCTAGCTACAACAAGTTGTATTTTAATCACTTTTACTCTTTTATACTTGTGTATAAATAGCTTCAAAAGGAGAGAAGTTGTGTGTGTTTTGTACATTGAAAGCTTAGACTTTTACAAAGCAACTTCTCTCCTACAAAGAGTAACTAGTCCCTGAGATAGCTCAGTGAGGCATATTGTTACCACTCAAAGCAAAGCTTGAGTTTAGATAGGAGACACCACCATACCTTGTCTGTTCAATCCCAAGTGTTTGTTCCGCAAAACACTTGGGTAATAGATTATTTGATTCATTTCTAATAAGAATTTAAACGTTGAAAAATACTTATGTGTTTTTACTTTTACGTTTCATTAATCTGTTAGAATTAATCATAACATTGTATTAGTCATAAACACGAATAGATTAACTTTCTAGTTAACTCTAAGCGTGTTAAGGGAACAACAAGTGGTATCAGAGCCTCTGGTTTATAAAATCTTTCAAAACTAACCAAGAGTGCTCAAGGTTTTTAAAACCAAGATCCTACTATGCCTGATATTAATGTACCCCAGCTGGTCGATAAAAAGGGTGGCAGCTATTCTGCTGTTGCACCCAGACTAGAAGCTGGAAAATTTAGCAAATGGAAAAAACGTATGATTTGCTATTTAACTGGTATGGAACCTTACTACATCACCTGTATCATGGATGGCCCATTTGTCCCTAAGACTGCTGAAGGGCTAAACAAGCCTGAGGCACAATGGACCATTGATGAGAGGAGGGTGGTCAATCAAGACCAACGCCTTAAAAGCATCCTTATATCTTGTCTTCCTGATGATATAATGGAATCAATCATCAACTGTTTAACAGCCAAGCAAACTTGGGATGACTTGGTTAATAGCTTTGAGGGCCCCTCAGATACCAAGGAAAACAGGGTCATGGACCTGAAACTTGAGTATAATACTTTCAGGGCAAAAGACTCTGAAAGTCTCTCTCAGACTTATACCAGATACAAGACTTTGATAAACGAACTATCAAATGATGGTGTAGTATTATCTAAGCATGATACAAATGTTGGCTTTGTCAACAGTCTCCCTGAGAAGTGGCTAAACTTCTCACTAGGCCTGAGGAATGCTAATCACATTCATACCCTTGAGCTCCCAGAAATCTATGGGAAATTTGTCTATAAGGACAACTTGATCTCAAGGAGATATCCTGACTCAAAAGCTCTTGAGTCCAAAAAGGCCTTAACCTCCACACCCATTTCAACAAGTCATTAATACTGAGTCTGTGAATGAGTATGAATCAGAATCATATCCACCACTTCCTCCACTGAATACCCTTCAGGGTGCTGCACCAAACTCAGGCCTCCCACCAATGGTCTTCTCACCACACTCTCCAAAGGAGAGATCAGGAATTGGAACAACCATCCTGAAGAGACCAAGAAGTCTCAGTAAATACTGATGACTTATCAATTTCAGTCCCTTCTGAAGTAACAACTCAAAGCCCTGACTCAAAATTTGATCAGTTGGCTGAAATGGTCAGGAAGCTCGGTGAGAAGACTACATCTTCAGAGAAATCTTCTCAATCCAAGAAGGAACAAAAACCAACTTCCTCAAAAACCAAACCCAAACCCTCAAAACCCCTGAAAAGATGTGAACTGTGTAACTATACCAATCATGTCACTGACGATTGCTATAGAATCCTTTATTGTATGGTTTGCAAAAAGGATGATTACAGGACCTCTGATCACAAAACACATTTAGTCACATCAAACATGGCAAGTCTTAAAGCTCAGTCTTTAAACTATCCTTCTGATTCTAAACAGAAATAGAAACAAAAGGCAAAGCCTTTTGCACCTTGCCCTTACTGTGGGTTCAATGACCACCATCCTAAGGATTGTCAAATTGACAATTGTTGTGAAAATAGTGGAAGTTCCACTCATAACACCTCAGGACGTGGTAAGGTCATTCAGGACAGTAGAGGTATGACAAAGTCAGCCTCTCAGTCCACTGAGTCTACATCAGCAATCAAATGCATAATATGTGGTAGCTCAGTCCACTCCACCACTGACAATAAATCACTTGAAAATGTTAATAAGACCCTCAAAGCTAAGCCCTCCAAGAAGTGGAGTCCTAGAAATAACTGACCCAGTTTACCATTTGTGCAGAAACATGCCAGGGATCCTGTTTGGCATCTTGATAGTGGATGTTCAAGGAGCATGACTGGTGTGAAGGAGTATCTGCACAAGTATGTGGATGAATCAGGACCCAAAGTGATATTTGCTGATAACTCATCATGTCTCACTGAAGGTTATGGTTCAGTAAACTGCAATGGTATAGTCTTTACTGATGCGTGGTTTTGCAACCTTACAACAGGTTTTACCTCTCGAGGGATCTCAAGAGGCTTACAACCCCACCAGGCAGTGTACCTGACCGATGTAGTATAGTGTAGTGGTAAGTACGGGGGATTGATCGTTCTCCACAGGGAATAGTGTTCGTTAGGTATGAAAAACTACTCTAATAGGTCTAAGGGTGAGAGAAGATTCTTTTTATGTTTTTATAATTTTATGAAAGCAAGTAAAATCTCGGGTTTGAAAGAGTGGGCGGAATTAGTTGCTAGTCAACTAACCCAAATAACTACGAATGCAAATAAAATAAAATAACAGAAAATGAAAAGGTGGTAAAACTTATGTGGAGAGAAATGTGTTTACTTAGATTTCCTTACTCCCTAACTATCTTTTACCGGTTGATTAGTGTGTATTAGTTGCGTGGATGACGGGTGTATTCCTTAATACCATTCGTGGGGTGGCGTACGTACTTCCCCAACTCTACAAGCTCCTACTTCACTCCTATGTCGAGCCGGCTAGGAAGCTCCTAACATGGGATCACTAGAATTCGCTTGTGCATTAAATACAACCATAAAAACCTTAGTACGCATTGGTTCATGTTTCTTAAGACGTTCAAGCAAGTTACCGAATAGGAAGTTAGCCAGTTTTCTTAAGCCTAACATAGATGAACAATCATCCAATACAACTAATAACACACTAATAACCAATAATCAATAGCTAGGTTTCATTAGATCTAAGTAAACACAAGATAAATCTAGCCTAGCATGTTAAACAAAAGACAAGAACAAGATAGAATCAAACAACACATAGACATATTGAATGATTAATTGATAACTTATCTTCAATGTAACATGGAAGATCTCAAGGCAAAAAGCCTTGAAAAAGCTGCTAAATTCGTCTTAGGGTTTTCACACACAAAGTTCCCCAATAAGTTCCACACTAATGAGAAAAAATTGCAAAACTATATATAGACTTTCAGATCTGACGGCGTCACGTTATGGAGTGTGACGCCGTCACCTCGCCGCTTTTAGGGTTCCCGGATGGCCTTCTTGACGCCGTCCCTCTTTAGCTCTCCAAAATCCGTTCTGGCTTATCAAGGCTTGACGCCGTCAGACTTAGGGGTGACGCCGTCCCTCTTTAAATTAAGCCGTGACGACCTTGATCACATTAAAGCGTGACGCCGTCAGAATTCCATGCAAATTTCTCTGGCTTATCATGAGTAATTTTCACATCCACCACTTTTGCCAAGCCATGACGCCGTCCAGAACAAATCCTGACGCCGTCAAAGGTAATTTCCAGCACAATTTTGAGACTTTGTCGTTTTCTTCACTTTTATGCTCCAAAAATGTCCAAAATGCTTCCTTTTTCCAGATTTCTTCTCAAAAGTACCTAAAATGACAAAAGGAACGATTTAGGGCAATATTTGATCAAATAAATACGATTTAGGGCTTAAATGACCCCTTAAAAGCGGTACACTTTTCGCTTCATCAAATACCCTTACACTTAAGATTTGCTTGTCCTCAAGCAAATGCGCTTTTATTCTAATCAAAATACAAGTTAGGGGTCATTTAATGCTAACATAAAAGTAATTACAACAAATATTCGTTCCAGTTTAATCATAATAAGCACGGAGATTACATACTAGCACCTCACAAGTAGTGTTTAGATACTCACATCTCTCAAGTGTCATCAAAATAAATCTCATAAATGAAAACGGATAATATCTCTCACTACCTGTCATAGCGAATAGATTACCATAGGCTTGGGAAAGGATCGAAAACCTCCTCCACTAGGCGTAAGCACCTAAGATAAACTATCAAAGAGGGCTTTTAAATGGGTTATAACGTTAGGTGTAGGGAAAAGGAAAACACGGTTTTGTTGGATAAAGGATATTTTACTGGTGGCGAGTTAAAGATCTTGATCAATTACATGTACTATACAATGTTGCTAAGCCAAGACTCGACTCAATCTTAAGCTAAAAACAAAATAACAAAAACATAAAATAAACATAAAATGAAACGGGATGGTAGTCCGTATGTTTTTTCTACTTTTCTTTTTCTAATTTTTTTTGTATTTTTCTTGATTTTTTTTTTTTTTTTTTTTTTTTTTTTTTTTTGCATACACTTTTGCCCTACCATTCAAAATAATACATCATAGGGGCATTGCATTCCCCTTACACTTGAACTTTTACATAACTTTACAAATAACTATTCTAATGACTCGAATTAAGATAATTGAAAAACTTGGAGTACTTTTAAGATATTTAGCACATATGGGGGTAATAAATGATGTTCTTCCCCATTACTCCATTACACTAGTACTTTACCCATGAGTCCCAATCGTCCCAAAACAATATGTACAAGGATATGACTCGACTTAGCAACCATGTAATCAATTAGATAATTAACTTGGGTTTAAACAAATGTTGTCACAATAATGCACTAAAGATGAGTGCATACAAGGTAGGCTAAGGCGATTTGGGTGTACATTTTAGTGGGGTGTAACAAATTCTTCCTTTAAGTAAAATGCTTAAAGGTCGAAATGAAAAGATAGGCTCTGAGGGGTGTACTAGGGGTATCGTGTACTAAAAATGAGTACAACGCAAAGGGTGTGGGAGAATTACTTGACCAATGTAGCCAAAGTAATTATAACAAAAACACAGGTGTAAAACAATGGGTTAATCTTAATGCCTCTTATCATGTAGTAAATCTAACTACACGAATGTAGTCTCACTTGTGGCCTTGGAATGGTCCTAACGCAAGTTCTAGAATCTAAGTGCTACCGGTACACACATCATAGCAAAATGCTTTTCCTACCAATTCTAGGGGCGAACCTCACATATTTGGGGGTGGAAAATTTTTTAGTGGTACGGTTTTTGTGCTAGTCATATAACTCCTATCCGTGAGACGCTTATTAGAACTAAAGTTTCACTCCTAAATGTTGTAAAAAATTTTAAATTTGGCACTAAAATTGCCCTAACAGGTATTTATCTCAGTTTTATTACACATCTACTATTAAACAAACAAAAATCAAGCGTAAGAGCATTCTCTAATCGTACTTTTACCCCCCCCCCCCTTACACTTAAGATGAACATTGTCCCCAATGTTCAAATAACAAGATGTAAAAGCATAAAGTAAAAGAATGAAATCAAATACTCCCCTGATTCGTTTGGTGGATAATGAAGTAACATGGTTAAATCTTCTTCCAAGAGAATGTAGAAGCTCCATGACTAATGCATCGCCATAAGCTTGATCCAACAAACATTTCCTTGTCCAAAATAACTTGTTAAACCTGAGAAAACAAACACGAAAACCTGCATAACATCGGCGGGATAAATCTATATATAAGGATATAATGCTTGTGGAATGATTATTTTGCAGATTCCTGGAGATTATAAGTTAGAGATTTAATAAAAACTTTTTATGAAAACAAAACTTTCAAAAATTTCCAGAAAATTAAACCTGACGCCGTCAGGTTGTAAAGCCTGACGCCGTCAGAAATAATCTGACAGAATTCTCATGTTATGTTTCCGGAAAATTTTTGGAAAAACCTATACCTTACTTCCTGGAAATCCTGCAAAACATCATTATGACTCGATACAAGCATTTGACTCAAACAAATACTAATATGTATGTTCATTTATTATTATTACGATTCATGTTCATTTGTGTTCTAATAAACCGATTTAGATTTCCCTTACACTTAACTTTTGCAAAATACCTTTATATGTAGTTAAGACGAAGTTAAAAACAAGATAAAGCATTTTCACAAATTAGTTTTTAACATGAATCAATAATAATAAAACTTAAACACACATACGGAAACAAATAAAATCAAACAAACAAATAAATAAACACACAAAGCAAATAAAACTTGGGTTGCCTCCCAAGAAGCGCTTTTCTTTATTAACGAGTCTTGTAGCTAGACTCAAAGTCACGTACATTACGTGATTCCATCATTGGTCATGGTTCCTAGGCCATTCTCCTTTGATTCTCTATCAGAATCACTTTCATAGTAAAGGTATTTCGGGTCCTCGAGATCAAAAGGATTGTTTCGGTATTTAGAACTAAACTCCTTATCATGCTTAAAGAATCCACTTGACAGGTCAAAAGTGTCCTTACATCCCCTTCTCACATCATCATCACATAACACGAGTTGGGAACTTAACCTATCGAGCCCTTCATAATCAATCTCCTTGAATTCTCTCATCTTGTAAGGCGTTTGGTATGAGATTTCCCTAATCCCATCGGTGAAAGTCATGATCCCATTGAGCTCGTCCACAACCAAGCTTGTGGTCTTGCAAAAAGGTGCCCCAAAAACAACTTGTGATAACCTGGGATCGATGTACTTTTCGATATTATCGACGATTGCGAAGCTCATAGTGAATGTCATGTTCCCTACAAACACCTGTACATCATCATCTATGCCGATGTCGTCCTTCCCTTTATGAATCATTCCCCATCTGCAAATGTTGTTATAATGAAACAGGGACATCACATTTTTGGGTAAACATGTGTCGATGTAAACATTATAAAAATGCTTGTGACCAATCATGCAAGGTATTTTGAGATTATTCGGATCACATCGCTTAATTCGGCCAGGCCTTCTACCGCATAGCCCCCATGTGTTGCCACATGCTGATGGTTGATACTCATATACTTCTTCACAGCCATCCCGAAAAATCACTTTCCTGACACCATCGGTAAATAATGCACTACTATCATCCTCGTCGAGTATCACTCCCGTTGCGGTTATGAATGGTTTGCCTAGAACAAGGCCAGCTAAGGATTGGCTGATGATAGAGTCCATGTTATTAAATACAGTTAGCTCGATATGAAAGAGGAACTTTTCTATCACAATTGGTACCCTTCTTATTACCCCGATGATATTAGACCCTTCATAATTGACCTGTTCGGTGAAGGCTTCGTTATATAGAGAAAGGGATATTGCATTCATAGAAGAGTTGGGGTTTATGTAGGCATCTTTAATGAACTTTTTCCTAGTGGTGCAAGATATCTTAAAGACCCTTGGAGCGTCATCCTCTATTCTCTCTCCAAATCCCATAGGCAACTTTGTTGTGCCCCTCTCAAGTTCGTTCCTCCACCAGGGGGTGGTCTAGCAGTACTGGGAGCCCATGAGGCATTTCGGATTTCTCTTCCGAGCCCTCCTCATCACTTACCTCTCTTGTACTCGAGTTCTTTGGTGAGTCTAGATAGTCGTCGGGCGCCTCGGGGTTCTTTTCGAGAACTTCACCCTCCATTTCATTGTCCACATTCGTGGTTGATTGTTGGTCCAGATTGGGTTTAGGAACAGGTATTGTTGTAATGGTGTTTACGAAGTGGAGATGTTTCGAAGGGGTATGAGTATCTCCAGTTTCTTTTCTGTTTTGTGATATGTGTTTGAAGAGTTTACTAGGGTGCTTGATTTTTACAGGAGGGGGTGTTTGGTGAGTCACCGTGACAGATTTGATCTCATTAACTCGTGCCAACTCACAAGTTGACCTGCCAGCAAGGCGATCATTGATAACCTTTAACAGGTTATCAACCTTGTTGTTCATATCAACTTGCTGTTGTCTGAATTGATTCTCAAGTTTGGAGAGCTGTGTTTCTTGAGAGAGAATGAATTTTTGCAGTGATTCCTCGCGATTTTGTTGTTTATGCGTATTTTGCTGAGGATAATGTTCAGACCAGGTGAGTGGGGTAGAGTCATTGAATGATACGCTTCGAGTTTGGTTCCAACTAAAATTTGGCTTACTCTTCCATGCCTCATACCTATCTTCGGAATTCTTGTGTCCATAATTAGTAGTGAGCCACTTATCTCCCGCCTTATCGATTCGCGAGGATGCGAATTCTTTGAAAGCCTGTTTGGGGAGTTCCATGCAATCATGAGTGTTGTGGGGCCCACTACATAATTTACACGAAGAAGTGATTTTGTTCACTTGGCTAGAAGGTTTAGGAGCCTCGTAGGATTTCATGAGAAACTTGACTTGGTCTTCAAGTTCTATGATCCTACGGTCGGAAGTGCTTGAATTGTTCGAAGGCAAAGATATTGCCTTGACCGTTTTATTCAAATCACGGGGGTCATTCCAACTTTCGTTGTCATAAAGAGCAAGATCCTCTAGGAGAGCCCATGATTGTTCCGCACTTAGATCACGTAGCTTACCACCAGCCGCTTGGTCAATGGTTTGCCTCGTGGAGAGATTGATATGGTCATAGAAGATTTGGACTTGGAGCCAAAGTTCTAAGCCATGGTGAGGGACTTTTTGGAGTAAGTCCTTGAATCGAGTCCATGCCTCGTAGAGGGTTTCGCCTTGACGTTGTTGGAACATCAAGATATCATTCCTTAGCTTGGTAGTTCTTCCCGGTGGGAAAAACTGAGCAAGGAAACGAGTGGTGAGATCATCCCAAGAGGTGATGGATCCTGCGGGTTGACGCTCTAGCCATTGACTAGCTTGGTCCCGCAAAGAGAATTGAAAGAGACGCAGTCGGGTCGTCTCTCGAGTGGCAACATCAAGGTCTATAGAATCAACGATTTTGAGAAAGTCCTTGAGATGTTGATTAGGATCTTCAGAACGAAGTCCATGGAATGCGCATCCGCTTTGCACCAACCGGATGGTGTCGGATCGCAAGGGAGTGACATTGGCTCCTTGAGTGAGCTCAATGGTGTTTCGATAGCCATGGTGGCTAGGACGGGAGTACTCTCCTAAAGTACGGGCTCTAGGAGGTGGTGGTGGGTTGTTGGGATCAAGGATATTACCATCTTCCATGATGTCGAATGGTAATGGTTACGAACAAAGAAACGAAGAAAATAGATAGACTAAAGAAAACCTAGAAAAAGAAAATAAAAATCTCACTAGAAAGGAATCTAGTGAGTAGACCTATAAAATAACAAATTCAACCTAAACAATAACTATTCCCCGGCAGCGGCGCCAAAAACTTGATGCGTGGTTTTGCAACCTTACAACAGGTTTTACCTCTCGAGGGATCTCAAGAGGCTTACAACCCCACCAGGCAGTGTACCTGACCGATGTAGTATAGTGTAGTGGTAAGTACGGGGGATTGATCGTTCTCCACAGGGAATAGTGTTCGTTAGGTATGAAAGACTACTCTAATAGGTCTAAGGGTGAGAGAAGATTCTTTTTATGTTTTTATATTTTTATGAAAGCAAGTAAAATCTCGGGTTTGAAAGAGTGGGCGGAATTAGTTGCTAGTCAACTAACCCAATTTACTACTAATGCAAATAAAATAAAATAACAGAAAATGAAAAGGTGGTAAAACTTATGTGGAGAGAAATGTGTTTACTTAGATTTCCTTACTCCCTAACTATCTTTCACCGGTTAATTAGTGTGCATTAATCGCATGGATGACGGGTGTATTCCTTAATACCAATCGTGGGGTGGCGTACGTACTTCCCCAACTCTACAAGCTCCTACTTCACTCCTATGTCAAGCCGGCTAGGAAGCTCCTAACATGGGATCACTAGAATTCGCTTGTGCATTAAATACAACCATAAAAACCTTAGTACGCATTGGTTCATGTTTCTTAAGACGTTCAAGCAAGTTACCGAATAGGAAGTTAGCCAGTTTTCTTAAGCCTAACATAGATGAACAATCATCCAATACAACTAATAACACACTAATAACCAATAATCAATAGCTAGGTTTCATTAGATCTAAGTAAACACAAGATAAATCTAGCCTAGCATGTTAAACAAAAGACAAGAACAAGATAGAATCAAACAACACATAGACATATTGAATGATTAATTGATAACTTATCTTCAATGTAACATGGAAGATCTCAAGGCAAAAAGCCTTGAAAAAGCTGCTAAATTCGTCTTAGGGTTTTCACACACAAAGTTCCCCAATAAGTTCCACACTAATGAGAAAAAATTGCAAAACTATATATAGACTTTCAGATCTGACGGCGTCACGTTATGGAGTGTGACGCCGTTACCTCGCCGCTTTTAGGGTTCCCGGATGGCCTTCTTGACGCCGTCCCTCTTTAGCTCTCCAAAATCCGTTCTGGCTTATCAAGGCTTGACGCCGTCAGACTTAGGGGTGACGCCGTCCCTCTTTAAATTAAGCCGTGACGACCTTGATCACATTAAAGCGTGACGCCGTCAGAATTCCATGCAAATTTCTCTGGCTTATCATGAGTAATTTTCACATCCACCACTTTTGCCAAGCCATGACGCCGTCCAGAACAAATCCTGACGCCGTCAAAGGTAATTTCCAGCACAATTTTGAGACTTTGTCGTTTTCTTCACTTTTATGCTCCAAAAACGTCCAAAATGCTTCCTTTTCCAGATTTCTTCTCAAAAGTACCTAAAATGACAAAAGGAACGATTTAGGGCAATATTTGATCAAATAAATACGATTTAGGGCTTAAATGACCCCTTAAAAGCGGTACACTTTTCGCTTCGTCACTTTACTAGGATAGCTTATGTAAATGGTCTAAAATACAATTTGATAAGTGTCAGTCAACTATGTGATGCGAAATACATAGTTCAGTTTGATGATAAACAAGGAATCATCTTCAATGCTAATAAGGAATTTGTCCTTATTGCACTGATTTAACAATTATAGTATATATTTTTCAAGGAAAACACACGTGGAAATATGTGTTAACCCGAGTCGTTTGTCCCGATGAAGATCGAATGGAATTTGTGTTCCCGGAACGTGATTCGTGTAGTGAATGAGAATAAAAGAGTGGTGATTTGTGATTTTATACTACGAACAATGAAATATGAAATAAAAACAACTAATTATGCTAATAAAACAATTAAACTAAACATATGAACTTAAAAACGAAATTTTGAATTTAAAAACGTTACGCGACGATTTATAAAACGTAAATAAAAGTGAAATTCTAAAATTTAAATCCTAAAAATATGAAAATAATTTTCCTAAATTAAAACTGATAAAAGAAAATTTTTGGAAAAAGAAAAATATTTTTTTTTACTTTTTAATAATTTTTTATGAATTTAAAACTAATTAAAACTATTTAAATGATTTAAAAATAGTAAAACTAATTAATAAAATCTGAAAATTTTTGAGTAATTTTAATTTTTAATAAGAAATTTAAGAAAAATAATTTCAAAAGCTGATGATGACTAAATAAGCTAAAACAGTGAATAAGCTAATAGGAAATAAGCTAAGAATAAGCACAGATAAGCCAAAAACTATAAAAAGTTAAAGACATGTAAATCTATCTACTGGAAGCTTAGTAGGACTGAAAATGGTCAAAACAAGACAAACAATAAGCTAGAAATAAGCTGAACAGCCCAAAATCAAATCAGAATCAAAAAGCCTATGGCACCTACTTTGCACCCCTGAATAAGCACTCCAATAAGCTGATTAGTAGCAACTTGAGGGGGCAAAAGCTAACCTATACTACTGAGTGTCAGAAAATCTCAAAAGCCCTCTCACAAACTACTAAAAGCTACCTTAATTGAGCCCAAAATCAGCTGAGATCAGAGACTGATCTGCTGATTTACAGATTGAACCATTTTAAGAGGCAGTTGCAGACCTAAAATTAATCCATTTAATAAGCTATAAGCTGTGATCCCAGACTTGAAACTAAATCTCCATACTACTGACTCTTTGTAAACTAAATTTCAAGCAAAAATTAAAAGTGAATAAGCAGTATAAGGCCACACAAAAAAAAACTGATAAAGCACAATAATCATGCAGGTTAAGGTCTGCTGAAACAGTGAATGAGTATTTGCAATTAAAACTTTCAAGTTTAACTGAAATGATACTTAATGGTTGCAGAATTACTTAAAACACTAATTTGCACTAAACTTATACCAAAAGCTACCTCAAAAACAAGCATCAGCTAATAAGAGCACCAATCAAGCAGTAATGATCCAAAAATTTTCCTAATCAACCATAATCCTAAAAAAAATGCTCAAAACCACTCAAAATCTGTCACAACCAGCTTGTATAACCTATTTTGAGTTTAATCAAATTCCACCTATTGAACAATGATCAGTACAAGTATCCTAATTCTAAAATCAGTCTCAAATCCAAACACCCCTACTCAAACACTGATCATGAACATGTAATCTAGAAACCATAAGCTAATCACCACTTACCTACTAGCTTTTATAGTAGAAAGAACAATCAGCCAGCATATGAATAAAGCAGAAACTAGGTTAAACTGATAGGACTCATAAAATGAGAATTTAAGCTAGAATAAGCACTAGTGACTGAAAATAAGCAATAATGTAATGAATTAACACTAGTGAGCCATAAAAGCTGTAAAACATTAATAAGAACTAATTTAAGCAGATTAACAATACCTTTGACCAAAAGTTAACTTTCATTTAAAAATCAAAATCCGATTACAAATGAGCTCTGGAAATTACATTAAACTAAAAACACAATAAGCTGAAATTAAGCTTCTCTGAATTAAGCCTAAATTACCCTAATAAACTACCCTACTATCTACCTAACTATTAACTAGCTAACTACTCCCTAACAGCCCCAAATCGTGAGAATGAGGAGGCTATTTATAGCCTTCCACCGAACCTTCCAGGGATTCCAAGCTGGCAATCCGTGGCATCCTCAGCTGCTAACCACCCTTGGATCTTTTCTTTCTTCCCACGCTTCATTCTTGGCCCTTAGATCAAAATAATGACGCGGCTCGACCAATCAACTGCTCACACGTGTCCCTTGTAGTGTCAGACCTTCCAGAAGCTTTTTAATCACGAGGTAATCATTTGTACGAGGGTAATTTTTGGGGTGCGGTTATTAGGGTTCTTGGTAAAATTAATTTGGGGATAATTTTTGGCGGTTGTATGCGTGTGAGGTGTGTGTGTGTTTAATTTTTATTTAGTGTGTTTGACTGTGAGGTATAGTTTTATTTGACCGGGTATAAAAGGTTTGGGTCGGGTTTAAAAGGTTAGGGTGTGGGCTGGGTAAAGTTTTAATTGGTGTGGGCTGGGTTAGAGTGAAAGGAGTGGGTTGTTTTTGGAACCGGATTTAGGACTAAGTTTTAGTGATTTAAGATTTGGTGATGAAAAGATACAAGGACCGAATGTGTATTTTTCTGAAATCAAGGGACCATTTCTGACATTTTTCCAAAGATGATCTAAGGGTTGGAGTTGACAAACTTTGATAGTGGGAGGACCATGGATGCCTTTTTGACCATTTTCTTCTTCCCGGTTCTGGTTCTTGACACTCTATCCAAATCTCGTGCTCGTTTTCCCGGTTCTTTGCTTAATTTTGTCCTTTTCTTCGATATCCGTGCCTGCATATGTAAAAACACAAAAACACAATATATTTGGCATTTTGGTCGGGTTTTTGGTCTTTTTGGGTCCGGTTTTGGTCTAGAAATGGTATGTGTTTAAGCACATACCAAAATTCCCCCAGACTAAGCTATTGCAATGTCCTCATGCAATGTTATAAAAACTCCCCATTTTTTCTTTTATTCTATTTTTGTATTTTTATATTTTTCTCATTATTCATGTGACGGCTTTTGTTGACAATCATTATCTTTCGATAATTTTTAGGGTCTTCGAGTAGGAAACACGACTCATGAAGAAGTGACCATATGGATAAAATTCGTCGTCCCTGATTTTTCACGAGTCCCCAAACTAAGCTTAAAAACGAAATCATTGTTATTTACAAGTTAGATTGCCAACACTACTCAGAAAGCTAATTGTGGACTTCTCGTTCCCAAATTCCTATTTTCCTCTATTTATTTTATTTTTGGAGAGAAATGAATTTCTTCAAATTCTTGTTTCGATAATTTTTAATCTGATAAAGATACCTAGTTTAGACGCTAAGTAGTTTCCAAATCTTCCCTCGAAAACCGTTGCATACAAAAATGAGGTCCACATCAAGGTCTCTGATTTAACACGATTTTGAGAATATCCCTTTTATTTGCGACCGAAACAACTCATCTACGAGTCCAGAGACGGAAGCCTTTATTAGGACACCCCCGGAGTCGAAGTTTGGCATTTTTAACATTATTAAGCACTTTAACGTATTTAGTCCTTGGCCCTTTATAACAATCACAACATCGGCTGCGAACCGGCAAGATGTGATAGTCTATTATGACCTTGGAATTTTTCCTCTGCCTTTATTAGAAGTCTACAACATCGGCTGCGAACCGGCAAGATGCAGAAAACTTTTTATGGCTTTGGATTATTATTAATATTCATTATTCATTATATATTTTGCCAAATCCCGAGTCCTACGGCTTTTATAACAATCCCAACATCGGTTGCGAGCCGGCAAGATGGAATAGTCTATTACACCGTAACACTGGCAGTACCTTGATGTGTACCCAACTTCCATAAGCAAGGATTTTCTAAGGAAGAAATAAAAACTAATTATCGCCAAAACCAAAATAGCTTTAATTATTCCTAAATTACTATTTTTGAGTGAAACAAGCTGATGGGAACAAAAAACCACAAATAACTTCGATGAGCTTTAAAGAGATCCAACTACTCCACGTTTAGCAATCTAACTTATGAACAACTCTATCATTTCTCGTTCTTCGCAAATTTAAAATCTTAAGTAATAAGATCCGCGAATGCTTAGCCTTATAATCAAGCCATGCATATATAAAGTCGAATACGGGAACTTGCAAACTCTTAAAAAGAATTCGCATTTTCTAGCTCCTTGTGTAAAAGACTAGCACTGGCTTATAGATTATAAACGGTTAAGGGGACAAGCTAGGGCTCAACACGCCCGGTCAAGTCAGAATTTTATTCCTACTCTCACCAGCGGAAAGTCAACAAAAATGTCAAAATTTATTATATTTTTGCAAAAATTTTTTAAATTTTTCTCATTTTTTTGGATTTTTTCAAATTTTGGAGGAAAGAACGGGGTTGCATGAGAAAATGGCAAAAAAAATGCAAGGCAAAAATCAAATCGCAAGATTACCCCCCCAGACTAAAACGAGACATTGTCCTCAATGTCTTAAAGGTAAGGGTTCTCCTACAAAAATCTAAGGCCGTTTATTAATTATGCCAAAAGATAGATGTAAACGATAAGATTTTAGGATATCGGATGAGCAGCGAATGATGAAACTCGAGTGGAGTGAAGGAAACTACGAGCACGAGAGTCTTCATCATCGGGCAATCCTGGACACATCACAGAAAACACGAAACACAAGATATGGAAGAGGGGATCCCTCCTCATGTTTTATTAGAAAATAGATAAGAAGATAGAATGATATGCATGGGGTGCCTCCCACGAAGCGCTTGTTTTTGGTAACCGAGTCACATGAGCTTGACTCGACCCCGAATTAATTTGTCCTTGGGGGAGCAAGTGGAAGAAATAATCTCAATCGGACTTTCGTTCAAGATGTTTGGATAAACACTGAAACATACGAAAGTTCCACTCCGATGAGATACCCGCAGCAGAAAAGAATGAGAAATGCCGGGGTCAAAGATGATATCTTCACTCACAAATGAGTGAAGAAGAGGAGAAGTCACCGGGTAGGTGAAGAAAGGGAGAAGGATCTTAATCACAATGAAGATCCATTCTTCATCAGCAAAAACCTCGGGCGGGAGGGTTGGGGTTAAATCATTGATAAGCAAACTCTTAGGATAGAGTACATCTCCCCCCGGGTCATGATCTTCCTCAAAATGAAAGTAATCATACTCCGGAGGAGGTATGATATAAGTCTTATGAAGTATGTCTTTAAGCTGGAGTTCAGGAAGGATATACGGAGGTGGGACATGTGCTGTACTTTGTGTGCTAGAAGTTTGCACCTTGTCCATTATTGTCTCCGTATCTGACTCAATATCAGAAAGAATTCCATCATCAGGTGGTTTAGCAGGAGGGCGAGGGGGTGATGGATCAACGTGTAATGACTCAGTTTTATGAAGTGAAAGGGGATCATCATTAAGCAATCTTTCAAGAAAAAGAATTTCCCCTTCCGAGTCATGGGAATCGTCAAGGCGAGGTATTGGTAAAATCAGCTCATCAAATGTAGAGTCCTCGTCCTCGACGTTCTCTAACCCTTCATCGAAAAGAGGATTAACTTTGCAAGAAGTATACTCATCATTGAATTCAAAAAGAGGGTTAGAGAAAATCCCGGAGGTAACTTTGGAAATTTCAAGAGAATCTCCACAAGATTGCAGATCACTTTCACCGTCGGATATTTCCTCGGACTCACTTGGGATTGGGACAAGGTTCTCAACATTGTCTAATTCCGTTGCCGGAATAGTGTCGAGATGCTCATCCCCCATTTTTAGAGAGTCCTCGGTTTCTACGGTCGGAAAGACGGGTGCTATTTGAGGGAAGGTTACCGGAACAAATCTCTCCTCGTCATCATCGGAATCATCGTCATAGTAAATTAAGCTCTCTCGAAATTTAGCTGCTCTTTCCTCGGCAAGTAATTCTTCCATGGACTTCCCGGGAGTATTAAGACTAGCCACTTGCTCTCGATATCGAACCACAAGTTTTTCAATTTCGCGCATTCCAACATGATTTGGATAATTGACGGGATTTTGTGGGGGTTGGTAATTGTCAAAACCGTGAGTATTATAGCAAGGATTAAGTTCATAGTAATTTTGACCCCACGGTTGACATTGATAATCATTATGAGGACCCCCACAATTTATACAAGAAAGGTTCGGCGTATCATTGAAATACGGTTCTTGCTCATAGAAGTTTTGAGGAGGGTGATTGAAATTGTTTTGAGGATAATCGGAAATGTTCGGATTAAAAGCATAAGCATATGAATTTTCGGCTTCCGAAGCACAAAACGAACAAAATCCATTGATCAAATTTCTACCACACCTCTCGCAAGTGCACCGCCGACACAGTAATCCAAAAAGCGGTTCTCCACAACCGACGCACGGGATAACCGATTCCATCAGAATTAAAAATATAGAGGATTAAGATGATAAGAATTAAACATTTTAGAGGATTAAAGAAGATTATTTTTGGGTTTTTATAAAAGAAAAAGAAATAAAATATTTTTGGATTTTTATATTTAATGAAAAATTAGATTTATTATTTTTTTGGTGATCGTTGATCAACCGTACTTGTTTCTTTCAAAACTACGCGCAGCGTGGCGGGAGAGAAGAATGGATCTCTCTTCGGTCTGCAATTTAATGTCAAGACCTCCTTAAACCCCGTAATTAGGTTGTAGTAAAGAAATAATCCAAGAAACGTTTAACTTCACGATCTCTTTTGTTGTTTATTCGGAATGGTTTACAACCGCCCTCCTTCAACGGAAGACCGAGGATGTTTATTAATGGTGAAAACACTTTAGGAAAAGTGTTTTTTAATTATTTTCTTTTTGTATTTTTTATTTTTTATAAAAACGATAACTTCCGAGGAAGGGTCTTCAAAACACGATTCGACGAACGAAATCACGAACTCACTTCAATCTTCCCCGGCAGCGGCGCCAAAAATTGATTTAACAATTATAGTATATATTTTTCAAGGAAAACACACGTGGAAATATGTGTTAACCCGAGTCGTTTGTCCCGATGAAGATCGAATGAAATTTGTGTTCCCGGAACGTGATTCGTGTAGTGAATGAGAATAAAAGAGTGGTGATTTGTGATTTTATACTACGAACAATGAAATATGAAATAAAAACAACTAATTATGCTAATAAAACAATTAAACTAAACATATGAACTTAAAAACGAAATTTTGAATTTAAAAACGTTACGCGACGATTTATAAAACGTAAATAAAAGTGAAATTCTAAAATTTAAATCCTAAAAATATGAAAATAATTTTCCTAAATTAAAACTGATAAAAGAAAATTTTTGGAAAAAGAAAAATATTTTTTTTTACTTTTTAATAATTTTTTATGAATTTAAAACTAATTAAAAGTATTTAAATGATTTAAAAATAGTAAAACTAATTAATAAAATCTGAAAATTTTTGAGTAATTTTAATTTTTAATAAGAAATTTAAGAAAAATAATTTCAAAAGCTGATGATGACTAAATAAGCTAAAACAGTGAATAAGCTAATAGGAAATAAGCTAAGAATAAGCACAGATAAGCCAAAAACTATAAAAAGCTAAAGACATGTAAATCTATCTACTGGAAGCTTAGTAGGACTGAAAATGGTTAAAACAAGACAAACAATAAGCTAGAAATAAGCTGAACAGCCCAAAATCAAATCAGAATCAAAAAGCCTATGGCACCTACTTT
>CP139507.1:27491956-27553509 GCA_021014915.2 Artemisia tridentata subsp. tridentata | reverse complement strand
CTTGAAAGTATTGCATATTTATACTCGTTTTTATCAGAAAAATTATTTCGGAAACAATGGCGCAAGTTTCGTAATTTTTCGAGCCCGTTTGATACACCTAATGGGCCCCACAAGCAACAAAGTAAAAGTATTACTACTTTGGCAATAATACCCCCTCCGCCCAATATTTTCATACGCACCCCTCGTTTTTTATTTTTGCCCAACTTTAGTCCCTCACTTACTATAAAAGGCTGAATTTTTTTTATTTTATTATAAAAACACACACACCCTCACTAAATTCTCTCTCTCTCACCACTCCTTCTTCTCCGGCGAGAATCCGGCATCCTCCACCGTCCGGCCAACCACCGTCGCCGGAATATTTTCCGGCGATACCTTTTCCTTGCCGAATCAATAGATCGGTGTATCTAGACCGTTTCTGGAGCTCTTAAGCTCGTGACGCGCCTCGCATCACCCTCACGCGCCACCCACCACCACTGCCGTTCAACACCGCCGCCACCACAACCTTCTCCTTCGTCCTTCTTGACGGTAAACACGCGCACGCGCCTCTTTTGTTTTATTTCTTTTATTTTCAGCAGACCCTAATCGATAATAATTAAACCATAACGATTTCGAACTAAAACTAAATAAAACCTTACGTTTTCAAATCAAAACCGTGTGGATCTACTTTTTAAACGCGTAACTCGTTGACTCGTCCGAGTCAACTCACGAGTTGAGTTGACTCGGAGCTATGTTTATTTATTTTGCGTTTATCTCATTATTTGCGTGCTTATATTCGTCGTTGTGTATTTATTTTCGTTGTCTGATATTTATTGGGTTGTGTTTTGTGGTAAGCCGAAGGGTATTGATCTCGCTAGGGTATTAGATCTGCTATTTTTTTTTCAATTGGTCGTGTCTCGTTGTGTATGTGTTTCGGCTAACAGTTAACAAGGACCAGGGTGTGTAATGGTATTGTTTATTGATTTCGGATTAGTAAGTAAACCCGTGGAGGGTAAATTGTGTTATTGTTTGGTTAACGAGACACCCTCGAAGGGTGAGCTCGTTTGGGTCGAGTCAACAGGAAAACCACCCACATAGGGTGTCGAATAGTTGTTTGCTCACGGTTCACGAACACACACCACGGGGTGTGTCTTGGTTTCGGGTTGTTTCCATTCACGAAGGGTGCGTTTCATCCGTCAATAAACTCTGCTTAGGAGATGGTTGTTCGGTATTGTTAGCTTGGTCTCGACAAGGGTCGAGCCTTATCATTAAAATGGTTTCTTCAAAATGTTAGTGTGCCTTGTCTTTGAAAAACTGAAAAAAAAAATGGTTGTTTGAATGGTAGCTTGGTCGACACTTCGAGTCGAGTCGAGTCGTGTCGTGTCAATAAAACGTCTGGTCAAAATGAATTAGCATGTTTTGACTTCCAAAAGCTGGAATTTGTAATGTGTCTTGCATGTGTTGTGAGTTGTGTTTGGATTTGACACCGGGCCTAAGCCCAACTGTCCCATATAATTGTGTTTGTGTAGAATTGGGCCGAAGCCCAAGGTATTATGGTTAATAGTGGTCATTGGCCCAAGCCTAGTACCATTAAGTGTGCGTTTGGTTTATACCTTGGTCCAATAAATTTTAAGTGTGTTATTATTTTACTCTTACTTGATCGTATACTAACTTAACGAGATGTGCTGCGAACCGCCGACAATAGATAGCAATACACATAGAGAAAACACTGCAATAAAAACTAACATCAGTATAGTGTTATATTACAGTCGATAGTGGTTTAGACGTTTTTTTAAAGCAAACAAAAGTTAACATGTTATTGAACCGTGGCACTTGGATCTTCAATCATTTACGGACAGTTGGTTTTGGTTTTTTTTGCTGCATTGCTTGCATCCTCTCGCTTGTTATCTGTTAAGATTCGTCTTCGAGCAGATGTCCTCAGTACTTCTACCTTTGTTGCTTGGTCTTGTAAATGGCTAGTAGCCTCTATTGTAGTTGGAGTGGTTGCTTGTAAAAGTGCAGGTGAAGCAGGAGTAACCGGAGGTTCGGAAGTAGTACCTGACAGAGTTCAGTTAATTATCATGGAAAAAAAAGTTACTGAGTGCACGAAACAGACAACAGCTTGTGAAATTACAACCTTCCTCAGTTGGTGATTCGGGTTCAGCTTCTGTTAGCAAGGGAATGTTTTGTTCAGTTGGTGGCAGTAGATGTGGACCAGTTTCCATCACGCTATCAAGCACATAACTCTGATTTTCTTTTGTAGAATCTGGGGAGAAGTGTAGCTGAAACAAATGCGTGGTTCCTTCGAGGGCTGCTAAATGTGGCGGGACTGTATATGCATCGGTGTATCCTTCTTCTGAGACAACTTTGTTGACTTCTGTAACTATTGAATGTACCTCATTACTGAAGCATGTTAACGTCAAAACTCCAGTGTTGTCGGAAATCAATAGTCTAAAGGAATAACTGCATAGGTATTAAACATAGGTGACTTCATTAGACAATATTAAGAGGTTTTTTTTTGTTGCTTATAAACTGTGTTTAGTTACTTGTACCTGTAATCATTCGGCTGTGTTGGAGCTGGCATCTCACACTGTGCATGTGGGCGGTCATCAAAGATTTTCCGCCTACAGTCATGGCATCTGCGGTAGAACCATGGTATGCCAACAACGACTTCTTCAATTGTTGCAACGACTGTGAATCTAACATTCTGTAAAAGGTAGCTATACATTAAAATAGTTACATGGCAAATACAAAGCTAGTAGTTGCAAGTTTGATAGAAGTACTTACTGTTTGGTTTCTTGGATCTTCTCGCAGAAGCTCGTCTATTGTAACTCTGTTTCTTCTCTTTTCATCTTCTATGTTATCGTAGCTGTATGTGCGTACATTCTGTATGACTGGTGGCGGGAGCAACTGTTCATACCTGTAAGGATATTTCAACTTAGTTTGATGATTCAAAAGTTAGGCGTATGTGTTATAAGAGAAGGAGAGCAACTGACATGCTTAGTATGTAATCTGTTTCAGGAATAGGAGGGTTGAAATAGTAGTAAGTTGCGGGTGTGCTGGATAGCTGCAACCCTGCATTTGTTTGTGGCTTTGTTAGAATCTATTCTGTTAATATCTTTGCAACGTGGGTCTATGGCAATGGTGGTACCTTTGTATGTCTTCACCCAGCATGAACTGACAGCCATAACGGTTGGTTTAGGTTCTTTTTCGTAGGCACTGATGCTAAATTCGTGAGCTTTCTCATTCCAAAGGGTGAATCTGACAGTGTC
Organism: Artemisia tridentata subsp. tridentata; assembly: GCA_021014915.2. NCBI lineage: Eukaryota > Viridiplantae > Streptophyta > Magnoliopsida > Asterales > Asteraceae > Artemisia > Artemisia tridentata. The sequence goes on along the minus strand of CP139507.1, from coordinate 27,550,261 downwards.
ACCTCTGCATATGGGAAAATATGTTAGCGAGGTGTTATTTAGAATGGCTGTCATTAAAAAAAGAGTATGTATGAAGGGCTGTTATTCAAAAAATAGTTAATATGATTAACTCACTCTAGGTTACGAAGTATGATGTCTCTCCAGACAATTTGTTTTGTGTTGGGTGCCTTTGGTTCACGGATATCACCAACAGAAAGGACACATGCTATGTAATCTTAAGTGACATAATGTGTAGTTATACTATTTTGTATTGTGTGAATGCTACTAATATTAATCTGTACCTGTTAGTATTACAGTGTTTTTGTCTGCACGCTGATGTAACTGGGTGTATGTGGCAAAGTTGAAATGATGTAGTGGAAAGCTGGTTCCAGTATAGGGCTGAACATCGGTGACCCGGCCTAATATCAAAGTGAAGTGATTAGGTAATGTCTACATCCATTTTTTCGTGTCTAGAAGACCGAATCCGGTGATTGTGTATGTAGCATTGATTTGAAGGATGTTATCAAATCTTGTTTTTTCGCGGCCTTCTGCGTTTGCCTGTATGGCGCCACCCTATAATATGAAAGAAAAATACAAATATCAAGAATTGGAAATTTAATGTGTATTAAAAGGCGTGATGGAGACTAACATAACCTGCTGATCAAGTAATATAACGCTCAAGGTTGGCTGTTTTATTCCTCTGGTATCTGTAACTGTCCATTTGCGATATACTCGTACGCGTATTGCTTTCGCTACGTCTGATGGTTTGAGATTAGCAACTCCAACAATTTCAAGATCTGTTGCTGGCCTTTTTCCTACAGATCTTGTTATTGTTGGCAGTGAAGTATCATCCGACATTTTCCTGTATTATAATGATGCAGTGATAGATGAGATCATATTTAAATAGGTGTAATAACTAAGAAAAGGCAGTTGTTAGCGAAAATGCATAACCAATAAACTGTAGCCAAGCAACCAACATATGAGAGTTGGTGTTAGCAGGAGTCAGTCCAGTACAGCTTTACCTTGGTTCGATAAATGTATGGGTATTACATGGGAAGAAATATATGGTTGTGGTCTCCGTAAAGTACATGCGAAAGATGTCTCTGAAGGTATCCATTCTTAGAACATCATAAAAGGGTGGGCCTATTCTCTTGTTTATAGGACCATACATGTAAATGGCAAATCAGATGTAGCCAAATCTGTGTCCGATTTCTCATCAGTATAAGCATGGCGTTGGAATGTGTGTGACCCTATATGGGCTCATTGAGCTAGCCTTTTGACAGTACGTAACAAAATCTGTCACAATATAACTAACATAGATATAATCCGCAAGGGTTAAAATAAGAGATTAGATTGTATATAGGTTTAGTCACCTGGCGTTGGAATGTGTGCGACCCTATATGGGTTCATTGAGCTAGCCTTTTGACAGTAGGTAACAAAATCTGTCACAATATAACTAACATAGATATAATCCGCAAGGGTTAATATAAGATATTAGATTGTATATAGGTTTGGTCACCTGCGATTTAGTAACAGGATAAAAAATCTGTAAAAATATAGGTAAGAAATATAGTAAAATATTAGATGCTATATGAGTTCAGTCTGTAAAAACAGAACTGACTGTATATGGGTTTACTTACCTGTGGTTTACCAATATATTACCGTGTGCATGCGGTTCCATCAGAAAGGTAAGGGAATCAGATTTGAGAGAATCTGTTTATTAGACACTATGCGGGTTTACTGGTCTGTGCGTTGTTAAGTGCACGTAAAAGAAGTCTTTGTAGGTATGGTTTCTTTTCCTGTCTATAGGACCGCACATATAATTGTTAAATCAGATGTAGCAAAGTCTGTGTCTGATTTTTTGTTAGTATAAGCATGGTGGTAGAATGCGTGTCACCCTATATGGGTTTGCTGAACTGGTGTTTTGATAGCAGGTAACAAAATCTGTAAGAATATAAATGACATAGATAGATTTTGCAAGGGTTAAAATAAGATATGAGACCCTATATGTGTTTAGTTACCTGTGCTAATCAGTAATAGGCTAACTAAAGAAAACATCTAAAAGTATAACTGATTCTATATGGGTTTAGTCACCTGTGCATTAGGATTAGGAAGCAAAATATGTTTATTGGATCCTAGCTGGGCTCAATGTTCAGTTATTTGTGATTCAGTAATAAAGGAGAAAATCTGTAAAAATATAGCTAACAAATATAGCAACATAATAGACGTTGCATGCAACAAATATAGCAACATAATAGACATTACATGGTGCCAGTAATGTGCTAATCAGTAATAGGCTAAGCAAAGAAAACATCTAAAAATACAACTGATCCTATATTTCTTCCAGAGAAAATTAGTGTTTGGTTCAGCCCTATACAATGTCTAAGTATTAGAATAATATATTCTGTTTGCTGTATATGTGGTTGAGTCATATGCACAAACACTAATACAGAAATGTGAAAGAATATGTGCAATGTGTTTGTTATGAATAAGACCTGGGTTCTGATAATGGTTTCTAAAAAGTCCCTGTAGACGATATTTTTTGTTGTATTCGGTGGTCTGTTGAGCTGATCTTTGATGAGGATTTTTAGCCCGTCAGGAGATGTGGCTCTTGAAATTGCAACGTATAACTGGCCATGGCCAAAAATGGGTTCTGGTAAGTACACACCGATCTTGTTGAGTGACTGGCCTTGGCTTTTGTTGATGGTCATTGCGTAGCATACTTTGACCGGGAACTGCTTCCTTTTGAATATAAATGGCAGATGTTCGTCTCTGTTGAACAGCAGAATTCGAGGAAGAAATACTTTTTGTAGTATGCGAGTACCGGTAACAATTCTGACTTCGATAACCTTAGCAAGCATCTGTGTTACGATCATGCGTGTCCCATTACAAAGACCTCCAGTCAAATTCAAGTTCCTCAGCAACATAACAGGGGCGCCTATTTTGAGTTCAAGCTTATGTGGCGGAATTCCTGTGAATGATAGCGTGTTAAGGTACTCTGCTGGATATAGTAATTCTGTGGCTCCTCCATCATTTCCGCGTGGTATAGCTTCATCGTTACTTGTATATACATGACTGGGAGCACATAACATTTGCAGGATATCTGAGTTAATAGCGTCGGCAGTTTCATTTTTTGGACAAACAATTGCTCTTTCTTGCAAGGATTCGGCAGTTGGTGATTGAAGAATGGCGTCAGGATATATGAATCGTATAAGTTGCATCCTTGCGTTATCACTATCTGGAATACAATACATATCGGGTATATGTATCCATGAGGTATCCTGGGGATCTGATTGATCTGGTTCACCAATAACACCATTCCCTATGTTGACTAACCATTCAGAAAATGCTGCAGTTGCAAGCAATTGATGGGAAGGCGTCTCTGTTCTTTTCAGCCGCATATTTTCAGTCAACAGATGAACTCTGAAATGTTTCCACAGATATGATTCAGTGATACATGAGGAAATAATTTGCTGTTTTGTACCTTTTTTCTTTACCGGTAAAGTTTGTCTGAAATCTCCACCGAGGATCACTGATTTATTGCCAAAAACAGCTGTTGGTGTATCTAACAGATCTCGCAAGGTCCGGTCAAGGGCTTCAAAACATTTACGATCATTCATAGGCGCCTCGTCCCAAATTATCAGATCTGTTTGTATCAATAAGTCAGACAGCTGAGTATGTTTTTTAATAGTGCACATAGACTCATTCGTGACATCTAGTGGCAACTTAAACCTTGAATGAGCAGTGCGGCCTGATGGTAACAACAATGAAGCAATCCCAGAAGAAGCCACTGCAAGAACTATCTTTCGCTCTGCTCGTAGGGTGTAGATTATGCTCTTCCATACAAAAGTCTTTCCAGTGCCACCGTAACCATATACGAAAATTAGCTTTTGTCTGTTATCTCTTACACCTTCGAGAATAGCATCAAACAGTTGGCGCTGCTGAGTATTGAGATTTGGTACCAAACGATCTCTTTCAGCGGTCATAGCTTCTGTGTCATAGCTCCGCTCTTCCATAACTGTTCTGTTTCGCAGAATCTGTAGCAGGCGGCGTGCAGGCAGGTGGATACCAAAATCTGTAACCGATTTCCCATGAGACCTAAGAATAGGTTCCAGCTCGTAGAGGATCCCATTTTGCAGCTCTTCATCAGTCAAGCTAATTCGGGGCATCTGGAACAGCTGTGATAAGAGTGCAGGTATATCATCACTCATAAGCCTCCAGTGCTTATTCCAAAGAGAGACTGGATTAGTAACATCACAGAAGATAAGAATTTGAGAGAACAGTTGCCGCATTTCTGCTGCTGTAGCTGTTAAGGCTGCTTCTAAAAGAGCAAGCGACCATTCTCCGTCATCTGCTAATAAACCCATTGCTTCACACGCTGATCTATTACTTGGATAAAGGCGGCCTTCGACTGTACGTATAGCAGAGAACGATGCACACCCCTTCTGGTGGCAAAGTAAAAGCCTTTGGTAATACAAATCACCAGCGCTAGGATGTATGTATGCTAACCTACCAATCGAAGGCTTGTTAAGGTTTCGTCTAGGCGACCAAAACTTTTGAGCATGATTCCAAACAAATTCAGAAGGAAAGTCTAGATATGTCAGATGGTGACCAAGTGTAGACCGAGCATTAAAATCTAACCACTGTGTTAGGGTGGTTTTCTTGTTACTTGGATTTTCAGCAACAGAGTGTAAACTTTCATTTGCTCTGAAAGTTACACGCTGCATATTTTCAAGATGAACAGCCAGTATTTGCACAGCCGGATCTCTGTAGTGAATATCGAATCCTAGCAATCGCCAACAGGCCTCGTGTGGACCAATGTATCTCGCATCTAGATAATTGCTTATCTCATCAATTCTAATTGCAGGTGGCTGGCTTGTTGAAGGCGCGTTTCTAGTGGATCTTGTTATCTGCGTGACAACTCGGTCTGTGCCTTTTGAAATATACTTGAATAAGTACTTAATCAACGTTGTCCATTCACAATATTCTACATTGATGTGCGCATAAAACCTGGTAAGAAGCATCATATTATATGGCACGACATAGCTATTATCCAACTCAACGTTTTGGACAGTAGTAATGTCTCCCGAAGGACGCCTGCGATAATGTACATAGCCGTTTTTGTCAATAGAAGTAGCATCAGCATATGGTTTAGGAAACCCTTTTGTACATGAATCAGTTCCCTTCATACATGGCGCTGATCTATTTGCTATGCCACATGGACCATGCATCATAAACTCGGTAACTATTCGATAACCTTCTGGGTCAACATGTCTACCAGGTAATTCAGCCGATATATATCGGTCGATATCTGCATGTGAATGTACTCTTGAAGCTTCTTTTATCCACAACAACAAATGACAATGTGGTAGGCCACACTTTTGAAATTCAACCGTGTACAAAACTGAAAAGTTAAACATAAAAACTGAATCAAATATAATGTAAAGGGTTTATGTATAGGTACATATTAATAAAAACTGAAACTTACTCGCTGCAACTGGTCCAAATGGTCTTCCGTCACGCAGATACGCAATCAGAAGATGAATTTTCTGCTCGAAAACTCGGTCGACAACATCTGGCCTATCAGCAATATTAACGTGTGGAAACTGTTCCATATATTCTGTAATTTCTGGCCATTTAACATTGCATGTAAATGTGATGAAGAAAGATGGGTTTCCATAAACCCGGCAAATTGCGAGTGCATCAAGATAGTGGCTGTACATATAGCGTGGGCCACCGACGAATGATGCAGGAAGGATTGTTCGCATTCCTACATTTGAACCATTCCGATCACCGCGTGCAATTGCATCATACACCCCTGAAAGGTAATCGTTTCTGATATCATTCTGGTGTTCACGAATGTAATCTAATCGATATTGTTCCACACTACAATAAGCTGTGACTACATATTGTTGAAAGAGCCTTCCGGACCGTGTCAGCAGACTATATTCCTCAAAGCGATCATGCAATTGATATGCATAGTACATCTTCATTGACATCTTTTTGGTTTGTTCCACTGTTTGAGTATCCGGGTTCCATAAACGTAGGCCAATGTGGAATCCATCTTCTCCGAAAACGAAAAGTAGAGGAAACTGGAATGACATATAGCAAGGATGCAATTTGCTAACTCTTTGCGGTTGGCTTGAACGTTGCTGAATAACGATATCAAACTCAGTCCCTGTATCAGGACCTCCTTCATAAACAATAGCTCCAATAGAATCGCCAGAAGGCAGCTCATGCTGTCGTGAACCCTTCAGTGCAAATAACCGTATCTTGAAGTCAGGAATGTCTTCAGCATTCAGAAGGTTTCTTGCTGTCCTAAATAAACGAACCAACTCATTGTGCTCATCCAGAACCTGAATCAACCCATTAACAATTTCTGGCCTTAAAGTTTGACCGCCATCTTCAAAATGAGTTAAACGATTCTGTATTTCATTTTGTGTATCAAAGATGTATAACTGCAAGAAACGTGGGTCAGTTTCTTCAGGCGGACAAAGAGAGCCTATCCAATGATAAATCTGCCCCGATATTTTGAAGACATACGGGCCACGGCCTCTGTTTACTGATTCATCGGTTTGAGCTCCTAACGAAGTCATAGCAAACATTGAGTTATAAGCTCTGACGTTCTCCATGAAATGGCGGTCTGTGAACAATTGCTTGATATATGCAGGGTATTCGGATTGACGCCGCAAAACTACCTGACCAGCCATGCAACATCTGTGATAGCTAGGGGATGCACGGCTTCCATGTTTGATCCTTTCTTCAAACCAAAAAAGTGCCTTGCAATGACGACAGACCCTGTTACATGCCCCTAAAGACACATATGTATCTGGTGGTCCTGTAAAGGCATTAAAAAAAAACTATATAAAAATGAAGGTTAAAAGGAATAAAAGAAACAGAAACAACGTTCCATATAGCAAGGAAACATAATTAATAGTCCCTGTGCGTTGGCGGTTAACACCAGTTCTTTGTATTCTCGCTGTTCGTCTAGCACTCGATATAGGATTTGTAACCGTTTGAGAAATGGTAGGAGGAGTAGAGGACGGAGTTTGAAAGTGTGCATTATAATTAGAAGATGCAGTAGGAGCAGGGTCAGATTCAACTGCAAAAACAGCAACAAACGTTAGCTACAGATAAAAGTCCCATATAGCAATAAAACATAACTAATACTACCTGTGTGTTGGCGGTTAACACCAGTTCTTTGTATTCTCAATGCTCGCCTAGCACTCGATACAGGATTTCTAGCTGTTTGAGAAGTGGTAGCAGGAGTAGAGGGCATATTTTGAAAGTGTGCATTATAGGTAGAAGATGCAGCAGGAGCAGGTTCAGGTTCAACTGCGAAGACCAACAGTGAAAGTTAGACACAGGAAACGAAAGCAGAAGCGTAAAAAAGGGTGCAAAAAGCAATAAAATACAGACATATACAAATGATAATAAGAAAATGTACAGCACCGGTTTTTGCCGACAGTGATACATCATCTACCTTCTGTTTCCCTTTTCCAGCAACATCCGTTCGATCCGAGACACTACATCGATAACCTTCATGGCGCTCATTAATTGATATACCATTGGAACATCTGCTAGGAATTGTGGAAAGAAAATCGTTGGTAGTATAAGACAAAGAACTGTCACTATCCATGAATTCAGCAACGTCACACGGAGGAATCATTATACTCTCGCAAAACGAATTTGGCATATCAACCGTTAGGAAGCCACTACCAGTATTAGAATCCGAATGCGGGCGTATATCTGTTGGCATATCTCGTATGAAAAAAAAGCGACGTAAGTAAACATAGGCAAATAATGAAAAAGGAAACTGAAAGATAAAAGATACAGAACATTACCAGAAGAGCTGGTAGTTGCCAAATGCATTGAAACAGGCACACCAATATGACATGGACCTGCAAATAAGAGATGCGGTTAAATAATTATACGTACGAACAAAATACAAATATAAAGAAACAACAATAAAAAAAGATACGGTACCAGTTGCTGCTGACAGTGGGATGTGATCCATATTTTGTTTCCCTTTTCTGTCGGTACTTGTAGAGAGCGGAAAGGCACGTACACAGTCCTGACGAAGTTTATTAATCGCTATACCATCCGAAGATTTTGTAGACACACCAGGGACAGCGTTGATAGTAACGGAATCATGTTCCAAGGGATCGTTACAGCGTAAGGAATCGTCAACACACATGAATTCGGCGAGGTCACATGCAGGAAGCATTATACTTTCACAAACTGAAGTAGGCGTATCAATCATAAGAAACCCGCCACCGTTGTTAGCATCTAAATCAGCGGCCACATCTATAACACCACCAGGGAGCAGCCCTTCACCAAGATCACAGCCAACAGACCCGTTTCCTTCTAATGATTGGTTACAACTATTTCTACGGACACCTTTAGTCTTACTCCTCATACTTAACAAATAACTATATTTTTAGTTATGGGGCAAGGTTTTATTCCGATTTATTAGGGTTTTACTCTTATGACAAATTACACAAACGAAAAATCGCATAAATCATTACAACCACCTATACAGATAAGGCGACTACTGTTTCTCACTACTATTCATCACAAATCAAACAAACCGTAGATCACACAGATGATCACAAAACAGGCGGTATAACTACACACAAAGCACAACATACTACAAATGACACAAATCACTACAACCACTTAATGAAAAACTACACAGTTGACCACAAATCACTACAAATCGCTATAAACAAAGTGCAAACAAAAAAATTTAAACAAACATACGAATACACAAACCTAACGTCTTCTGATTCGGCGCGACAACAGGCTTCAAGTCCTCCAAAGCTGAAGAATAAAAAAATAACCAAATAAATAAATAAATAAGGCATCAACGGCTAGATCGTAAGAAGCAAATAGACAAACCACAAACGTATGACCCTCCGGCAAAGTTAAATCGCAGCAGCAGCCGATGAAAGTTGACGAAGAAGATCTGTACAACTACCGAGAAAACCACAGGGAAGAGACACGTATAAATCTCTAGCGCATTCTATCATTTGTTAGAATCGGGAAAAGGCTAAAAGAAGCGAGGGAACAAACGAAAGGCGAAAACCTTCATGGCGCTCATTAATTGATATACCATTGGAACATCTGCTAGGAATTGTGGAAAGAAAATCGTTGGTAGTATAAGACAAAGAACTGTCACTATCCATGAATTCAGCAACGTCACACGGAGGAATCATTATACTCTCGCAAAATGAATTTGGCATATCAACCGTTAGGAAGCCACTACCAGTATTAGAATCCGAATGCGGGCGTATATCTGTTGGCATATCTCGTATGAAAAAAAAGCGACGTAAGTAAACATAGGCAAATAATGAAAAAGGAAACTGAAAGATAAAAGATACAGAACATTACCAGAAGAGCTGGTAGTTGCCAAATGCATTGAAACAGGCACACCAATATGACATGGACCTGCAAATAAGAGATGCGGTTAAATAATTATACGTACGAACAAAATACAAATATAAAGAAACAACAATAAAAAAAGATACGGTACCAGTTGCTGCTGACAGTGGGATGTGATCCATATTTTGTTTCCCTTTTCTGTCAGTACTTGTAGAGAGCGGAAAGGCACGTACATAGTCCTGACGAAGTTTATTAATCGCTATACCATCCGAAGATTTTGTAGACACACCAGGGATAGCATTGATAGTAACGGAATCATGTTCCAAGGGATCGTTACAGCGTAAGGAATCGTCAACACACATGAATTCGGCGAGGTCACATGCAGGAAGCATTATACTTTCACAAACTAAAGTAGGCGTATGAATCATAAGAAACCCAACACCGTTGTTAGCATCTAAATCAGCGGCCACATCTATAACACCACCAGGGAGCAGCCCTTCACCAAGATCACTGCCAACAGACCCGTTTCCTTCTAATGATTGGTTACAACTATTTCTACGGACACCTTTAGTCTTACTCCTCATACTTAACAAATAACTATATTTTTAGTTATGGGGCAAGGTTTTATTCCGATTTATTAGGGTTTTACTCTTATGACAAATTACACAAACGAAAAATCGCATAAATCATTACAACCACCTATACAGATAAGGCGACTACTGTTTCTCACTACTATTCATCACAAATCAAACAAACCGTAGATCACACAGATGATCACAAAACAGGCGGTATAACTACACACAAAGCACAACATACTACAAATGACACAAATCACTACAACCACTTAATGGAAAACTACACAGTTGACCACAAATCACTACAAATCGCTATAAACAAAGTGCAAACAAAAAAATTAAAACAAACATACGAATACACAAACCTAACGTCTTCTGATTCGGCGCGACAACAGGCTTCAAGTCCTCCAAAGCTGAAGAATAAAAAAATAACCAAATAAATAAATAAATAAGGCATCAACGGCTAGATCGTAAGAAGCAAATAGACAAACCACAAACGTATGACCCTCCGGCAAAGTTAAATCGCAGCAGCAGCCGATGAAAGTTGACGAAGAAGATCTGTACAACTACCGAGAAAACCACAGGGAAGAGACACGTATAAATCTCTAGCGCATTCTATCATTTGTTAGAATCGGGAAAAGGCTAAAAGAAGCGAGGGAACAAACGAAAGGCGAAAAACGGGAGCCCACAGCCCAAAATCGAGCCCAACACTGCTACAACAACTGTAGCAAAACTCGACGCTCCATTATATATAGAGTAATCTTTATCTTGTTTTGTTCTTGTGATTGATGATGATTGGATGCTATTGAAGTGATACCAGTGATTTTGTCACCAATTCATTTTAATTGTAAAATTATTGTAATAGATTAGTGATTTGAATAATTTATTGTAACCGTTATTGGATTTACGGTATTAGTATAGGATTTATTGTATGATTTTAGACAAGGGACGGAAGAATATATTAGACTCGTTGAGCTTAATATATTTGGACCCGAACGGACACAAATTATCCGATAAGCCGAAAACTAATATATACGCGAATGATAACGGTATAAGAACTTGATTAAAACTTGAATAAAAACTTATAAAAATTTAATAATAAAACTTGATTACAATTAATCATGATAATTCAGTGACGTAAACGGAAAGTGTTATGTCAAGAATTATAAAACCTTTCAACTTTATAAACTTATATACAATATCAGATTCCTATAAAACTTATATAACTCGATTTATTCAAAATCATATAAAGATTACATTTTGGGATACGGGTAAGCATCCAACTCATTCACCGACTTATCTTTAGTCTTATATTCTTTCGAGATCGTTTATTCGTTCATTCTGGAGTCTATTCATTTTGGCGTGAGTTACCGTTTGATTGTACAATTTACAACTTCCACCCGAGAACGTTTTATTCCTTTCATTTATTCCTTTCGAATTGATTAATTGTATTTCGTCGATCCTTATCATCTTAACGTGATTTAACCTTGAAACGATATTTTCCAAAAACCACACGAGATACAAATGTTTACTTCTTTTATCGCCATTGAAAACTAAACTCTTTTTATAATTAAAACGAGTATTCAACGAACACTACATAAATTACTTGAGAATTATTTCTGAAACATGTTACTTACTAGGTTGTGCTGATCCAGTACCGTCGTGCTCTACTTTTGATATTGTTGTGCCTTTACTACTTGATGTCAGTTGTGATCTTTGTGAATGTCTTGCATTGCTGCATACTGAGGTGAGTTCATAGCCCCACTTTTTCTTTGCTTAAACTGTTTTATAAGCTACTTGGGGTGAGATACATGCTACTGTTTTGAATATGATCACAATTGTTTGAAAACTATACATTGAACTGAAAACTATGTTTTCTGCAATCTGAAACTGTATTTGAGCTGAAACAACATTTATACTTTTCTGGTACTGTGAGTGAAGCAGTAGCCACTTTGCGAACCACCTGATAAGCACTAAGTACCTTCCTTGCCAAAAGCAAGTCCCTCGATCATGAACCATTAATCACCTGCGGGTGAGCGCGATTATAGTTTATAGGCCTATAGGATTTGACCATCCCGCCATGTTGACTAAGGTCGGTCAGCATGTGATGTACTATAATTGAGTTACTAGGTATCTGGAAAAATACCTACTTTGGGGGCAACTATTATGATTATGAAATTTCACGGTTACTGTCGACTTACGCCAGGGTTACTGGCGCCGGTTAACACTTTGTGTGTCATGAGCTTAGTGCATGGTAATATCTGAACTTTCGGACGTATAACAACGTAGCCCACTTTCTTGAAAACTTGAATTATTGTGATCAACTATTTTATTTAAACCTATGAATTCACTCAACCTTTGTGTTGACTTTTAGCATGTTTTATCTCAGGTGTTAAATCATTTTCGCTGCATATCTTACCTTCGGAGGAGCTTGGCGAAGGGCATAGCATGGTCATAGAAAACTCAGAAAACTATTTGGGACCACTCTAAACCCTTTTTATGAAACTTATTTTCCGCACTGTTGGGAACGCATTTTACAAGTATTCAAGGCTTGGCCATTTCGTTAATTAGGTTGCAAAGTAATGGACTCTATGTTAGCTAAATAGTCCATGGCTCATTAGGAGTCCATGGGCCATGTGGCCTTGTTTAAATCTTCTAGAAACATTGGATGCTAATGTCGCCCTAATTTGTGTCTATAAATAGGGTGCTAGTGTCCTCATTTTATTTGTTGGTTTATGTTCATTTGTACCGAACCTTTGCTAGTCAATCGTATGAATATAAGTCATCCATTCTCTTCTCTTTATTCTCTTCATCTCATTCTCTAATCTCTCGTTATTACTTATACGTTTTATAGATATTGTTTAAGTAGTTGTTACGTGGTTAGTAGCTTGTGTTAAAGTAATATTAGGGACCATCAAGTGGTATCAATCGCCATAAGATAATTAGTTGTGTGTTTTTGAGTAGTTTACATCGTCATTTACTAGCTTTTACGTTTGGTTTAGTAGATTTACGTTTAGTTTTGTGGTAAAAACGACTCAAACATCTCATTTCTTTCACTAACTTTCGCACTTGTACAAGTGAAAAAGTAATCATAGTGAGTAGAGATTAGATTTCTTGTCGAAAAATTGAGTTCTAGTAGATTTCTGTTCGTGTTTTAATAGATTAACGCTAGTTTTTTCACTCGTTGCTACTTTTCGAAATTCACCAAAGCTTGATTTAGACGTTAAAGTTAGTAACTTTCTTAATATTTACGTGTTAGTAAACGTTTTGAACCAAAAACATTCGGTTAAAACATCAATTTCTATCGCAATTCTGCTAACTTATCGAAATTGCCTTTTCTATCGCAATTTAGATAATTTATCGCAATTGTTAGTTCTATCGCAATTTAGAAAGCTTATCGCAATTATCAATTTCTATCGCAATTGCTTAACTTATCGCAATTCTTGGTCTTATCGCAATTCTTGGATTTATCGCAATTCTTGGACTTATCGCAATCCTCAGGCTATCGCAATTCAGATTCCTATCGAAATTGGCAGAGTGTGAACAGTGTTATCGCAATTGTTGTGAACAGTAATTGTAACAATTCGCATTTTCAGGTTAATTTCTATTCCCAAAATTTTACTATTTATTTCACTATTCATTTTTACTATTCACTTGCACTATTCATCCTTGAAATTTTTATTTCATATTCTCGTAAGTTAAATTATTTCCATGATAAAGTGAAAGTTTGACGCTCGTCGGGTCATTTTCGCAAAAGTTAATAAGAAACTATACGTTTGGTTTAAACGTCGTTTAAACATCCTGCACATAACGAAAACCAACTGCGCCAATTTTCCTCGCATCAGATTAATTCTTAGTACACTCACAATCAATTAGGGAATTTTTGATATTAAGTCAAAATGTTACCAAATAGACCCTGTGTCTTACAGAACTAAACTTGCGTTTTAAGCACTTTTACTTATCCACAACCTTAGCCTATACCTGCACTATATTTTCTAAGACGTTTAGAAGCTTTCACATTTTTGGAAAAGTCAACATATTTTTCCTCCTCCTTTGACCATAAAATCATTCCTTGATTTTTAACACTTACGGTTTTAGGTCTAAAGAACGTTTAACACCAAACGACACTAGAATAAGTCTAGCCTAGACATTTTAAGTCTATTAAATTCATTATAATCATATTAGAAAAGTTACATTTTACTTTTCTCAGTTTTACGCAACTTTCGTACGTTTTATGTTTTTACGCGTTTTAAACCTACGTTTCCAGCGTTAACAACATTTTCGCGACCCATTAAACTTATCACTCATTTTTATAAGATAATAATGAGTATATTGACAAGTTTAATCATTTCTATAAGTTTCATATTTTTACGATACCCGGTTTTACGTTTCGTGATTTAAATACTTACCGTTAGCAATTACCGGGACCAAAACTCACTCCGTAAAGGCAAGATAAAAACTCAAAACTCTTAACCTCCTCATTTTAGCCATATGTGGCATTTTTGAGGAGTCATCATGTATGGTGGCTTGATCTTGACCATTCATTCCTTAGATCTTTACAAGTATACAACTTAACCATGGTTAGTTTTTAACCCAATATATAGTTAACTAGATTTTCTAGCCTATAAATACCAAGCTAAAACACATAGAAAAATTGCACCACACCTTCTTATAACCTTAAAGACCTAAAACCAAAGGCACTTCTCTTATATTTTGTAAGAAAGTTCATGTGTTCTTGAGAAAAGCTAGCATTTGATCTTATTTTCTCCGAGTTTTCAAGAAAGAGTCGTTATAATCTTCAAATAACTTCAAGTCTCCAAAAAGACTTTGTTATTATCTTCAAATAGCTTCGGGTTTTCAAGAAGGCGTTGTTATAATCTTCAAGTAGCCTCGGGTTTACGAAGATTACAAATTTCACGTCGAAGCTCTGCTTATATTCCCTTTTTCTATAATACTCAAGCATTCTATATTAAGGTAAGTATTTATATACTTTAAATACTTATAAACTTTGTTAGTTTATTTATTGTATTTATAAACTCTTAATGTGTCATGTAATCAAGTAAGCAAAATGGATTACTCCCCTTTACCCAAAATCAAGTAAGCAAAATATATATTTTCTATCAAATACTACAACACTAGGGAACTTCATGTGAGGGGTTTCATTTGGGTAAACGGATCGACGAGTTGCTGGATTTACGAATTAAAGTGTCCTAGCTCCTCGAACGTTTACTACATGACTTCTGAATTATGATGGCCCGAACGGTAGTACGAGATATATAAACTATATATGGCATGTTTAAATATTCACTTCGTTGTTTTAGAACCTAAGACACGATATCATATTTCTAGGTTGCTCGTAGAGATTCTCCCGGCTTATCCAGCGATTTCATTATATCCTTAACATCATGTACTCTGAGGTGAGTTCATAGCCCCACTTCTATTACTTAATTGTTTTACAAACCCTTGGGGGGGATACATGCTATTATTAAACTGAACACATTGCTTTGAAACTGTATGCTATACCTGAATCTGTTATTTGCACTAAGTACCGCTATTGTCAAACTTAAGTCCCTATTATCATGAGCTATTAATCACGAGTGAAGTGAACGCGAATAATGTGGATAGGCCTATCGGGATTGACAAATCCTGTTTGTTAACCAAGTTCGGTAAACAAACGCACTCTATTTGAAGAACCATAGGTTTAATGACAAATTACCTATTAGGGCACTGTTACTATTATATCAATTTCTATTGACAAACTGTTAACGTTTTCGGTGGCATGAGCTTAGTGCAATAATAATTGTTTTGTTTTATAAACTATGAATGTGAGACTAATTACCTCACGTTAAGAATATTGTGTTCAACTGATTACCTAAACTCTATGAATATCACTCAACATTTGTGTTGACCATTTTAAGCATGTATCTCAGGTGCATAATGATCAAGGATGGCACGGAGGGGCACGAACTCAATCAATAAGGCTATAACTTATTTTATCATTCAAAACAACATCAAATGACTTTATATTGATGTATTTTGTAATCATGGAACATTTTGGGACCTCATTTTGTTTACTCTGATATATTAATTTGAATGATAATTCCTTTTTAAAATGACTTATTTAGAGATCGTTTTCTATTATTATGACTGTCATACCATGAGGTAACACCCAGTTTGAATTCCGCTGCGTATCACGAAATTGGGGGTGTTACAATAATCTATCGCAATTCAACAAAAACATCACTAAACCAAAATCAAAAAACACACATCTTAATTGTCTACAAGATCCAAACAAAACACAAGAATGTCTCAACCACCATATCATAACTACTTCTACAATCAACAACAACAACAGTATTGTCAACAACCATTTCAGCAGCAGTATCCTCAACAACAGTATCAACCACAGTATCAACAACATCACATGTTAATGCAGCAACATCAATTTCTTCCACAACAACAAATCCCTCAACAACCAATGCAAAATTACCAACCTCCTTCAAGAGAACCACACTGGTTTAACAAAATGTGCGAAGCCATAAGCAGTCAACAGTCGAGACATGAAGGAGGGTCTTTGGACACACCACCAATGTTAACACCAGGGAACTATGTGCAGTGGTCCAGTCGTTTTCTCCGATTTATCGAGTTAAAGAAACCTCATGTAAAGTATCTGAAGAAGGTTATCATTGATGGACCGTATCCAACTCCTACTACAACCATTCCTGCAGATCCAAATTAAGTTCCTCCAAGAGAAGCCACAACAACCCCTATTCCTCTATCTCAACTCACCGCAGAACAAGTTCTTCAACAAGAGGCTAATGAGTTAGCTATGTCTTACATCCTCCAAGGGATTCCAAATCCTATCTTCAGGAGCATCGATGCACAAAAGACAGCAAGGGATATGTGGGAGCATGTGCACCTTCTTATGGAAGGTACTGAGTTAAATCAGGAGGACTTGGAATCAAAGTTGTATATGGAATACACACACTTCACCATTGAAGCTGGGGAGTCTTTAGAATCATACTACCATCGTTTCACCAACATTGTCAACGATCTGGATCGTCACAACATCGTTTTACCAAAGATTTCTATAAACTCTAAGTTTCTGGGGTGTCTCGGACTGGATTGGCAAAAATATGTGACCTTCGTCAGACAATCCAAGAATCTACACACCGTATCTTATGGATTGTTGTATGATTACCTCAAACATCACCAATCTGAAGTTGACAAGGATCGAGCAGCTCGTGGAGGATTTCCATCAGTACCTACTTCAAACCCACTTGCTTTAATGGCTCAATCTCACTTTGCACCACCAAATCAGGATTTTGTTCAACCACCACCACCTCATTCGGGTTATCCTTCACAACCTTCAAACCAACTTGTCCCATATGAAGCACTTTCACAATACTCTGATAATCAACTCGTCCCATACGACAACACTGATTATAGTATGTACTCCAACGTTGACAACGATGAAGATGATGCCTTTAACTCTTTGAACGAGGGATTTGCGTTAATCGCTCGCGCCTTTAGCAAATTCTCAAACAGGTCTAACAATCGATTAAGGTCTTCATCAAACACAAGGAATCAAGCAGTGGTTAATGATGGAAGGGTTGAAATTCAGAACAGGGCTTCAGGAAGATTTGGTTCAGGAAGTTATATGGGGAATTCTAGTGGTCAAAGGTTCAATTCAGGAGGAAGTGGTAGAAACAACATGGGTAATTCACAGAGGAGGGCTCAGATTGCTGGAACAAAAAAGAAAGGGATTGCAAACATGTCAATTACATGCTATAATTGTGGTGGGAATGGTCATATGGCAAATGCATGCCCAAAACCAAGGACAATGGGCAATGCTTATCATAAGGAGGCTCTTCTTCTGGCATTGAAAGATGAAAAAGCTGGTGGTACTTTTACCGAGAAAAAACACAACTTTATGGCAAATGCATTCTCAGATGATGAAATGGAAGACCTTGAAGCAAATGCAGCCGTAATGTTGATGGCAAACATGCAAGAGATGAATATGAGTGAGACAGGCCCGGTCTATGATACCGACGGCTTATCTCAGGTATCTGAATCTGATTGTCTTATTCATGAAATTGCATCACCGTCTGCATCTTCATCTGCACAAGAAAATATTGGTAAAAATGACTCATTATTATCATCTCAAGACAATGATCAATGATTTCAAGTCAATTTATATCCCAAAAAGGAGAATTGCAAAGGAAATATGCAAAACCCTAGGTTCGTTGTCCCGACGAAGATCGAATGGAATTTGTGTTCCCGGGACGTGATTCGTGTAGTGAATGAGAAAAAGAGTGATTGATTTTTGGATTACACTACTAATAATGGAATATCAAATAAAAACAACTAATAAAGCTACGAGAACAAATAATCTAAGCATACGAAATCTAAAACGAAAATTTAAATTAAAAACGTTACGCGACAAGTTTAAAAACGTAAATAAAAGTAAATTTCTAAATTCTAGTCCTAAATTTATAAAAATAATTTTCCTAAACTTTAAATATAAAAAGAAAATTTTTGAAAAAAGAAAAATATTTTTTTTTACTTTTAAATAATTTTTTATATTTTAAAAACTATTTAAACTATTTTAAATCTCTAAAAATACTAAAACTAAATTTAAAAATCTGAAAAATTTTGTGAATAAACTTTGAACTAGTTAAAAGATGAGAAAAATAAAGTTTGGGAAAAAAAAAAGAATTCTAAGCCTTTTTGCACAATTATTATTATTATTATTATTTTTTTTAATGATTTTTCTTTAAAAACTTAAAAGCTAACAAACTTAAGCAATTTTTTTTGAAAAGGAAAAAGTTTTGAAACTGAAAAATAAGTGGAGAAATAAGCTGGGACAGTAGGCAGTTTTAAGGAAAAACTTATGAAAGAAATAGAATGAAAACTGAAACTATTATAAGAAAAAGCTATAAGCTACAATTGAGATTTTATTAAGCCAAGGGATCCAAAACAAACTAGTGAGCAATTCTAATCCTAGATAAGCAGTCCTAAATAGCTGATAAGCAAACTAAAAAAAAAACAAGAACACTCAAGGGCTACTGACAACAACACCCCTATCCCCTACTAGCAGCCCTAATTTAAGCACTCAAATAATCTTAATATTCCAAACAAAGCTCAATTACTTAAAGCTTATAGTGAAAACTACTTAGGGAACAAACATTAGACAAATTTAACAACTATTAAGCTCTAGAATTGATTTAGAAAACAGTGTTCAGAACAGATGTGAAATAAACTTGTTATGCAGACTTATAACCAATTTGGTCCTAAAAACCCTCAAATTGAAATACCACAGTACCAAGTTTGGTACATTCACTAGTACCACTGAAATAAAACTAAGTTTGCTAAGAACAAGGTCCCAATAAGCTCAAGTTTGTGAGGAGCTTGAATGAGCAATAGAGACTTTGACTCAGCACTATCCAACTCTAATCTATCAAAAACTTCAATTCAACTTAAATCCTATCCTTAAAAGCTCATATAGCTTAAATAAAACTAAATCAAACCCACTGTTAAAACAAATGAACAGCTAACCATTATTTTTACCCACTTTGACCTAACATCCAAGCACTCCTTACACAGGACTGAACAAGCTCTAAACTAACCTTTAAACTACCAAGAGCTAAAACAAGCAGTAACAAGCAATTAAAAGAAAGAAAATAAGCAGTAAATTGAGCACTTTGACCACGTTGACCAAACAAGAAACTAGAAATTTCATTAAAATAGCAACTGACAGTGAAATTACAACTTAAAATTTAAACATTACACTAATAAAACAATAAATAAGACAATAAATAAAATTGGTCAAACTTTTCTAAAACATGAAAAGTGGACAAAAAATTAAACGTGAGGAGGGTCGGCTATATATAGGAGAGGGTTTCTTCATCTTGTGCTTTTCTTGTGTGAGTGTTCCCTAGCTTCATCTTGTGCTTCTTTCATGACCATTCGATCAAAACTTGCTCTCCACAACATCTCTTGACAGCCGTTAGATAATAATTTTTGTCCTCGGATTGCCATCGTGGAGGGGGGGGACCATGGACATGTCCATGTGATTGTTTTGGAGGGTAGTGGTGAGTGAAAGTGATGGTTGGGGATTAAGGGAGGTTAGTTGTTAAGTGGGCGGTAATTTAGGTGAAGAAGAAGATGAAGTGGCGTGTTAGTTTAGGGATTTTGACCGGTTTTGGGGATTTTGACCATATTCTTACCCCGTATTAGTTAAAACTAGGGTGGGTCGGGTTTCTTTTTTTTAGGTAGAGTGGGCTTGGTTTAAGTTTAGGATTGGGCTGTTGGGTTTAAGGGTAGGGGAGTTAAATGTGGGTTGGGGTGTTAAATGGTTGGGCGGTTTATCTGTTAAGGGATGGGTTATTTTGTGGGGATCCGGTTGTTTTTGGTTTAGAGTAGAATTAACACACCAAGGACCAAAGTTGTAACTTATGAAATTGTGAGGACCAAATCTGCCATATTTGTAAAGTTAATCCGAGGACATATTTTGCCAACTAAAAATAATCCAAGGGCTCTTCAGGATTTTTGCACAATAACTCGACCAAACTCGTGAATTTCTTCCCGGGTCCCGTCTTTTGAGCTCTTTTCCATTTCCCGTGCTCGTCTTTGTCTTTTTCTTGATTTTTATCCATTTTTCTAGATATCCATACCTGCATATTCACAAACACAAAAACAACATATATTTGGCATATTCGGTCAGTTTTTGGTCTATTTGGTCTGTTTAAATAGGTAAAAGGTATGTGTAATTTAACACATACCAAAATTCCCCCAGACTAAGATATTGCTGTGTCCTCACGCAATGTTATAAAAACACGTTTTTAAATCGAAAAATTTCTAATCTCTTTTTACTAACTTTGAGAAGTAGCAAAATTTTCAAAAGAGGTTAAGAAATCTTAAGTTCTAAAAACTCCCCGATTTTCCATTTTATTCTATTTTTGTATTTTTTATCATAATCATGTGACGGCTTTGTTGACAATCATTATCTCATGATAACTTTTAGGGCCATTGAGCCGGAAACACGACTCATAAAGAAGTGACCATACGGATAAAATTCGTCGTCCCTGATTTTTCACAAGTCCCCAAACTAAGCTTAAAAACGAAATCATTGTCTATTTACAAGTTAGATGCCAACACTACCCATAGAAGTTACTTGTGTAATTACCTCTTGCTCCCATTTTTCCTAATTTCCTCTATTTATTTTATTTTTGTGAGAAATGAATTTCTTCATATTCTCGTTTTGATAAGTTTTAGTGCCGATAAAGATGCTAAGTTAAGACGCTAAGTAGTTTTCAATCTTCTCTCGAGAACCGTTGCTTTGAAAATGAGGTCCACATCAAGGTTTTTATTTATATTTTTGACTTTTTCTATTTTTCTTTCATCACTTTTTTTTTTTTTTTTTTTTTTTTTTTTTTTTTTTTTTTTTTTTTTTTTTTTTTTTGTTCATATCACTCGCGTACCCTAAACGACGGACCTTCACGGTTTAGTTCCAAGACCTTACACCTTTCAGAATAAAGGATCCAAGGGCCGTTACAACGGAGTGTTCCAAGACTCTAGACATTCCTGAAATGAGGATCCAAGGGGGTTAGACCAAGACCTCACACATTCCTGAACTAGAGGTCCAAGGGCCGGTGCAAGAGGGTAGCCAAGACCTAAACGCCTTCCGGAAATAAGGATCCAAGGCCCGATCTCGAATCCGTAGCTTAGAGCACTTAACTTATTATTATTAAACTTATTTATTAAGGAACCTTGATGTGTACCCAATTTTCAAAACAAGAATTCTTTTAAGAAGACTAAGAACTAATCATCGGCAAAACCTAACATCTTTAATTATTCTTACAGTTATATATTGTGAAACAATTTTGCGGGAGCAAAAGGCCACAAGTAACTTTGATGAGCTCTAAAGAGAACCAACTACTCCACGTTTAGCAATCTAACTTCTAAATAAACTCTATCATTTCTCGTTCTTCGCAAATTTAAAATCTTAAATAATAAGATCCGCGAATGCTTAGCCTTATAATCAAGCCATGCATATATAAAGTTGATACGGGAACTTGCAAACTCTTGAAAAGAATTCGCATTTTATAGCTCCTTGTGTAAAAGACTAGCACGAGCTTATAGATTATAAATGGTTAAGGGGACAAGCTAGGGCTCAACACGCCCGATCAAGTCAGAATTTTATTCCTACTCTCACCAGCGGAAAGTCAACAAAAATGTCAAAATTTATTATATTTTTGCAAAAAATTTTAAATTTTTCTCATTTTTTTGGATTTTTTCAAATTTTGAGGAAAAACGGGGTTGCGAGAGAAAACTGCAAAAATGCAAGGCAAAAATCAAATCGAAAGATTACCCCCCCAGACTAAAACGAGACATTGTCCTCAATGTCTTAAAGGTAAGGGTTCTCCTACATAAATCTAAGGCCGTTTATTAATTATGCCAAAGATAAACGTAAAACGATAAGATTAAGGATATCGGATGAGCAACGAATGATGAAACTCGAGTGGAGAGAAGCAGACCACGAGCACGAGAGTCTTCATCAATCGGGCTAACCTGGACATACACAAACAACCACGAAACACAAGAAATGGAAGAGGTAGCCCTCCTCACGTCACTTTATTAGAAAATAGATGGATAAGCATGGGGTGCCTCCCACGAAGCGCTTGTTTAGTATCGAGTCGGAAAGCTTAGACTCGCCCCGAATTCATTTGTCCTTGGGGGAGCAGGTGGAAAAGAAAATCTCAATCGGACTTTCGTTCAAGATGTTTGGATAAACATTGAAGCATACGAAAGTTCCACTCCGATGAGATACCCACGGCTCAAAAGAAGGAGAGATGCCGGGGTCAAAGATGGTGTCTTCACTCCCGAAGGAGTGAAGGAGAAGAGAAGTCACCGGGTAGGTGAAGAAGGGGAGAAAGATCATGATCTGAATGGGAATCCATTCTTTATCATTAGAGCTCTGAAAAACCTCGGGAGGGAGGGTCGGGGTGATATCATCATCAAGCAAACTCTTAGGATAGAGTTTACCTCCCCCCGGGTCAGGATCTTCTTCAATAACAAAATAATCATACTCCGGAGGAGGTATGATATGAGTGAGTTCTTCTGAGAACTCCTCATGAGGAGATTCAAGAATACGAGGAGAATCTGTGAGTTCCGGTATGGGCTCATCAAGATTAGAAAGAAGATCCTCCTCGCCCTCAACGTCCTCTAACACCCCATCAAAAAGAGGATTAACGGCACAAAAAGTGTACTCGTCACTATATTCAAAGATGGGGTTAGAGAAAATTCCGGAAGTAACCTCGGAAACGTCAAGAGAATCTCCACAAGATTGCAAATCACAATCACCGTCAAATATTTCCTCGGACTCACTTGGGATTGGGACGAGGTTCTCAACATTGTCTGATTCTGTTGCCGGAATAGTGTCGAGATGCTCATCCCCCATTTTTAGAGAGTCCTCGGGTTCTTTGGTAGGAAAGACGGGAGTGATTTCTGTTGAATTTTCACAAACTCCCCACATAGAATCCTCATCATCGTCATCGTCGTCGTAAACGAAAGTTTGACGATAATTAGAACTTATTTTAGCTATTTGTCTTTCAGCTAAAAATTCTCCATAAGTTATCTGATGAGTTTCTTCTGGGGTACATTGAATAACCATAGCCTTATAGCTTTTTGTTAACTCTAGAAGTTCATGGTTATATTTCTTTGCTGACTCTAATAGTTCATGGAGAAGTTCTTGATTGAGTGTTTGAGATGGTGTTTGAATCATATGGTGTTGTGGAGGTTGGAAATTGTCAAAACCGGGAGTACTATAGCAAGGATTAGGTTCATAGTAATTTTGATTCCACGGTTGACATTGAAGATCATTATGAAGACCTCCACAATTTGCACAAGAAAAAGTCGGTGAATTTTGAAACGATGTATTATTAGAACTTTGATAGTACGTCTCGTGCTCATATGAATCTTGTGGAGGGTGGTTGAAATCATTTTGAGGATAATTGGAAAAGTTCGAGTTATAATCATAAGCAAATGAATTTTCAGCTCCCGAAGCACAAAACGAACAAAATCCATTGGTAATGTTTCTTCCACACCTCTTGCAAGTACACCAATGACAATAAGTCGATGTTGGATCTAACTGATTTCCACACCCATCGCAATAACGTTGATCGAACGAAGATAAATCGGGCTGTGGAGGATAGTCAGAAAAATTTGGCTGTTCATTGAAAGAATTTGGATTAGAATCATAAGCGAATGAATTTTCAGCTTTCGAAGAGTGACATATACAAAATCCACGACTCAATCCACATTCGTTGCAAAAACAACGGTCACAAAGTGAATTATCCCCCAACGGATCTCCACATATAAAGCAAGTATACTGAGGGAGTGAAGATGGCTGGGGTTGTGGAGGGTTTTCAATTTATCTTCTCAAAAGGAATTCACAAAAGGGAAATAATGTGAAAACCTAGGTTCGTTGTCCCGACGAAGATCGAATGGAATTTGTGTTCCCGGGACGTGATTCGTGTAGTGAATAGATATGAAAGTGAGAGATTTTGATTTTTTTCTACACTACGAATAATGGAATATCAAATAAAAACAACTAATAAAGCTACGAGTACAAATAATCTAAGCATACGAAATCTAAAACGAAAATTTAGATTAAAAACGTTACGCGACAAGTTTAACAACGTAAATAAAAGTAAATTTCTAAATTCTAAGTCCTAAATTTATAAAAATAATTTTCCTAAACTTTAAATGTAAGAAGAAAATTTTTGAAAAAAGAAAAATATTTTTTTTGACTTTTAAATAATTTTTTATACTTTAACAACTATTTAAACTATTTTAAATCTCTAAAAATACTAAAACTAATTTTAAAAATCTGAAAAAATTTTGTGAATAAATTTTAGGGTTTTGCATATTTCCTTTGCAATTCTCCTTTTTGGGATATAAATTGACTTGAAATCAATTTTTGGCGCCGTTGCCGGGGATTTTGACCAAACTTTTACCCCGTATTAGTTAAAACTAGGGTGGGTCGGGTTTCTTTTTTTTAGGTAGAGTGGGCTTGGTTTAAGTTTAGGATTGGGCTGTTGGGTTTAAGGGTAGGGGAGTTAAATGTGGGTTGGGGTGTTAAATGGTTGGGCGGTTTATCTGTTAAGGGATGGGTTATTTTGTGGGGATCCGGTTGTTTTTGGTTTAGAGTAGAATTAACACACCAATGACCAAAGTTGTAACTTATGAAATTGTGAGGACCAAATCTGCCATATTTGTAAAGTTAATCCGAGGACATATTTTGCCAACTAAAAATAATCCAAGGGCTCTTCAGGATTTTTGCACAATAACTCGACCAAACTCGTGAATTTCTTCCCGGGTCCCGTCTTTTGAGCTCTTTTCCATTTCCCGTGCTCGTCTTTGTCTTTTTCTTGATTTTTATCCATTTTTCTAGATATCCATACCTGCATATTCACAAACACAAAAACAACATATATTTGGCATATTCGGTCAGTTTTTGGTCTATTTGGTCTGTTTAAATAGGTAAAAGGTATGTGTAATTTAACACATACCAATCAAATAAACACCGTTGTTACATTTGATGATGATCAAATTAACCCCGTGGTTTCATTTGATGATTCTTTTGATGATGATAATCATGATCACATTGAACAAAATTATCTTATGCATGATACAGATCCAGGGCTAATGACCTTATTGTTGACCACCCAAACACAATTAAATGCACAAAAATCTCAGATTGATAAATGCAATGACATTAACAGAAACTTAAAAGCCAAAGTTGCATTGTTAACCAAGGATCTTGAGTGCTACAAGCAACAACTTTCAAATTTTGAAAACAAAGAAAAACGTGAGAAAAGCTTTGAGTCTGCTTTCCAAGAGTCATACGTGAAGGTACAAAATTTAGAACATCAAGTTCGTGAATTGACCGTTTCCAAACATGAATTAATTTCACAAAAGGAACAAGAAAAACTTGATTTTCAAAAATAGGTTGACATTCTTCATTCTGAACTTTCTAAAACCAAAACAGAATTGTCAACTTGTCAAGAAAATTTTTCTGAACACAGACAAGTTTCAAGGAAACGTGTTAATTCATACCTTGAGGAAATTATGACATTGGAAGACAAACTTAAAGAATTTCAAAACGTTGTTTATAAAATGGGTGAATCTGTCACAACCATTCAAAAATTAACGGTCAAACCAAATCCCCAAGGATATGGATTTGCAATTGGAAATGATCAACCACGTTTTTTTAAACAAAGCACTCAAGGAAAATCCAAAGTTGTACAGTGCAGAATTATTGATGGATGATACTTTCACACGTGTGGTTGTGTATAATACTGAAGAGGAACTGGAACACGAGGACGAGAGTCGATCTAAGTTAAGTTGTATACATTATAACAAACCATAGGATTATTCGAAAGCACCTCATATTAGTGAAACTTTTGTACCTCAAAAAGATAGATCTAATCAAACGTGGTCTTTGACCGAAATAAATGCTTCATCTGAAGTTGGTCCAGTATCCACTGTAGCACAAGTCAATGGTCCTCTACCTAATCCAGGTGTCAATGAAGAAATGCCAAAAAAATGTCGCATTCTTAAATATTTTAATACATTTATGGATGACATCAAACTTTTGGAAGATGCAATTGAAAGAAATTTTGAAATCAAAATCTCCACTTTTCTCTCTCCCTATGAGAAAGAAAAGAGTGAAATTTTTCAAAAACAATTCTTGCCACATGTCAAACACCTGCGACTTTGTGTGACACAGTGGGAACAGGAACTTCAATCAGAAGTTGCATCAATGATGAGCATTTTCAAAGCAAAAGATAACAAAATTGAAAAACAAAAATGTCAAAAGAAAGCTTTGGAAAAAGATTCAGATCGACTCTTAACGAATGTTCTAAGTTCTGATGTGATATCTGTGATTATGAATTCTATCTATTTGTCATGGAATGAATTGCTTGTTGATGATCACTGTGTTAAAATTGAGACAATGAGACTTGAGATTGATAATCTGAGAAAAGAAACTGAGAGAATTCGACAAATCAATGATGATGTGGAAACCAAATGTGCGAAAGAAATTTTCAAACTTAACCAAAGGTTGAAATGGTGTCAGGCTCAGAGTATTAACTTTGAGTTAGCACTACAAAGCCAAAAGGAATCAGTGTCTTTCCAAAACAGTCATGCTTCTACCAGTCAATTTGAAAAAGAAAATGCTGTTTTAAAACAACAAATTTCTGAATATGAAAAAGACATTGATCGAGTTTGTGAAAACAGAAATGACACTGTTCGGTTAAACAGAGAGTTAGAGTAAAAGATTCAAGAACAGAAACTCGTCATCATTGATTTGAAAGCAAAAATAAAGGTACTTGAAAAAGGGAAATATGTAAATACAAATGTGATTGCCCCAGGAATGTACAAAATAGATGAAACACCAAAGATAGCATCTCCACAGACCTCTAATATGCAAGCTTCAACTTCTACAGGATTAGGCACCCCTCTTCAAGTTAGCAGACCAAAGACCAAAAAATCCAACAAGAAGTTTAGAGTCTGGAAACCTAAGAGTGGATTACCTAAATCTGAAGGAGTAGAAGTTTTCAATAGGAAGTCGAATAAGACGCATGTTATGTCAAATGTAGAATCCAACTTGTCAAAGTGTAATTATGAAAATGATGTAACGAATGCTATGAATGTTTCTAATGATGTTATTGTGGATGCTTGTTGTGTATTTTGTCATAAAAGTATATTGTCTGGAAATCATCAGAACTGTGTTGCTAGAACCCTTTTATCTCGTACACAGAAACGTACTACTGGCATTTCCTCTAGGCTCACTACTGCTGCTAAGTCCATTTTAGGAAAACCGCCAAAAGTAGTTTCTGAGACCACCGTTGACAAGACCATAATTGCCCCTAGGACAATCCATTCACCAAGCGCATTCACTAGGAAGAAAGCACAAACTAGTTGGACGTGGCAGCGTTGGTTACAATATAAACCTAGTTTTACTTGGGTACCAAAGATGCTTAACACCTGTATTACTAACCCAACGGGATCTACCGTTTCCATCCTTCCATCTGTGTCCTCTTCTTGTGATGCAGGTGATTCAAATTGTGTTATGGATTGTTGATAGCGGGTGTTCCTGGCACATGACAGGCAACTTAAAGCTTCTAGTAAACTTCATCGCGAAGTTCATAGGCACTGTCAGGTTCGGGAATGATCATTTCGCGGCTATCATGGGATATGGTGATTATGTCAACGGGAATATCGAAATTAGCCGTGTCTACTATGTCGAGGGCCTTGGTCATAATCTTTTCTCTGTCGGGCAGTTCTGCGATGGTGATTTAGAAGTGGCTTTTCGGGAGAAAACATGTTTTGTTTGAGATCTACAGGGGAACGACCTGATGAAAGGAAAATGCGGAACCAGTCTTTATACTATTTCCTTCTCCGAAATGACAGCTTCTTCACCGATTTGTCTACTATCCAAGGCACATTCCACCAAAGCATGGCTGTGGCACAAACGAATGTCTCACCTGAATTTTAAAACAATGACCGAGCTCGCTCGTAAAAAGTTGGTCGATGGTCTTCCAAGATTTAGATACGCCAAAGATCACCTTTGTCCTGCTTGTGAACAAGGGAAAAGTACTCGTGCTCACTTTCCTCCTAAACCCGAGCACAGTACTGATCACGTTCTTCAACTTCTTCATATGGATCTTTGTGGCCCTATGCGTGCTCAAACTATCAATGGAAAGAGGTATATACTGGTAATTGTTGATGACTTCGCGAGATGGACTTGGGTATACTTCCTTCGTACAAAAGATCAAGCTCCTCACATGATCATCACCTTTCTCACAAAGATTCAAGTTCAGTTACGCAACACCGTCATAAAAATTCGAACAGACAACGGCAATGAATTCAAGAATCAGACTCTTCGGGAGTATTATGAGAAAGTGGGTATTGAACATCAAACATCAATTGCACGCAGCCCCGAACAGAATGGCGTGGTCGAAAGACGAAACCAAACTTTAGTGGAAGCCGCAAGAACGATGTTGATCAATGCTCAACTACCGGATTATCTCTGGGCAGAAGCCGTTTCAACCGCCTGCTACACCCAAAACGGATGTATGATCACCAAACGGCACACCAAGACACCATATGAAATTGTTCACCGCAGAAAACCCAACATTAATTACTTTCATGTCTTTGTAGCTCTCTGCTATCCGATGAATGATCGTGATGACCTTGGGAAGCTAAAAGCCAAAGCGGATATAGGGATTTTTGTCGGATATTGTGAAAATTCAAAGGGATTTAGAATCTGGAACCGTCGAACTCGAGAGATTCAGGAGACTATACATGCTAATTTCGATGAGCTCACCGAAATGGCTTCTGAGCACAACAGCTTAGGACCCGAATCCAACCGTCTCAACTTCCCTGATCCTTCAGCTGCATCCTTCTCTCTAAACCGCAAAGACCTAGAAGATTTGTTTGCTCTGCTGTTTTGTAGGGATCTAAGATTCATAACACAAACACAAGATTGATGCTAGATCTAATTATAGAGAGAGATATGAAGAAGATGGGAACTTTTAGAGAGAGAGAGTGTTGAGAAAAATGTGAAGATATTAGATTAGTGAATGAAGAGTTCCACCCTTCCCTTGTGTGGGAAGGGTTATATATATAATCCTAATATTTGTGCCCCTAGTGGGCTGTGGAGTGAGCTGACAGTGGGGAAAGCCCCGACCCACTCCACGAATATAAATACGACTAAGCTAATACTAATATTACTAATAATACTAAACAAATATATATAAGCCTACGAGCTATATAAATGCTATTTAGATGCTCGGGGTGACCGAACCTTCATATGAATATTTATATTCCTAACAATCTCCCCCTAAGGGAGGTCACCCCGGAAATAATAACTTGAATTCTAGCATTTTATCTTTTGATCTTGACTTCATAGCTCGTAGTCTTCGATTCTTCAATGTCTTGTATCTTTGTGCCTTTAGCAGTGATCTTGTGATGACCTTTCTTTGTCTTGGATGATCTTTGAGTATTCTTCGACTTTATCATCCAACATTTGTTTCCAAGTCATCTTTCAGGAGTATGTTTCCATGTGATGTGTAAATCTTTGAGCCGACATGCTCACACTATTAGGTGTCATGATCTTTAGCATCAGAGTTAGCAGAAGCCGTGTTGAAGGTCTTTTGGTTGATCATGACTTTGTTGAATAACAATGATGATGTAGTGTGAACATGTGGTAGAGGATTGGCATCTTTACTGCAACCAGCTACAACCGCATTCAGCTGCAACTTCAATCAGCTACAACCGCAAACAGCTGCAACAGCAATCAGCTACAATCGCCAGAAGTTCCTGCATACGACAGTTAGCAATAAAACATCCGGTACTTACAGGTTCGGACTTCGAGATTGTTAACAGCATAGTGTGAAAACTCTCTCTAATCCTTACCAAGACCGTTCCTAATCGAAAACCCACAGAGGGCTTTTTAAGATTGAACCGTAGCACATCAGCGATTAGGTGAGTCGCTGGAGATCACTCCACGACTGTAGACCGTTTGAGACTGTCGTGACCACTAAGCGTAATCCATAAAGAATTACCGAAGTGACCTGCTTTCAGGGCTGCTTGATGTTGACCCTGGCAGGAATTTCCATTCAATCATTGAGAATTACATTAGTAAATTCCCTCATAAATGTTCTGGCAGATTGCTAAGATCTGCGTAGGACTCTTGAGATTACAACTGGTGTCCTTAATGTTGAACACCCAGTGTAGAAATAATTTGTGTCCCTATGAGATCTTATTATGCATCTCGTGGCTCTAGACTCAATAGTGCGCTTTGATTTAGTGAGCAGAGGCTGGAGAGGACTGCCACCTTTTCAATATCATCTAACTCGGAGTGAGAGAGACGATAGGAATGTATTGAACTCCGTGACAATTGAAACAAGAATCCTTTGAGGGACCTTGAGTGGCTAGGGAGGGTTGTGCAGCGTATCACTGGGTCCATGATACTTTGTCTTCAATGCCAGCAATCAACTATGTGATTCTGACAGCATATGTATTGACCCGGTTTCTGCCTAAGTTGTAAGGAGGGCTATTTCTTTTCACCCTTTATCTTTACAATTCTTTTTCATTCTTCAACCCCTTCAGTACTTACCGAGACTTCCTTACTAGTAGCTTGTTGGGTTTGTTCCAGTACTAGCTCCATCTCAGTCGGCACTTTTCCCTCATTCACTTTTCTCCTTTTTAATCATACCTAAGGACTTCTACACTAACTAGTGGATTGTCCCTGGGTAGATCCCTCCGGCTCTGGCGGGATCGTGGGAACTTGAGCCTAACCTAACCATCCTTATAACTCCATACATTAAATAAAATGGTCGGTCTTTGTTGTACATCCACGATTGCCAAACCAAATCTTTGAAAAATCTCTCAAAGTGTTCATGATTCTGAAACACATTTTTGCAAACACTTGAGAGTTTTATATTTTTCAAATGCTCCCCCTCAACATGTGCTCGGTTGATTGTTTTATAAATTCGCACATGTTAGGTAGAGCTTGCACTTTTTGAATTGATCCACTTTCAGTGAACATGACCGATTCGAGACACGCTTACATCACTGGTTAGACCAGCTTGAAATTATTACCCGTACTGGTCAAGTCCATAGAAAGTTTCTCGAAACGGTACACTCTACTCAGATACGTCTTTTTCGAGACACGCTTACATCACTGGTCAGGCCAGCTTGAAATTATTACCCGGCCAAGACGTATCCTTTCGATTGATGACAATTCAAGTTTCGTCAATTCATTGGTGAAGTCTGAGCCGATCTTACGAGATGCCCAATCCTTTTTGTTTCCACAAAAACATTTGCTCCCCCTCAATATGTGCATCGATATACGAAAGAGTTTAGCACATATGGGAGAGCCTAACGTTTAAGTCCAAAACATCACATTTTCATCAGGTTTCATATTTAAATCACATTCTCTCCCCCGATCAAAAATTTCAAACCTTTTGAGATTTGTGATCCCAATTGATTTAAATAAGTTAGAAAAATGTGGGAGAAAATGTGTCCAATTTAATGTATTCTGATGATGAAACATACTATGCTCCCCCTTAATCTAAGAGGAAGATTCACTGCTAATTTTGCACAAATTGATTATTATGACACAAATGATATTGACCTTTTTGCTCAAATGATGTAATCACCCACTTTTCTGAGTGAGTCAGTGGTCAACATCGATTATCCATCCACCAACAAATCTTCTCAAGTATTGTCGATCCCCTCTTGGCGAGATCCGAGTAATTACTTCTTTGTTGAAATGATGGTGGTGGAGGTGAAGGTGTTGTTGTTGTTGTTGTTGTCGAAGTTGTTGTTGAGGTGAATTTTGAACCAATCAATAGAGTTTGATCGTCTGATTAAGTGGTTAGAATGGGAACTGGCACATTCATTTTGGCAATGGAATCTGCATAAGAATATCAACACAGATATACATGCATACAGATACACTATTCCTTAATAGCTACCCTTCAGCAGCTTGCCACATTATAATACCAAGTTCATCTTATAATCAAACCCCAATCAGGAACTACGTCAAACCACTATCTAGCATGAAGAGCAATTAGCAATCATGAACATGGCAATTCACTCATATTTCATCATTCAATTCAGGATCTTAGGAACAAGATTCTAACACGATAGATATATACCTAAGGATAACCTGAGAACATATGCACTATTTCAACAACAATTATGCAGCAATCGACAAACAGAAGTCAGACAATTATTTGAAACTCATTCATTCAGATCATACAAATGTCATTGGGGCATTCAAGAACATCAAACTTAATGGGTTTTCTAACTTCTTTTAGGTTTTGAGTCTTAAAGTATATAGGGGATTAAACGAGGATTCCAAAGTAACACAAATGAACCTACTAGATATGTAAAGCTAGGAAACTATAAGCAAATTGCACATAATGTCCTAAACTTTCTAGCAACCAACACATTAGGCCATTTGATATAAAGTTTTAGCAAGATCCTCTACACCTAAAACTCCATTAACTACAAAACCATTTCAAGCAAGTATGATTTAACCAATAAGTCCGTTTGATGATATAAAATTTGAATTCACTCTCCCCCTCAATCAATGACCCGTATTCTAGTTGAACCTCAACTAAAATCACGCTTAACCCCACAACTCATCAAACAAGAACTGTCGTGAGGTTTTGTAGTCGTTGATTGAGTGACAAATTTTATGCATAATCCAAGTATAAACAAATTTCATACAACATAAAATCACCAAGTGTCTTACAAATAATTTTTAGAAGAATCATAGAATGAAAACTATTTGTATGCAAAGAAGACTTCTCTTCTTTTTCAAGAAATGATGCACTGAAACGTACATCAAATCAGGAAACATGGATATGAAGTAATCCATGCCCAGGTGAACATCACCCAGTTGGAGGAACAGCCGTCTTTTTGGCGACGTGCTTTCCCCAATATGAAGCGCGGGTTGCTATCTAAAGTAATAGCAAGCCATTTAGACATGTTTTAACAATCCATTTTAACTTCTGCTCGAGCTTCATTTAAAGACCCGTGCCATTATTGAATGACATTTCTAAGTCCGTAAATGTTATCGATAAACAGAAGACATGCCTAGGTAAAACTATTTTTGGTATTTTCTATTTTTCTGATTTTTATGGTTTTTCTTGGTTTCAATATTTTTCTATGTACAATTTTCTGGTTGGTTCTATAATTTTCTATTTACAGTATGATTTAAGATATGTACACACTATATTATTCAGTTTAAGACGATGATGAAATGAATACCGAAATGAGGATACGTTCAGTATGTTGTAGAAATCTGTGGTCAATCATCTCTTAAACTTTCACCACCAAAGCTTTCGAGGCTCCTGAACAATCGACGGAACTTGAGCCTTCCCATTGTACAGCTTTGATAGCTTCCCCCCCAAACCGACAATCTTCATACTGAGCGGAATCTAAGCTCTCTTTCAAGCTTACATAAGGTAAGTGTACAGCGGAAACCATAGCAAACCACATCAAGTATTACTGCTCCTTTTTAAGAATAATCATCGTGATTCTCCGTTCGGGGATCCTCAAATAGATCAGCAACGAATCATCTCACATTTGAATAATTCTTCTCACATTTCTTCCCGCTGAAGACTGAAAAAAAAATGCCTACCAAAAGTATCCAGAGACCACTTTCCCCCAAGTAGTTGAAGAGATGCAGCCAGTCTCGATATATAAAGCCCAAAAACCCGAAGTACACACTCAATCCCATTAATGAAGTCGACAATGCATCATCAAGATCAATTAAGACTCGAAAATCCCCTTATCTCCTTTCAGGATATTGCAGATGAGAATTGTTACACCAAATTCAGCTAAGTCCTGAGTGTAAGTAATTTATCCCGTATGTAGTCGACATGATAACACCAAGACAGTACCATAATAGCTACTGAGTGCCGGATGTACACATTTCCTTCAGTAGGATACCGACTAACCATAGGAACCATCATACAATTGTGTACCTCTTTTATCATCAGAAACTGACATTCTCTTCCCACACTTAGTTGGAATGACACACCAGAAAGAACGAGTTAGAACACTGATTTTCTCTGCGGTTATGACATTTGTCTTCCCGGAATAATCTTCAATTGAGAAGAAGTATAAAGCCCATCATGTGTACTCATTGTGCATTCAGATGTATGTCTCCTTCCCCCTTGCTGGTTTTGATACCTCAGAATCAGCAACACATTTTACGAACATATTCTTGAAATCTTGTGAGAAGAACAACTTAGGCTCAAGTAGATCAAGTGAGAATTAACCGCTGCCGAAAACGTCTCTGACTATCTTTATCAACCCTTAAGTAGGCTATTCGAAGTGATAACTGATGGAGCAATCCCGATATACCAACTTTAAACCTGAAGATAGAATTCCCCATTCTTGTGACTTACGCTTGCACTAATGTTGGAAGAACGGTGTAGAGAATTAGTGCTCCAAGCAAATCTCTAAGTACTCAATACCTAACCAAGGTATGAGACATTAACACCTCTTACGATTATCCACAACGTCATCGGCGTGTGACACTGAGTAACTCCTTTAAGTGATAGTTACCCCGACTGCTGGTAACTAGATAACCTAAGTCTTCAACTTAAATCTTAAGCACTAGCAAGTTATCATTGAAGGTCAAGCATCCAACCAACCCCGACTTCAAGATAAAGTAAGATCACGCCTTTGAGGAAGTCACCTTCACGCCTTTGAGGAAGTCCCCTTCAATCTCGAATAAGTGATACCTGATCAACTCCATGGTCACGATTAGATGCCCAACACAAGTGAGTGAACCAACAACCAATTATACATCGAATCACTTGTTCACACTTCTCCCCCTCAAAGATTGCATACGAGGATGCCATCTTTGATTGAACAAGTGCATATGAGGTTGATCTACTGTTCACACTTCTCCCCCTCAAAGATTGCATTCGAGGATGCCATCTTTGATTGAACAAGTGCATATGAGGTTGATCCACTGTTCACACTTCTCCCCCTCAAAGACTGCATACGAGGATGCCATCTTTGATTGAACAAGTGCATATGAGGTTGATCCACTGTTCACACTTCTCCCCCTCAAAGATTGCATACGAGGATACCATTTTTGATTGAGTGAATAAACGTCCAATCGGATGGAAGTAGATCCACTTGATATCTGAATAAGCATGGAGCAAGTATGAAGCCTTTTGATGAGAATAGTCAGAAACATGGAGAGTCGTATGACCACTTCTCAAATCTCAATCACCAAGTAGTTTATTCACCTTTCTCCCACTCAAAAATTGCATATGACGGTCAACTGCCATTTTTTATAGAGCAGGTGAATAAGAATATACTCCAATGTACGTTTATCTCCTTTGGTGACTGAATGAGCATTTGAAGAACATGAAGCTTGATAAGAATGGTCATAAATAAGAAGATTCCTCTTCTTCCGAAGATAAAGCGCACTCAAGCGTACACCTTTCTTTTCTTTGATGAACGGGGCCTGAAGAGATGTCAGCAGACGCCATAATGTTGACATTGAAACCCGAGGCTTGAACTGTTGTATTCAAACGTCGTAGTCATTGAAGAACGAGGCCTGAACTGATGTGTACAGACGTCATCGTCGTTGATGTTCATCAAGCTTGAATTGTTTGAACCCCTTCATCATGAGATATCACTCTTTTCGGCACCCAAACTCTGAGTCTTTCCTTGATACAAGGCCTGAACGATGTACCTGCACTTAAGTAAAGACTTCCTGCATTGACATTAAGAGTTTGTTTGCATTTATATGGGTTAGTGATATCAGAATTTAGACCATTTGGGATTTCACTGTCAACCTTGGTTTCGCACTTAGTGAACATCTTTCGAATAGGTATCCACCTAAGACCAACAATCTTAAAAGTTCTACCCGTCGGTATCCACCTAAGGCAAGATCTAGGAGTGTTTGGTTTCTCATGCACAGTTACAGACTTTTTGGGAGAAAACCTTTGTCCTAGGGCAACCGGCCTATCAGGTTTCTGCATACCCCTCTTTGGTTCTACGGGCTTGTTGTTGTTTCTAGTCTTAGAGGATGGAACCTTGGCACGTGCATTCACTTCCTTCAGGAGTTTAGTTATACAATCATCATGGGTTGCATTGAAAACACATTTCTGACAAGTCGAGCAAACAAAGTGTTTGGAATCAGAAAAAGATCTAGGGTTCTTAGAGTGATCGGCTACGGGAGTTGCCTTAATTGGCACGCAACTACTCTTAGGAACAGGCAAATTCCTAGTCTTTTCATGTGTGTTTTTCTTAGCGTCTACTAGGTTTTGATTCTGAACAATGTCTTTATGTCTAACATGTTCCTGTGGTGTCACAAGTGACACACGCGTTGAACTAATCCTAGAAGAACTAGATGCACTCATGTGATGTGGTTTTGCAACAGCATATTCCTTATCACTAGGTCTAGACTGTGAAGTGACTGGTTTTGACAAAACTTTTTTCGCATCAACTTGGGAGGCAAACCGTGTTTTTGAAACATTTGACCGTTCAGATCTAAACGCTGACAGTTGTCTAACAACTGATTGGTTCCCAAGTGGTGGTTTCCCCAAGATTGATGGTTTTGCAAACTTAGTGTTCACATCATTTCCATTCAGTTTTCTCAATTCGTTTTTTCAACGATGCAATCGCAAAACCCTTTTCCTGAAGTTGAGCCTTGAATTCATCGTTTTTGGCAATCAAAGAGGTAATTTGCTCTACATTCTT
This sequence comes from Artemisia tridentata subsp. tridentata, assembly GCA_021014915.2. Taxonomy (NCBI): domain Eukaryota; kingdom Viridiplantae; phylum Streptophyta; class Magnoliopsida; order Asterales; family Asteraceae; genus Artemisia; species Artemisia tridentata. The sequence continues at coordinate 27,513,005 of CP139507.1, read as the reverse complement.
AGCTTTCGTTACTTTGATTGTATCACTCAGTTCTTTGCAATGAATTTTCAAAGACTCATTATCGTTACACAATTCAGCCACTTTATGTTCTAATTCTGCGTTTATTGTTGCAACAACATCATTTTTATGTTTAGTCCTAACTTCATTAAGCATGTCACGCATCTCAGTCAGTCTGTTTTTCAGGTTTTTGATCGTTAAGTTTTTAGCTTCTAGCTGAGCTTTCAAATCGTTTATCATAAAAAATTCACGGAATTCAGGGAGTTCCGGATTTTTACATGCTGGTTTAATTAGAAAACGTTCTTCCTTATGTTGTATTTCAACTTCAAGAGAAATACAATGTTTTTCAAGCTGTGAAAATCTTTTTGAAAGTTCATTATAAACTTCTTTTTCAACCATATCATTTGATTTGAAAAACTCAGCCGTATGCAAAGAACTTGACGCATTATCATGTTCATGTTCAGCATCCTGATCAATTTCTCCCCCCTTATGACTCATATTTGTTGAATCATAGGTAAGTTTAAGATGATCAGTATGTTGTTGTTCATTAGAAAGAGCATTATCTAGATAAGACAGATGTACCACAGCAGATTGTGCTTGGTGATTTTCAGGTACATAGGCTGCATTCTCACATATTGTGAAATCACCTCCTGTGCTGTCACCATCATCAAACTTGTCTGATCTTATTCCATTCCCCATTTGTTTAGCCCTTTCATCAATAAACCCATTAACATTACTCATCAATTGAAGTAATGTAACTCTGAACACATCAACCTCGAATCCAGTGTAATTAGCAAAACACCCTTTTGTCATCTGACTGTCATAGTCATAGTCCCCAGTGTATTGCGAGTCAATGAACACCTGGAGTTGGTTAATGATCACACTGAACGCTGCTCTGGATCTTGCTTCAGAGAATTCTTCTTTGTCAAGTTGTTGTTCAAGTTGATCTAAATAAAGAGTCATTTCGACTGTGAAATCATGAACATCTTGACCAAAGAGTGCTGTGAAAGCCCGTGTGTAACCCATCACGTATTCAGATTTATCAAACAGAACCTTGAGATGTGAATGAAGTAATCGAAAACATTCAATGCAACTTTCCTTCTCATTTGACAACATTAGTGACTGAAGCAATTCTTTCTCTTGTGAATTCGGGCTCGAAGATTCTACATTAGTAATCTCAGAATCACACACGTTTATTTGTTGTACAGGATTGGAAATCTTTTGTTGATCATACGTGTCGTACAACTTGAGTACCTCAGATATGAAGGAATCTGAAGTAGTAGACATGATGTAACCGTGCACGGGATTTTACAATTCTATGATTTAAACCGCGAAATAAATTCTTTCGCGGGATTTTACAAAAATCAAGAATGAACCGTGAGGTGATACTGATTACTTGAATCTGTTATGATAAATACTTGGATCGGTTTGATGATTAGTGATTTTGTGTTGAGGATGATGAATGATTGTTAGACTTTGTGTTTGAAATGAGTTAAAATGATGACGAAGATCAGTCACAATGAATTTCAGACAACGCTCGTGAATCGAAATCCAAATAAATCCCGTAGTTACAAACCCGAAAATATCTCAACCCAAATTAATTCACAGTCTCAGGTTTAACGAAGCACTATCACAAACTTTGTCCAAAGTTTTACAACAAATCACAACTCTATTCAGTCTAATGCAAACCAACTAAAATATCGTCCTTGTGATCACTATCCTCAGCCCACTATCAAGCCTTACAAGAATCTGGCCCAATTTAGATCCGGTTCACGCCCCAAATCTAATTCAGTATATAAAAAACACTCACTACTCTTATCCCTAATTCCTAACCCTAATCTCCAATTACCCACAAGAAAAACTATCCGCCTACCACATCTTCTTAGCAGCCACAAACAATCAACAAAACAAAAAAAAATATTCCGTCCCTTCTGAAATTAATCCAACACAATAAAAGCAAGCAACAGCGATCGATCCTCTTTCTTCTTGATTATCGCTCGAATCACACCACAAGCAATAAACCCAAGTGATAGGATCTTTGTCAAACGGTCACGAGTAAGTATTGGTCTGGTTGTTGTGTCATTTAGTCGAATCAAAAGAGAGAATGCAACCTTAAGGTTTTGTTATCTCTTTGATTTTCGTAAATTACAAAAAGAAACAATACTTCAATAAAGGATCGATGATGGATTGTGACTTGTAAATCTTTCACAATTTGAGAACAAGTTTTCAAATCTGAGGTCCGATTCCTTTTCGTTGGTATTTTTGTTGAAGGACAAAGTAGGATAGTGTTGGATTAAGGAAGGTAGAGTCACGTTTGGATTAGAGTTAAGTAGTGATAGTTCTGGATTAGTTGTGATTCTTGGATGATTTACGATTTGGTTTGGTAATTGTAATTTTGTTATTGTCCTTGAAGCCTTTGATTTGTTTTAGTATCAGTTGTTGGAATTGAATCAGTTGTAATAGTAAAATGTTTTGTGGTTTTGCATTTGTTGCATCTTCACGATCTAATCTTTCATTGTGATGCTCGATAACTCGATGACCAAATTAGACCGTTTGTCCGTTTGACAGACAAACCGCGTATGTGAATACAGTCAAACCGCGTCGTCTTATATACACAAACCGAGTCCGCGACAAACCGAGTTTTATGTCAGTATGGACAAACCGAGTTCGTGAGTGTATGGACAAACCGAGTCCAGGGTTAAACAGACAAACCGAGTCTGTGATTTTATAGACAAACCGAGTTCAAACAAACAGACAAACTGAGTTAGAACAAACAGACAAACCGCATTGGAAACAACTTGCAACTTTGACCGTACACAGGAGACAAACCGAGTTACCCAACAGACAAACCGAGTTGGAAACAAATAGCAACTTTGACCGGTCAAACTGTCACTTTCGTACTTTCCTTAAAAACCGGATCTTTGTTTTTCTCTTACATACCAAACCGTATTCAAGAATTTCATCCACACTAGCAGCAACTATGAACATGTGCAACCAACAAATCCATAAACCGAAATCACAACAAAAAAATGTAGCAGCAGACTATCTTTTTTTTTTTTTTTTTAAAAAACGAAAACAACTTTCATCCGAATAAAACAAAAACAGAAATCTTTAAAAAAAAACAAATCCTTAAACAGAAATCTTTAAAAAAACGAAAAACTAATAAAAGAAATGTAGCAGCAGACTATCTTTTATCAACCGAAATGAAAAGAAAAAGAGTTAGCAGATTTAAAGAAAAAGAAACCAAAAGAATAATAAGAAAATAGTAGCCACTTGAGTAATAAAAGTAATAAAATAAGAGTAGTAGCCTATCTTAATAAAACAAAAGGAGTAGTAGCAAATCTATCCGAATAGAAATAAAATTAGTAGCAGATTTGTAAAACCAATGATTTGTTATATAACACAGATCCACAAAGTTCGGACCAAAATAAGACCGAAGTAAAATAAAAAAAACTGAGTTTGTGTTAATGAATCTCACGAAAAAAAAATAATAGTACCCAAGATCAAACCATGGCTCTTGATACCAATTGTAGGGATCTAAGATTCATAACACAAACACAAGATTGATGCTAGATCTAATTATAGAGAGAGATATGAAGAAGATGGGAACTTTTAGAGAGAGAGAGTGTTGAGAAAAATGTGAAGATATTAGATTAGTGAATGAAGAGTTCCACCCTTCCCTTGTGTGGGAAGGGTTATATATATAATCCTAATATTTGTGCCCCTAGTGGGCTGTGGAGTGAGCTGACAGTGGGGAAAGCCCCGACCCACTCCACGAATATAAATACGACTAAGCTAATACTAATATTACTAATAATACTAAACAAATATATATAAGCCTACGAGCTATATAAATGCTATTTAGATGCTCGGGTGACCGAACCTTCATATGAATATTTATATTCCTAACATGTTTGATGATACTATTGTTAGTCGTGCTTCTGATGTATCCACAAGTTCCGCTGCACAACCACTCGTCGATAATCAAGAACCTGATACACCAGTAACTACAACCACAACAGTTGCTGAAGATGCACCTCAACCAAAAATATCATCATCCGTAGATCAAACAGCTTCTACTTCTGCGCCTGCAGCTGAAGGTCCTCCTCTACATTCTTTTGAAGTACCCACACTAGCAGATTATGACGGCAATGCGTTCTTCAATCCATTTGCTCCAGCTCCCACCATTCCAGACATCGGAGAATCGTCCACAAGCAATTTGGAACCATCAAATCTGCACCATACTTATCAACACTACCCATCAACACACAAATGGACAAAGGATCACCCCCTTGTGAATGTAATTGGAAACCCAGAAAACCCAGTCATGACACGACAACGACTCCATACAGACGGTGAAACTTGCATTTATGCTCTCACCGTTTGTCAGTCCGAACCCAAAAACATTAAAGAAGCCCTTACCTACGACAATTGGATTGAGTCTATGCAAGAGGAATTGGATCAATTCAAGAGGTTGGAAGTTTGGGAATTGGTAGAAAGACCAGATGGGGTTTACGTCATCGGGCTGAAGTGGATCTGGAAAAATAAGTTAGATGCGGATAGTACAGTTATTCGTAACAAGTCCCGGTTGGTGGCTAAAGGATTTAGTCAAGAGGAAGGAATAGACTTCGAGGAATCTTTTGCACCAGTGGCGCGTCTTGAGGCCGTTCGAATGTTCCTGGCATACGCTGCTCACAAGAATATCACGGTTTATCAAATGGATGTGAAGATGGCATTTCTCAATGGACAACTTTCGGAAGAGGTGCACGTTACACAACCAGAGGGCTTCGTCGATCCAGAGCATCCGAACCACGTCTACAGGCTCAAGAAAGCCCTCTATGGCCTTAAGCAAGCCTCGAGGGCATGGTACGACAAACTATCTGCATTCTTACTAGCCAATCACTTTACTAAAGGATCAGTTGACCCGACTTTGTTTATACAAAAACACGGGGAGGATATTCTCATTGTTCAAATTTATGTGGATGACATCATTTTTGGGTCTACCCATAAAAAATATTCAAACGCTTTTGCAAGATTAATGAAACAAAACTTTGAGATATCCATGATGGGTAAACTCAAGTTCTTCCTAGGACTGCAAGTTCATCAATCACACCGTGGTATTTTCCTAAGTCAATCCAAATATGCACAAGAGATTTTGAAAAAACATGGCATGACCAGCTGTGACACCTATAATACCCCCATGTCTTCCTCATCCCCAAAGCTAGATGCTGATCTACATGGCACACCCATTGATCCTATGAAACATCGTAGTATGATTGGGTCTCTCATGTATCTCACAGCTAGCCAGCCGGATGTTGTATTTGCCACGTATCTATGCTCCCGTTATCAGTCAAGACCAACTGAACGTCATTTGTCTGCTGTTAAGAGGATCCTTCGATACATAAAGGGAACCATTCATTTGGGGATCTGGTATCCGAAGGATTCTGGGTTTGAACTTGTTGCTTTTTCAGACGCTGACCATGCAGGATGCTTAGACACGAGGAAAAGTACGTCTGGGGGAGTACAATTTTTGGGTGACAAGCTTGTCTCTTGGCAGTCAAAGAAGCAGGACTGTACATCACTGTCGTCTACCGAATCAGAATACGTCGCCATGTCCGCATGCTGCGCTCAAGTCATCTGGATGCGATCTCATCTGATGGACTACGGATACGTGTTTAACAAGATTCCGATGTACTGCGACTCCAAGAGTGCCATCGCTATTTCGTGCAACACGGTTCAACATTCAAAATCGAAGCATATTGCTCTCCGGTATCACTTTATCAAAGAGCACGTGGAAATGGGTACGATTGAATTATATTTCGTGGGTACAGAATACCAATTGGCGGATTTGTTCACCAAAGCCTTGCCTCATGCAAGATTTGTGGAATTGGTTCACCAGATTGGTATGCGATGTTTGACTCCAGGTGACTTGGAAAATTTTCTCAAAAACAATTAACCGAGTCAAACATCAAAACTATATTTGTAAATATTTTGATAAAAACAAAAAAAGATTTTAAATTTATTCTTTTCTTAAAAAAAAAAAAAAAAAAAGAAAAAAAAAAGAGAGAGAATGCAAGTACAAAACCTTCAACACTTTGTTCATTATAAAAAATAAAATAAAATAAAATAAAATCATTAACAATTAATTACTGAACAAGTGTTGAGGGGGAGAACGAAATTTAAAAGTTTTTTAAAAATTTTGTACTTGCATAATTTCTTCAAAATTGTTGCTTCAAAAAGAATGGTGGTAAAATCATCTAAGTGTTGTAAGGTTGTTAGTGCCAAATATGCTAAGTCTAAAAACTTAGGAGTTTGTGAGTTAGGAACTTAAAATGAATAACAACATGGTTTAGGGACTAAAAGTGTAAAAAATGGCAAAGTTTAAAATGAGTTAAACAAAAGGACAGTTACTGCACCCTCTGTCATAGTCATTTAATTTTACACCCACCGCATTTAATATTTACACCAACCAAGATCCGTGGCTTAGAAGCAATCATCAAATCCGTTCAAGAATCTGCAAATTTGTGAGTGATAACATGTTTATTATGTGATTATATGAAACGGTTTTGAAGGATTTAACAATCCAATGGCTCAATTTGTCACAATTGATTATTTAAGATCTAGGGTTTATGCAAAATCGTAGATTTTGATTCTGAGTGTTTATGATATAATTCTATGGTGGGAGTTGGTCTAAATAAGTTCCTTAACATGTTGCTTATGCTTAATTGAACCCAGAAACACGAATCTTGCATGTTCTAATTTAGGGTTTAAGCGTAAAATTTGGGGAAAAGTGATTGTTTGTGTTGTAGTGTAATTAAACCATTGATATGTTGTTCTTATGCTTTGAATTGAATGATTATGCCTTGAATTGAACCCAGAAACACCATGGTTGTGAATTAGCCATAGGGTTTAAGAAGAACACGTTCAGGTTGAGTTTTTGATTCTGTGGTTAAAAGATGTTAAAATTTGAACACAAGACTCAGAAACAACATAGGATGATATTGGAATAAGACCAGACAAACATTTAACAAGGTTTTGATGAAACGCGTTAAAATCTGATGAACAGTACGACTACAGTAGTTATCGAAAACTCTTGTATAAGAGATTATCGAAATTGCCAATAGTATCGCAAATGTGATCTTATCGCAAATGTGATTTCTATAGAAATTGGACAAATTCCTTAGAAATTTCAAAGTCTATCGAAATTGGACAAATTCTATAGAAATTGGTAAAATTGATATTATAAGATAACTGCTATGTTTAAACATGTAAAATCAATCTAAGCAACAAAAGGATCACATGTGTAACATCAAGTTTAAATATTTGCTAACTATCATGTATCCTGCATATTTGTGCTTGATTGATGTTTCAGAAATCTCCAATGTCTTCACCTCAACAACAACCACTCCCAATGCTCACAAGAGCTGATGTTCTCCCACGAGGGTACAAGGCAGAATTTGGCAACAACAACGCGAGGGTAGATTTTCAAAAGATAAAATGTCCTGAACCAAGCTGTCAGATTGCTGTAGAAGTACTCAAACAACACAAGTGCAAGAGCTTACTGGACAGTTCTGATAGCATTCCTAAATTGTACATTCATCAATTGTGGAATACTATAGAGCTGGACACAGATGAGAGGTACTTCACATGCACGCTGGATCGCAAAAAGGTTAAAGTCACTCCAAATCACCTTCGCAGAGCATTGGATCTACCAGAACCTGCAAACAGATTCTATCCTACCCCAACTGAAGCAGAAGTCCTCAAATTCCTAATAGAAATTGGCTACGATGTACAACCAGAAATACCAATGACGAAAATTTCAAAAGTCAACGCCAAGTACATCCCACAACCCTGGAGAACCATCTATTACATCATGATCCGCTCCGTATCAGGAAGGGATAATGGTCATGAGCACCCACGTTTGTCGCATCTTCAAATCTTCTGGGGTTTAGTCAATCAGGAAAAGATTGACTATGCTGAACTTATCTGGGAAGACATGACTTTTCAAATGCAAAAATCATTCAACAAAATTCCATTTGTTCGATACACCAAACTGCTCATCAGTCTTTTACTTGACGAGAAAAAAGACATTTCTCCTCGTCCTGAAGATCGAGAGATGCATCTGTACAAGATGGACAAGACTATCAGCTTAATCTACTTTCCCAAAGAAAGCACACACAAGCAAGGGATAAGACTACCAGAAGCACTTTTGACAGAATCGGTCAAAGAAACTCAAGCTTTCAGAGACTATGATAGTGCATTCAATCAAGGTCGCGTGGGGTTTTCCAAACATGAAGAAGGGTCTGGATCAACTAAGACTCGTTCAAAGGGAAGTAGCAAAACTAGTAGTGCTTCCAGTGCGTCTAAGCAAATCAAACCTTCTGCTCCTAATATCATCAAAAGAAGAATTCCAGTCACGATTCCTAAGCCAGAACAAGAAGAAGGTGGGATTGTTGTTGAAGAAGAGTTTAACTCTGAAACTGAATCCGAAAAAGAAGAAACTATTTACATGAAAGAACAGTTAGACACTTATGCAGCATTGGAAGAAAGCAGAAAGTCTCACAAGGAAGATGAAGAAAGAAGAGCTAAGTTAAGGTTTGACGAACAACTGATGCGTGGTTTTGTAACCTTACAACAGGTTTTACCTCTCGAGGGATCTCAAGAGGCTTACAACCCCACCAGGTAGGGGTGTCTGTCGGATCGGGTCAACCCGACCCGAACCCGAACCCGATCGGGTCGGGTCTAATCGGGTCGGGTCTAATCGGGTCAAAAAATTTAATCGGGTCAAATTGACCCGACCCGATAACCCGATAGCGTTATCGGGTCGGGTTTCGGGTTAAATAAAAATTGTTATCGGGTTATCGGGTCAACCCGATAAGACCCGACTGTGAAGTGTGAAACTGTATTTCTGCGTTTCTGGTTGTTCCGACTGTGAAGTGTGAAACTGCGTTTCTGCGTTTCTGGTTGTTACAATATATCATCTATTTTTTATTCCAATATACTCTGGGCACTTCCTTTGAACCATTTAACCCAGCATATTTGCCATTTTCTATCATTTAATGCAACAAACCGCATACTTTGGTAAGAAGCGGAAAGTATGTTGCATTAAATTGGATGTTTTAAATTTAATTAATAAGTACTTAATCATAAATAGTTCATATTGGTAAAGAATGAATATTACATTGCATTTCCTGAAGTTGCCCTTTTAGTTAATTTTTGGCGTTCTGTATGGATTTTTACTCCACGTTTTGTTGTCCAACTACTAACCTGCTTTCTTTTTCTTCTATTTTGCAGCCACTTCTTACCTTAGACGTCTGGGAGGTAACACATTTTCATTTTCATTTTCCATTATAAAATATATTCATGACATATTTACTAACTTGCCTTTGTATCTGAATTACCATTGCAGCATGCATACTACCTCGACTTTGATCATTCTTACATGGTAGTAAGTATTAACTAGTAATAATGTAATAATGTAATACATGCATCATGCATGTGCCATATACTTCAATTTCTCAGACATAGCTAATTTAATAACAGTAAATTACTAATGTTAATCGGGTCACCCGATAACCCGAATCACCCGACCCGACATAACCCGACCCGACTACCACCCGAACCCGATAACCCGATTCCTTATCGGGTCGGGTGTCGGGTGAGTTTTTAAAAAATCCAAACCCGACTCAACCCGACCCGACTAACCCGATAACCCGATAACCCGACCCGATAACACCCCTACAACCCCACCAGGCAGTGTACCTGACCGATGTAGTATAGTGTAGTGGTAAGTACGGGGGATTGATCGTTCTCCACAGGGAATAGTGTTCGTTAGGTATGAAAGACTACTCTAATAGGTCTAAGGGTTGAGGAAGATTCTTTTTATGTTTTTATATTTTTTTATGAAAGCAAGTAAAATCTCGGTTTTGAAAGAGTGGGCGGAATTAGTTGCTAGTCAACTAACCCAAATAACTACAAATGCAAATAAAATAAAATAACAAAAATGAAAATGTGGTGAGAAACTTATGTGTAGAGAAATGTGTTTACTTAGATTTCCTTACTCCCTAACTATCTTTTACCGGTTAATTAGTGTGTATTAGTCGCGTGGATGACGGGTGTATTCCTTAATACCATTCGTGGGGTGGCGTACTTACTTCCCCAACTCTACAAGCTCCTACTTCACTCCTATGTCGAGCCGGATAGGAAGCTCCTAACATGGGATCACTAGAATTCGCTTGTGCATTAAATACAACCATAAAAACCTTTAGTACGCATTTGGTTCATGTTTCTTAAGACGTTCAAGCAAGTTACCGAATAGGAAGTTAGCCAGTTTTCTTAAGCCTAACATAGATAAACAATCATCCAATACAACTAATAACACACTAGTAACCAATAATCAATAGCTAGGTTTCATTAGATCTAAGCAAACACAAGATAAATTTAGCCAAACATGTTAATCAAAAGACAAGAATAAGATAAAATCAAACAACACATAGACATATTGAATGATTAATTGATAACTTATCTTCAATGTAACATGAAAGATCTCAAGGCAAAAAGCCTTGAAAAAGAAGCTAAAATCGTCTTAGGGTTTTCTCCCAAAATTCCACACACTAAGTTCTCTCCTAATGACAAAAAATTAGAAAACTATATATAGATTTTTGGATCTGACGGCGTCACGTTATGGAGTGTGACGCCGTCACCTCGCCGCTTCTAGGGTTCCCGGATGACCTTCTTGACGCCGTCCCTCTTTAGCTCTTCAAAAATCCATTCTGGCTTATCAAGGCTTGACGCCGTCGAACCTTGAACGTGACGCCGTCCCCTTTTGATTTAAGCCGTGACGCCCTTGATCAGGTTAAAGCGTGACGCCATCAGAATTCACATGCTATTTTCACTGGCTTATCATGAGTAAATTTCACGTCCAACTTTTCTTGCCAAGGCATGACGCCGTCCAGGGTAAATTGTGACGCCGTCAAAGGTAACTTTTAGCCGATTTTTGAGACTTTGCCGTTTTCTTCACTTTTATGCTCCAAAAACGTCCAAAATGTCTCCTTTTCCAGATTTCTCCTCAAAAGTACCTAAAATGACAAAAGGAACGATTTAGGGCAATATTTGATCAAATAAATACGATTTAGGGCTTAAATGACCCTTTAAAAGCGGTACACTTTTCGCTTCATCAACAACTGAGAATAGAACAAAAGAACAAAGGAGCTGGAGGATCTGGAACAGTTAAAGAAGTGACTCCAACCCATCCTGATCCGGTTAATCAACCCGGAGGGTCTGAAGTTGCTAAAGACACTACACCTCAGCCCGACTCGGTTAATCAACCCGATAGGCCTGAGTCTCACACTGAAGACATTCCACCTCCACTCAGTTCGGTTAATCAACCCGACAAGGGCAAGGAAAAGACAGCTGATGAGGAAATGAAGGATGACAAGATGGAAGAGAAGGATGAAAGTAACAAGGTGCAATATGATGATGAGAACTTGAATAATTTTTGGACGAAAACTGATGATGAAAAGTCATTGTCTGATGAGGAGGAAACTACAAAAGCTGCAATCATACTTGAAGCTGAATATAAGGCGGAAGAAGAAAGGAGGAAGGAAGAAGAACAAAAGAAGAGGGAGGAAGAACAGAAGATGGCCGAACGTGAAGCAGACGAATATATTCGAACACCACCCCTCACTTCACCTCATTTAACACTCACTTATCCAGAGCCTCAGCATGCCTCTCAACTAAAGGCTCAAACACCTCCAGAGCCTCAGCATGCCTCACTACCAAAGGCTCCAACACCTCCTGTATCATCATCACATCATCAATCACCACCACAACCATCACCGGTCAAAGAAGCAACAACAACAGAAGAAACACTGAAAACAATCATCAAAGGCAAGAAAACTAAGAAGATCGTTAGGCTGACACGGGTTGAAGTCGTCTCTCCTACAGCTAAAAAGTTGAAAAAGGTAGCAAAGCTGGCAGAGAGAAAAGAAAGACAACCAGCTGAGTGACCAAGTAAATGAGTTAACGAATATGGTCAAAGGTCTTACCGCTCAAGTAAAAGAGTTGCAGGAAACCAAGAATCGCATGGACGAATTCCTTAAAGATGACGTTAAAGCACAATTGCTCAAAGAAGCTAAGGGTAATACCAAGGGGTATGTTAAGAAGTATTTACCCAAGGCTGTATCACAGCAAATTGAAGAGCATTTTGATTCAAGTCTTGAGGACAAAGTCAGGAACATTGTAGCTTCAGTACCTCTTGTTTTCTCAACCCAACCAGCAAAGCCAAAGGAACTTACAACCAAACAACTCCAACTAGAACTCCTCACCAGACTCACAGCAATCACCTCACCTACAAAAGAAGAAATAGCTCTCTATGAGGCTATTAATGCTAATCTGGACTCTTGCAAAGTTGCGGCCGATAAGGGAAAACGTCCACGAGAGGACGAAGACCAAGATCCAGACCCCCAAGCTAAGAAACACAAGGGTGACAGCGGGTCTGGTCCACAGCTAAAAGAACCTATCGGACCGTCAACCACAACAGCTTCTCAACCACCGAAGGCTTCGGGTTCAGGTCCAAAAGAGATGGAGCATCAGTTTGAGCACGTTGCCACAGAAGAAATGAACTTTTAGCAAGAATTTGATCAACCTCATTCACCGCCAAAGACCAAGGCTACATCAAGCAGGAAATCTTCTAAAAGACCAAACGTAGTCTCATGGTTAGATGAAGATGACACACAAGGAAATGAATGGTTTGACCAATTGGCAAGTGCTCAAGCACAAATAGACGAAGACTCAAAGATAGAAGACAGCACATTTGAGTTTACTCAACAACTCAAACGTACTCAAAGAGTCAAGAAAATGACCAAGCGGGAACTTCGTCGGATTAAAAATGATGCCTTCAATCTTCTCAAAGACAAATCCTCAAGTGCAGCTGAGCTCGAGTATCATCTCGAAAACATTGCCCGTGCAATGTCTAGCGAGTTCAGTTGGACGAATCCAGATGTGATATTGGCTGGAAGCACCTCTAGAACCAACCAACCATATATCACAGACTGGACGAAGCCACTGCCGGTAATTTGAGTCGCAGATCAACCATCCATTCCATACCAATTATTCTACAACAATGACCTTGAATTACTCATGCATGGAGCAGAATGTTAACAGAAGTATGCAACCTCGATAACTTTGATACCAGCTGCAAGTTATCCGAACCTTGCCATCGAGGAAACTGCAACTCATCTCTTCATTTCTCCAAAGGTACAGTATGACCACGATGTGCAGCTGGGCATTTTCCACTGGTTCGAGAAAAGGAAGACATGGTACAAAAGCAAACTTACCAAGAAGTCGTCTTCCTCAGTGAAAAGTGACCTAAGAATTGTTGTTGTGGTAAGTCTAACGGGGGGGGGGGGGGGGGGGGGGGGGGGAAGAAGTATGATTACACCTTCTTGTCCTAGATCAAGGTTAGAAGGAACGATCAGCAGCTCTACTCGTTCTCAGAAGCGAATTTCCCGGACTTAAGTCTTAATGATCTTGAAGACATGTACCTGATCAAAGTTCAAGGGAGACTGCAACATATCACACCAGATCTCCAGTACGCTTTCAGTACTTCAATTCTGCAGTTCATCAGGAGTAAGATCATAAAAGAACGGGTAGAAGATCTTCAGCTTGGGGTCGAGAGCTATCAGAAGAAGTTGAACATAACTGCACCATTGCTAAAACTTCCTAAGATCAACCATGAAGCTCAATACACATTCAAGAAGGAGCCAACCTTTGGATTCGTTTACAAGAGCGATATAACGATTAACTGCTTCATGGCGTATAAGGAGATTCATAAGTTCTGCGACCACACACTGAAGAAGGTTCGTGATGGGTTAGTAATTCGGGTTCGAGATCAACAGTTGCAGAAGTCTAAAAGATGGAATAATGATCAACTGAGACAGATTTACAGTAGTGAGGTGTTCCTCAGCGGCTCACTGAATCGTAGGTGCACTTCGGTGTGTCTGTGTAAGCCCTTTCGGGGGTATGCGATTCAGAACGGCCTGGGTTAGGATTAGAGAAAGTCTTCACACTATGCTGTTGACAATCTCGAAGTCCAAACCTGTAAGTACCGGATGATTTATTACTAATTGTTTACTTGCAGCTAATCATGGTGACCGGGAGCTCCACCACCACTTTCCATCATGCTCATATCCTGAAGATAAAGTTCTCACAAAGACTAAGGAATAACAAAAGTTCAAAGAAATTCAAGAAAAGTCAAAGATCAAGTACGTTAAATTTTCACAAGTCAAAGATCAAGCTTATGAAGAGAGAACTACGTGATATATGAAGAACAAAAGTCAAAGAACATATGAGCATGGTGGAAAAGACGTAAAGACACTATTGGAGAGAGGCAGATCGAGAAGTTACCATATCATATCACATTAAGAACGAAGAACAAAGATTATGAAGACGTCAAAAGCCAATGAAACAAAGATGACGTCGAGCAACCAAGATGACCAAGTCTTAGGGGGAGATTGTTGGGAACGCATTTTACAAGTATTCAAGACTTGGCCATTTCGTTAATTAGGTTGCAAAGTAATGGACTCTATGTTAGCTAAATAGTCCACGGCTCATTAGGAGTCCATGGGCCATGTGGCCTTGTTTAAATCTTCTAGAAACATTGGATGCTAATGTCGCCCTAATTTGTGTCTATAAATAGGGTGCCAGTGTCCTCATTTTATTTGTTGGTTTATGTTCATTTGTACCGAACCTTTGCTAGTCAATCGTATGAATATAAGTCATCCATTCTCTTCTCTTTATTCTCTTCATCTCATTCTCTAATATCTCGTTATTACTTGTACGTTTTATAGATATTGTTTAAGTAGTTGTTACGTGGTTAGTAGCTTGTGTTACAGTAATATTAATTGAACTTTTTGCCTATGAGGAATTATATTGTATCAAATTTTAGAAAAAAATACAAAGTAAAAAGATAATTATACCCTATGTGAAAGACATATGACATGCTTTAATTATAAGATTTAACTGACGTCGTTAGATAAGGGTTACAAAGTCTTAGGAAAAGACAGATTATAAAAAGGAAGAAAAATAAAGGAATGAAACTAATGGTATATTTACTCTATATTTTAACAAACACCCCCTAAATATACGATTAAAGATTCGCCGCATACACGTTTTCTTAAAATCCCAAACACCCTTATTGTACGTTGAATAGGGTTTATTTGGTCTGATCGATCGTCAACATTCATCATCCCACCTACTAAGCATCACGTATGGCATGATCTAATATGTACATTTAATTTTTAAAGTATATTGCATTTATTCACTTGTTTTTGTTTGTTAAATTTTTCCTTACTTTAGTTCGATCAGTATCGACAAAATTACATATATAGTTGGTTGTTTTAGGAAGCAGGAGTAATTTTTTTTTAAACAAATGTTAGCTAAAGATTTGATGACTAGGAACTAGGTACCCTAATTAAGGTGATTTGCTCAAAGTTCACTTAAATATATATTAGCTAGCTTGTTTTTCATTCATGCATGCTTGATTGTTCATTTGACTTAACTCATTAGGACAGTAGAGTAGTACTAGGTTTGTTCAATATGGAGGCGATAAAGGGCATTGTGAACGACATCGAGAGCGAGGGCTGGACTGGCCGGGTTTTATACCTTCATTAAGTTTTATCTGCATCATTGCCACTTTGAAACAAAACTATGGAACCACTTGTATCAATAGTTCTTTTTCATGTCCTAATTGTTACTACATTTTACCAAATTGCAGCTTTTGGAACAAAATTGAATCCTTTGATTATGGAACAAATAATGGGTCGGACGATATGTGATTTTAGCAAGGATAAAAAGAAAATGAACGTTGAAGGCGACAGACTAAGCAACTTGCCAGATGATCTTATCCAAAAAATCCTCTCTTTCAATGGCTTGAAAAATGCTATTAAAACCAGTGCTTTGTCATCTCGATGGAGATATATATGGACTTCGATGCCTTGTCTTGATTTCTCAACTGAAGATTTCTTGACGTTATCCAAGTTCTCCGATTATGTATCCAATGTTCTGTCTAGACGTAATAATCAATTAAAAGTGTTTTCATTGAAGCTTTGTTTTAGTGGAGATATTAGCCAGAAGTTTGTAAAAAAAATTATGAAATATGCTTCTCACAATATCCACCATTTGAACGTCGCGTGTTCGCTTGAGAGAAACTTTGAGCTCCCTATATCTCTCTTTAGTTCGTCTCTTAAACTTCTCACTTTGACAAGTCACCCCTTTAGCGACCTTAGAGCCTCGTCAAATTTGGAGCTCCTAGCCTTAACAACATTGCATCTTTTTGGTGTCACGTTATGTTGTGATGAAACTACTGACAAATCTATTGGTCTTTTTTCCAAGTGTCCAAACTTAAAAAATCTCACGTTAGACTATTGCATATGGATGGGATTAGATGTTTTAAGTATTTGTCATCCTTTACTATCGAATCTCACACTTAATGATGTTCGGGGGAGTGAGAATTATTCTGTCAATGTGGTTACACCCCAACTCAAGAATCTCACTATTAGAACATTTTTCTGGGATAATTTTCCTTATGTGATTTCTGCACCGGACCTTGCCTCGTTGCTGTATAAAGGTTATCATCCTTTGCACCTATTCACTGACAGTTTTCATTCTTTGGAGAAGGTGGATCTTTGTGTTTCTAGTAGAGATGTTAAATATGCTCCTAGAATGTTTCATCTGCTTCAACAACTCCACAATGTCAAATTTCTTACACTTAACTTGGAAATTGTTGAGGTATGCTTATTAAGTGTATATTTACAAAGATTTTAATCCAAAAATTAGTCACATTATTCCGAAAATATTAAAAAACTACTTTGTTAACAAGCGCATGTCTTATTTTGTTGCTCTATATGCTTCTACTCATGTTTAATTGCTTTCTTTAAGTTATAAGCTTGTAGAGAAAACCGGACATTCATTTTTATAACAATCTGGTGCTCAAACTAGATAGAAAAGATGCATGCTAATTGATACTTACACAATTAATAGTGCAATTACCAAGAAACACATATATTTGTGATAGTATATAGCCTCGACCAAAATATTTATCTTTTTAAGCAACAATAGGCCAAACAACTCCAGATTTTGCATACATTTATATATCTGTTTTCTATATCATGATGATTGCATATTTTTTTCTGTAATTTTATGTGCAGCTTCTTTCTTCATCGGTAGGACTAATCTCAAATCAACATTCTCCATTTACTAGTTTAAGGAGTTTAAAGATTTATCCAATACTCACAGATGAATCGGAGCTTTCAAAGGAGAAATTAAGTATAACTGAAGTAAAAAGCTATTTGCTAGATAGTTCTCTGAATGCCACTTTCACTATGGATACACGCGAGGTATATATTTACATCATCTATTTATCTATTTATTTATTTATTTCATATTGCTTTTGACATTTAATCATTTATACTATTGTTGGCAAATATAGAAAGCATATACAAATTCAACATGCCATCAACTTATGCATATTCCCGCTTTCTGTTACCTAGCGCATTCCTATTTTAGAGTAAATTGCACCGTTCGTCCCTGTGGTTTAGGCCAAATCCCACCGTTCGTCCCTGATCTTTTTTTTTGCACCGTTCATCCCTGTGGTTTATATATGTAGCACCGTTCGTCCCTATCTCAAAGATTTGGCCTGAAACTATGTAACACCGTTCGTCCCTATCTCTAGAGATAAGGACAAACGATGCTACATATATAAACCACAGGGACGAACGGTGCAAAAAAAAAAGATCAGGGACGAACGGTGGGATTTGGCCTAAACCACAGGGACGAACGGTGCAATTTACTCCCTATTTTATATATAATATGGCTATACAGTATACACCAAGATTCTAAAACATTGGTGCTTCTGATTTGTCTGAAAGTGAACCACTAGTTCTATCTTTTGTATTAGGGAACAGGTTTAAAATGAGAATTTGCAGACATTCATGTAGTGATGTAGAATTATCTTATGGTTTCCATAAAGTCGTTGATGTCATGGATAAATTTCAGGAGATAATAGCTAAGAGGAACACTGAATTGGCACATAAGCGTATGGAAGACTTACGAAGTCAACTAAAGGGCATGATTGAGATGTGGAGGAAGACTAACATGGCTCAGATTGACCGAGGGAAAACAATGATGGAGAGCGACAAGGAAAACATACTTGAACAGCATATCGCAAGACTTGAGCACCTAACGCAGATTGAAAAAACGATGACACATACCGATACATGTTGCAAAGATTTGAATAGGCAGATTAAGCAAGGGAAAACAACGATTTCTAACATCATTTCAGGTTTGCATGATATAATAAAAATACTGGCAAAACTGCCTGCATCAAACAGGGCCGAGTTGCAACCATGTTTTTCTAGTTTGTGCTCAGAAGCTGACATTGTAGTGAATAAAATAATGGATCATGTGAATAGCCAATGTGACGATGAAAAGAGGCCCTTTTAGCATCTACATTCATAGGCTTGCTACAACAATGCTACTTCAGTCTAGCAAATTGCAAGTTCGTATTTCAGTTAATTTATACTCACAAAGACAATTAAAATGCCAATAGTTGGTGACAATGTCTTTTTTGTTTTGTTTTCACGTTCCCTTGTTCTCAGTTATGGAACAGTGAACAACCTTCTTGCACAACTTGGAATGGCTATGTTAAACTTCTGCCATCTAGTAAAACTTTAAAGAAAACAATAATTAATAGTAGTTAAAAGTAAAACTATTAGGTAAAAGAGAGAATGAAGTGATGATTATGATTTTCTTAAACTTTTATTTTTATTTTTTTATTTTTATTTTTTTGAGAGACAATGATTTTTGGACGGAGTCAGTAACTTAATTTTTTTTTATTTGTTCTTTTTAGGCTAAAATCGTATTTTTGTTTGCTTCAAACTACTACTTCCAATTCACTTTTCGCATTCCGTACTGAATTTTATTATACTATATAAGTTTTATTCCTAGTTCATTTTGTTAACCATAATAATAGTATAAATTGTCATGTAAATTTCACAAAATGTCATTCTTCATACTCGCTTTTCATATATTTGTATAAAGGCAAGCTATGAAAATAATACTTTTTTCCTAATATTTTTGTTAAAACTGTAATAAGAAAAAGACTAAAATCCAAAGTATCATAGATTTGTCCTTAAATAGTCCCTAGACTACATACACTTAACTTTTATTTTTATTTTTATTTTTTTAATAATTAAATCTATTTGTACACAAACTCTTGGGTAGTTTTTAAAATTATTAAGTAGGTTAAGGGTGTGTTTTAAAAAGAAAAAAAAAAAAATCAAAAATATATATTAAACTTCAACATTTTTTATAAAATCGTATGTACATCAAAAACATATCTTGGGCTCATTTGTTCGTAATCCAGAGCCCTTCGCATCTGTATATTTTTTTATTAAAGAAGTCGTTAAATATTTGATAAATATTTGATAAAAAAATTTGTTATTACCTATGTCTCATATTAAATGTCCAGCTTTGACTTTGATGTCTTTCTTTTTTAATTTTGACCTTATATATATTTTATTTTATATATAATATTTGATGAAAATTATACGAATGAAAATATATTTAAAATCCAATCTATTCATATATTTTGCATCAAGTATTGTATAACACAAACAAAAATATTTAAGATCAAAGTTGAAAAAAAAAGACTTCAAAAAGTCAAATTGGACATTTAATATGGGACGGAGGAGTATATAATGATCATAATAGCAAGAAGTACATGGTAATTTTTGTAACTCGTTGCACATTTTGAGGGTAAGTTTTGTAGCATTTTCCTTTTGCTAGAGGGAGAGGGGACTAAATGATGTCGTATGCTAGCAAAACTACACACACAGACCAAACGGCATCGTTTGGTGGCAACGAAAGAAGGAAATTGTAAAAAATTGTAAAACGACGTCGTTTTTGGACTGGTCGAAACGACGTCGTATTGATCACCTATTGATATATAGCATAATATAATAAAGTTCTAGAATCAAACCGGGTCGAACCCGACTAAAGATACGGGTCAATAAAACTTGTTTCCATACAATCAACGACCGATAATAAAAGTTACTCCCTCCGTCCCAAAATAATTTTCTAGAGACAAAAAACACACAGTTCAAGAAAAACATCATCATTGCAATTTTTTATTTCTTACTTTTTGCAAAATAACAGTTTTACCCTTAACTAATTAATTTAAAACTATATTAATGTTTGACCCTAATAATAACCTCAAGTGAGTATAATATAGTAAACTCGAACTAAATTCTCTATCTATTTTTAAAAGTGGACAA
Source organism: Artemisia tridentata subsp. tridentata (assembly GCA_021014915.2). Lineage (NCBI taxonomy): Eukaryota > Viridiplantae > Streptophyta > Magnoliopsida > Asterales > Asteraceae > Artemisia > Artemisia tridentata. The sequence continues at coordinate 27,492,675 of CP139507.1, read as the reverse complement.
TTAATTTGAAACAACTTAAAATGAAAATACGAACAATAAATATGAGACGGAGGGAGTACAAAAGTCTCGATTCGTTTAGGCCCATTAAGTCACCACCTGACTAATCCATATGGCATATTAAGTTGAAAGAGTAAACAGGCCCATTAACCAACCGCCTCACTAATCAGCCGTCTTATATATAATACCCGAAAAAAAGGCTCTCACAGCCCTCAAGGGTATATAAACAAAATAATTTCGCCATAATACCATCAGACGTAAACAAAGAAAGAGCCCTTGTCTCCCTCCCTCATACTCCTCGACAGACAAAGAACTTGTTGTATCCTTCTCTCTCGTAAAGAACCAGAACAGCATGACTCAGTAAGTTTTATGTCGTGGGGAATATAGTGCTATGCTTTTATACTTGCAGGAATATAGTGTCTACCGTCAATCTGGACTGCAAATTGGATTTGAAGGCCATCGCAGTTAGGGCATTTGCCGAATACAACCCAAAGGTATGCTGGTCTATATATCAAATGTCTTTATCATGTTAAATGTTATGTTGTTCGTTTGCATAACCGTATGCCAATGTTATGTTGTGTTTTGACCTTTTAAAACATGGCATGGTTTACAAATATGCTAAAAGTCACACATTACTCTCGGTAATATGGAAAGAAACCATCAAATGCAATTGAAAAGGTCAAAGTTACATAAACTCAAACCCTTCAAATTCGATCAAACTT